>CANTUT010000380.1:5000-267500 GCA_947687605.1 Reutealis trisperma
AGCTTTAGAAGTGCAAAGGGACTATGTATACGAGGAGCAAAGGAACCCCAAGGTGAGTAGACATCGTATTCATTCTTCAAGTGTGGGAAAATGGCACATTCATGTTATAAGTGTGAACAACATCATGTTGTGTTATAAGAATGTGATATATTGTTATGTGAGCCTTTGTAATTTTTGAAACCTAAGTTCTTTTCATTCTAAATATTATTATATGATTTTTGTGACAAGCTTGGGTTGCCAAGGGACATTTGGTCCAAAACTATTTTTATTTATCCCAATGAAAATTTCTTGTGATTAACACCCTAACTTATATTCTTTTTGGAACTACACTATTATTGAATCTTTTGCTTGAAAGCTAAACCACTATTATTATTGAAATACATGTTATTATTGCCTTATGTGATATTGTTAACTGTGATTACTATTAGCTCTAGCTATGGTACCTTTTACCCTTTATGCAGAATCCTCGTGCCGATGCGGGTAATCATCGGAACCTATGCACATGGTCTTAACCTGATGGATAGGGGTAGTGTATCCACCTCAGCTGGAAGGGGCGGTTCTAGCCATGGAGCTTGATCAACTTCATGCCTTACAAGTGATAGGAGTTGGAATTTGGTATAAGGCCACCTCTCCTTAATGTGTTCAAGTGATAAAGCAATAGCCTTCACTCACTATGTGTTATAAGTGTGATTTCTGCAAATTTGCCAAATTGAACCCTTGCTAAATTACAACTTGATTCATGAATTATAAGTCATGAACTAAATGTATAAGCTATGTGTTTCCTTTTCAAAGGAATATGTGATAATATACGTGCCCATTTCGTTTACTCATTGAGATCATCTATCTCACCCCTTTTTCCTTGTGTGGTTCTAGGTGAGCAAATGTGAAGAGGTAAGGTGATGGCTCAAGCATTCCACTTCACTTAGGGAATTCCTTGTCCAAGTTATCACTAATACAATTTTTATGAAGTCTTGTCATTAGATGCTCCAGGAATGTTGATTGATACTTATTGATACATATTATTTTTCCTTATGGATTTTATATGTAATGATTTATTTTATTCTTCCGCAAATTTATGGTATTCATCTAAATGTTTTAAATGAGTTAATGTAAGAGGTTTGGTAAGATCCTAGGCATGATTTGTTTATATGTAAGTGGGTTCTACGAGCGTGGGTGACCTTATGTCTCCCCATGTTCTAGGATCGTCATATCTCTAAGGTTGGGATGTGACAGTGTATGTGTTTACATATGTATGTGTGTGCATATATATATATGTGTGTGTGTGTGTGTGTGTGTGTGTGTGTATATGTACACACATACATATATATCCACACACACACTTATATATATCCATATGTATACATGTATATGTGTGCATATATATATGTATGTATACATACATACATATACATATGTATATATATATATATATGTGTATGTGTGTGTGTATGTGTGTGTGTGTGTGTTTGTGTGTGTGTGTTTGTATGTGCAGACACACATGCGCATGCGCGCGCGCACGTGTGTGTGTGTGTGTATGTTTATGTGTATGTGTATGTGTATATATATATACATACGCATACATATACACACATACAGTTATATATATATATATATATATACATATATATATATATATATATATACATATATATATATATATATACATATATATATATATATATATATATATATATATATATATATATATATATATATGTATGTATGTTTATGTACATAGATATATATATTTTTATATATATATGCACACACATACACACACACACACACACACACATGCACACATATATATATGTTTGTGTGTGTGTACACATACATGTATATATGTGTGTATATATGTGTAGATACACACACATACACACACACATATATATGCATGTGTTTGTGTGTGTGTATATATATATACACATATGTATATATGTATTGTATCTATATATTTATATATACTTACATATAAAGATACATATATGCATACATACACAACCATACATACATTTGCATCTCCTATGCAAAATGGTGAGGTCATCACTTATGCACTGCAGCAACTCAAGAATCATGAAGTGAATTACCTTACTTATGATTTGAAATTGGCCGCAGTAGTGTTTGCTCTGAAGATCTGGAGACATTATATTTATGGGACAAAGTGCAAGATCTATAAGGATCATAAGAGTCTCCAGTATATCTTGAGCTAAAGAGACCTCAATCTGAGGCAGAGGAGATAGGTTGAACTACTTAAGGATAATGATTGCCAGGTTCTCTACCATCTCGAAAAGGCAAACATTGTGGCAGATGCCTTGAGCCAAAAATCGATGGGAAGCCTAGCCCATATGGTCGTGCATAAGAGACCTATCATAAAAGAGTTAAAAAGACTGTTTAGCCAAGGCTTGAGGATGGAGATTAGAGAATTGCGGGCTCTATTGGCACATTTTCAAGTGAAGTCAAAGTTATTAGAGGAGATAAAGACCTCACAAGATAAAGATCTGCACTTGGTTAAGTTGAGGGATGAGGCTGAGAAAGGAAAGAACCTTGAGTTTGAAGTAGTCAATAGGATTCTAAAGTTTGGAAAGAAGGTATGTGTGCCTAATGCAAATGGACTAAGGGAGAAGATATTGAAAGAAGCACATTAGACACCTTACTATGCCCGTCCTGGAACTACCATGATGTAAGGGCAAATTATTGGTGGCCTGGACTGAAGAAGGATGTGGCTAAGTTTGTGGTATCTTGCCTAACTTGCCAACAAGTCAAGTATAAACATTAATGACCCTCTAAACTACTCCAAGAGATTAGGCTACTTAAGTGGAAGTGAGAGCATATCACAATAGATTTCATAGTTGGTTTACCTAGGACCTCTTAAAGGAATGGTTGAGCCAAATGCAGCAGAAGCAAGATGGTGGGGTGAAATTTCAAATATTTTAAAATTTCACCTCACCCAATTTTGGTCCAAACATCCATTCAAGCAATTAATTAATTTATGTGTAAAGCACATATGCACGGAAAGAAGAAGGAAGAGTAATCACATTACCTCTTATAGGTTCCTTCATTCTTTATCAAAGAGCTTCCCAAGTGTGAATCCTCTAAATTATCCATACCTAACTCACCTCTAAGTTTCCATTTAGTTTCCCTTGGTGTTCTTGAATCCCTCTCTTGGTTGCCAAATTTTGATTTAAGATTTTCCCTCAAAAACTTTTAGGAAGTTAAGATTTCTCTTTGATTTGTTTTGAACTAAACTCATTTTTAATTTGCAAGCATTTGTTCTTCCATAAAGAATAAAGAAGAGAATTAAAGATCAAAAGAAAAATTGAAGAAACATTTTCTTCATTTTTTTTCTCTCTCTCAACTTCTCTCTCTAAAATGCTTCAAAAATGAGAAATGATGTTCACTCTACACTTAGACCATAAAACTTGAAGCTTTTATATCCTTTAGAAGACTTAACCATTAAGTCTTTGCACCAAAAAACTATTCCATCCTTTTAGCTCATCATTAGGTGAAGGGGCAAAGTTGAACTTTGCTTCTTCAAAAGGTGAAATGACCATTTTATCCTTTAGGGGTAAAATGGACATTTTCATTAGCCAAAAGATGTAATTATAATTTTAACCTTAATAGAAAATTCTCTAACCTGTAAACCCATCACATAGGTTCATGAATACTGAATTTTTTTTAACCCCTAAATTGCCTCTTTTCCATATCACATATAGGCTTAGGCCACATCTCATGTGTTTAGGGTTTTCACTAAGCTCAAAATTAAGTCTTTAATTTAGTCCAAATCAATTTTAAATTTAATCTTTCTCATTTGCATCATATATAAATTAAGATTTAATTAAATAGAAACAATCATAGATCAAATATCAAGACATGCTAGGGTCCATCAGGACATGCTAGGGTCCTTGTAAATTTAATTACATGTTTAATCATTTTACCACTAATCTATTAATTAAACACTTTAATTAATTATTATGCTAAACCTTTTACACTTGGAAGGTGATCATTATTAGGTATGTGACTTTCTAAGTTCATGTCTAATTAGCAATAGAAATGAGAAAACATTTTTCTATACTAATGTGAAATCCCCACTTCACACTTAGTCACATAAGTCGTGAGTGACAGCTAGCATTCCATATCATGACTACCTAATTAGAAATGAATGTTTATAGTTGATAACTTTAAACATCACATAGACCATTGATCATAAATTATCATGCACTAAAATCCCTTCATTAAAGATCCCAATCTTGGCTAGGGTAATAGTTTATGTCAAACCCTAATGTGCCTCAATTCTATGTCCTTATATCAGTTCTAATTCTTGATGAGATTAGATTCCTACTAGAAACTCTTTCTAGTGAATCTTATTATTCTGGCTAGAAACTTTAGTTATCAAGAATAACCAAATAGCATAGGATCTTAACCTCATTTACTCGAGGTAATGAATTCAATCTTGGTGATCACTTACCTCCATACATAACAATTTAGAACTATCACATGCCATATATCTGTACCTGAATAGTACATCTGTGTAAGTAGTAATAAATCCTAACCACCAATGTATGAGATATAGTATCTCTCAAGTCAAAAGATTATATGCACTATTATATAATTGACAAATAGTAAAACCCCATATTATTATCATCTAACGTCATAGTTCGACTATTCATCCTATGAATATCTATGTTTTTATATCGACATCACATGTCAAGCAACATGAGATTCACTACCTCTATAATCATTTGTATCACATGCTGATTATAGAAAACAAATAGAGGTGATGGTCTTTTGAAATTAATAATGCCCAGTCATTAATCCTATGACCATGAACGTATTTAAAATATTTGTACAAAAGCAATCTGTCTCTCATATTCTCAACACTTGAGAATAAATTCTCTTACAAATACTTAAGAACTATATTCAATAATATGAAACCCTTTGCACATCATGAATATATTTATTATGCCATTGGGAATTAATATCTAATATTACATAATTATTGTATGGCTCCTAGGGCAAATATTTCTATCACCTCTAAAGGATATGACTCTGTATGGATCATAGTAGACTGACTAACAAAGTCTGCCCATTTCCTAGAAGTTAAGACTGTGCACTCTGCAACCTAGTATGCACAGTTGTACATAGATGAGATCTGAGATTGCACAGAGTACCGATGTCCATCATCTCGAACTGAGGCACTCAGTTCACCTTGAGGTTCTAACAAAAGTTGCAAGAAGCTTTGGGAAAGCAATTGGACTTTAGTACTGTGTTTCACCCTTAAACGGATGGGCAGTCCAAAAGGAAAATTCAAACACTAGAAGACATGTTAAAAATATGTGTCCCGGATTTTAATGGTAGCTGGGATAAGTACCTAACTTTGATCGAGTTTGCCTATAACAACAGTTACCATTCGTCCATCGGTATGGCACCATTCAAAGCCTTGTATGGAAGGAAATATCATTCTCTAGTTTATTGGGTCCAGCCTAGAGACAAATACATGGAGATGCCAGAATTACTTAAGGAGAGTACCATGAAGGTTACATTGATATAAGATCAATTGAAAATGGCCTTTAGTCAATAAAAGAGCTACGCATATCCCAGGAGAAAGGAAGTCCATTTTGCTATGGGGGATCACATTTTCTTGAAGATTTCCCTAATGAAAGGTGTCATGAGGTTCAGTAGGAAAGGAAAGCTATCGCCTCATTTCATCGGTCCTTTTGAGATCTTAGATAAGGTTAGGGAAGTGTCTTATAGACTTGCCTTACCACTAACTCTGGCATATGTACACCCGATATTTCACATCTTGATGCTGAGGAAGTACGTGTCGGATCAATCCCATGTTGTGTCACTGCTAGATATTGCAATAGATGAAGCAATTATCTTATGAAGAGATACCAATAGCCATAGTGGATCAACAAGTGAAAAGATTCAGAAACAAGGAGATACCTATAATCAAGATCCACTAGCGTAATCATAGAATGGACGAGTGTACTTGGGAAGCCGAGGAAGGGATGTGGCAAAAGCATCCCTAGCTTTTCAAGAAAGTATGAGTAAGTATCTAAATTTGAGGATGAATTTCTTTTAAGGGGGGAGAACATACCCTTGCTAGGAGTTTCATAACAAATTGCTTGATTTTAGAGCTATTATGATAAAGTGTGTGCTTTCATGAAATTTTATATGCTATGTGAGATACGAGCAAGTGGCATGCTAGACTAGTTCTAATATGCACAATATAAATTATGAATATAAAATAGGTGATTTATGTAAAGTGCATATGCATAAATTAATTTAATGCATGTAAAGTGAATTTTCATACATAAAGTGATTTTTAAGAATAAAATAATTTTTATGAGAATTTTTAAAATATTTTAAATTAAATATTTTTGGGGGATTTTAATGAAAATAAGAAGCAAAATATTTTATTTTTAATACATTATAATCAACCCATAAATTGGATTAAAAGTCCAACTCACCAAAAGCCTAAGACACCTAAGCACTCCTAACCTAGCTCATTAATGTTAATCTTGTAATTTTTCACCCAAACCCTAAACCTAATAAAAAATTCAACCTCCCTTGGTGTGTAGCAGCCTCCATTTTGTCTTTCATTAGGTTTTACATAATCTTTCTCTCAAAATTTCTCTCTTGACTAAAAAATACAAGGTACCTCCAAACTTTGTGATTTTGTGATATTCCTTGTAAGTTTTCCTCTTCTTTCAAGTTAATTTTTGAATTTTATGAAACTAATCATGGGTAATCCATATGGGGCTATATATTTACTAATTTTCTATTTATTATATTTAGCCTAGGTTGTCTTTTTGAGAGAGAAACCAATTTCTAACTGTGAACATATCTCTCTCTTCTCAAATCCATCGAAGGTCAACCCTAAAACTTAAAAGTTAGAATTTTCATGCATATGCACTTTGGTAGGGGGAGATTTATATATTTTTTTGTCCTAAACTGATTTTTGTTATGTTAACATGAAAAACATTAGTTTAAATCATATGTTTATATATTACTGTAATGATCGAAAAGTACAAAAAATAAGAAAAAAACATACAATTTACATGGTTATGTGGGTTCGGCCATTCTTAGGATTTTGATCCTAAGGCCTACAATTTTTGTAAGGTACATTTTAAAGTGTTTAATTAATTAAAGTGTTTAAAGTGTTTAATTAATTCATTAATGATAATTGAATTAAGCTTATAATTAAATATACAATGACCATAGCATGTCTTGAAGTTTAATTCACAAGGGATTTATTTTAATCAAGTCATGATTTGTATGTGATACAAATAGTGAGGGCTAAATTGAAATAATTTTGGACTAAATTTAATTGGGCTTGAACATTTTATGGAAGCCTAAACCACGTGTGATTGGTTGTTTACAAGTGGGCTTGGTGAATCTCTAAACCCTAAAACACATGTGATATGGACTTAAATCCATATTAGAAATGGAAGAGAGAGATTTTAGGGGTTAGAGATTCTCCACTCAATGGCAACTTATAAATTTTCTTATATAATAAGGGTACAATGGACTTTTAGCTAACATTAGTAGGTGATAAATATGACTATAAGTCAAATCTACTTCCCACTAATGAAACCACAATCAATTGTTGATAGACTTGGTGAAAAAGTTATGAAAAGTCAATGACTTAGTAGAGAACTTCAGAATTTTCCACTAACTCAAAACTACTATTGCATGAAGAGTTGAGAGAGAGTTTGAGAGAGGAAGCTTGAAGAAAGAGTTTTTCATTTCCTTCATCATCTTCTTATTCTCTTCTTGTCTTTTTGTCTTTAAGAAAGACAAGACTTGGTGATAGTAGAAGCAAGTTCAAAACAATAAGAATCCTTGACCCTTGCTTGGTGAAGCTTGGTGTGAGCAAACTAGAGGCTTCACATTTGGGAAACTAAAAGAAATAGGAGCTAAGGAGAAAGGTATATGATACTTCTTCTTCTTATTTCTTTCTTGTATGTATTTTGCACACAATTGGTGAATTATTTGAAAAGGTAATGGACCTACCACAATGGTAGAGCAAAATTTTGAAATGTTTGAAATTTTGCCCCACCCACCATGCTTCTGCTTTTGGTGCCATTAATCCATTCAATTAGTATCAGAGCCACCCAATTTTTGAGCAAAACCATTGCATGTGTTGTTTTGGAGCTTTTGATTTGATTAAGAAAAAGTTGGTGAACAAATGTTATGCTAACGGATACATAAATGTCAACCGCAATTTTCATTTTGCAACTGTGAATGAGCACATCAGAATAAGTCTTGTTCTGTTTGTCATGATTTTACGACCACTATTTTAGTGTCCTAACTGCGATTTCAATTTCATGACTGCAATTTTGGTTTCACAACTGTGATTTCGATTTTGCTCCAACTATCGCGCTCGCGACAGGGATAGTAATTTTCATTGTGTTTTTACCCAACTTTTAATTTTCCAAAATTGTTTTGGATTTATTTTTTAATCTAATAAATTTTTATGACTTAAAATATGATTTTAAGCTATAGAAACATTGAATATATGATATTCAAAATGTTCTTCTTTTTTTTTTTTTTTTTTGGAAATGTTCCAAAACGTAAAAGGAGAACACATGAATAAATCTAATTGTTATGATTATGGTATGTGTTTGAGAGGCATAAATGGATGATCATAGACTAGAACCATAATGTATGTTTTTTATAATTGGCATGTAATATTCTTTTATTATATGAAAGGGTTGTAATTAATTGTTAATTACTAGTTTAGGTTGTATATTCAATTAATTGAACCTTTGCTCTCTCTTTATCTATAATCTCACCTTGGTATGCCAAGGATAATAATGTACACATGAAGGATGTGGAGATGTAAGATTAAAAGGAGGCTCAACCCATGAAGATGCCTAGTGGGAGCATGAAGACTCATTAGTTGTAGTCTTTGAATGTTTGTAATTTGATAAACCTAAATCCCTTACCCATTCCTTATGGCTAGGAATTGGGCTCATTAGTGCATAATCATACATATGTAAACTATCCATTTTATGATATATATGTGATATATATGATGCATGAGATGTATGTAAAATGGATAATGTGCAAAGTGAGACCTATAATTAAAGCCCAAGAAAATCTTCCAAATCAAAAAGTCATGGCTCTCCATTAGAGTAATGATTCATGGAAATCGTTTCCTTGAAGTCATTGTAAAGCATATGATATTGCAAGTATAGGATATATTTTATGTCAATAATGGCAATGTGTACTTGAGCCATAAATGTTCAAATCTCTATAGTTTGTTGGTCTAATAGTGTTGACTTAATTAATGTGAAAGACTAATAACGACAAAGGGTATCTGAGGTCTGAAGAATTACGAGCCAGAATGATTGAGCCTCACAAAGAGTTGTGATGAACAAGAGTTGTGATGAGCAAGAGTTGTTCACTTGTAAAATATCAAAATCCTAATAACCATAATATGTATCTGAGGGAATTTGATAGTTTTATAAGAATTCAATCACCCACTAGAAATCCACCCTAATGGGATTTTCGTTTCCTACTTAGAAGTGTAGGACTTGCCAAGTTAGTAGGAGTACCATTTTGATTAAAGACCAAATCAAAATGGTGCTTACATTTCATATAGACTAATCAATCTTATTATTTTATGTAGTAACTCTGATAAAATGAGCACATCCTCCCCTATTGCGAGCATGCTCAGTGATAATAAATTAATAAGACCAAACTTTGTGGATTGGTTGAGAAACCTTAAATTTGTCCTTAATTACGAAAAAATTTTATATGTTCTTGATTCAAAGGTTCTTAGACCCATACCTAAAAGGGCCTCTCCTGAGGAATATGCTATTGTAGAGAAGTGGAAAGATGATCATACAAAAGCAAGGTGCATCATATTAGGATCAATGAGTCCAAAGTTGCATAAGCAATATGAAAACATGCTTAAGGTTATAGATATCATCACTCACCTGCAAGAGTTCTATGGTGAAGAGAGTAGGACTACCAAATATGAGATATCTAAGCAGTTGTTCCAAACTAAAATGCATGAGGGAGAGAAGGTTGGGCCGTATGTTCATAAGATGATTCGGCTAATTAAGCAATTGGAGAATTTAGACTTCTCCATGGGCTTCAACCTTTACATGGATTTGATCCATCAATCCCCACCGAACTCATTTTCCAATTTCATTGTGAATTTTCACATGAACAAGATTGACTACACTCTTATGGAATTACATAACAAACTTATGACTGCCCAAAATAATATGAAGGGTAAGAGTAAGGAAGTAGCTCTTATTGCATCTTCTTCTAATAAGACTAAGAAGAAAAAAGGCAAAAAGAAGACTTCCTAACTCAAGCCTAGTGGCAGTGTGAGCAAGAAAAGATCCACAAAGGCAGCTTCTAAAGATAAAGGAAAGTGTTTCCATTGTGATGAGGTTGGAAATTGGAGGAGAAATTACCCAAAGTATTTGGAATCCTTAAAGGGCAAGAAGAAGAACAAGAAAAAGGATAAGCCTTGTGAAGATATGCCTTTCAATTGTTCCATCTCTAGTATGTTTAATAGTTTTGGAATCCTTGAAGGGAAAAAGAAGGATAAGCCTTGTGAAGGTATGTCTTTCAATTGTTCCATCTCTAGTATGTCTAATAGTTCATCAATTACTTAGATACTTGATAGTGGTGCAAGTTCTCATATTTATGCTTCTATGCAGGTGATGACAAGCATTAGAGGCTTGGAAAAGGGAGAGGTGATCCTAAAGCTTAGAAATGGAGCAAGTGTTGCTGCAAAGGCTATTGGATCTACTTTTATTGATCTTGTTGATCATGTTTTGTTATTAAAAGACATTTTGTATACACCTAATGCTTTTAAGAAATTATTTTTGTAACTAGTATGACTAGCATAAGTTATGAACTCTTGTTTAAGAAATATGTTTGTGAAATCTATTATGGTAATAGAATTGTTGGTATGGGTTATGTACTTGATGGTCTATATTATTTGGACAATGGTAATTACAAAATAACTCTAAGAGTAAATAATATTAATGCCATAATAAAACCTAACTCTAATTCAAAATTAATTTGGCATCTTAGACTAGGTCATATAGCCAAAGATAGGATTCTAAAGTTGGAGAAAATAAGGATCCTAAACCCAATGGATGATGAACTTACACTAACTTGTGAATCTTGCATCCAAGGCAAGATGACTAAGTTACCCTTTATGGGACAATGGTGAAGAGCTAGAGTAATTTTGGGACTTATAGTGATGTATGTGGTCCATTTAGAGAAATGGCAGAGAAGGATATTTATATTTCATCACATTTATGGATGACCATTCGAGTTTAGGCTATGTTCATCTGATGAAATATAAACATGAATCATTTGAAAAGTTCAAAGAATTTAAGAATGAGGTTGAAAAACAAACAAGGTAAAAGTATTAATATCCTTTGATCCAATCAAGGAGGTGAATACTTAAGTACCAAGTTTAAAGACTTCTTGAAGGAAAATGGCATAATATCACAGTTGACTCCTCCCGAAATGCCACAATTAAATGGTGTGTCTGAAAGGAGAAATCATTCCCTATTAGATATGGTACATTCGATGATGAGCTATACTGATCTACCTATCTCCTTATGGGTATTCGCACTATAGATAGCTTGCTACATCCTTAATAGAGTTCTATTCAAATATGTCTCTGCTACTTCATATGAGATTTGGTATAGTAGAAAACCATGTCTTAAACATGTTAACATTTGGGGATGTCCAACTCATATTAAAATGCTGAAGACAAATAAATTAGAGGAAAGGTCTATTAAAGGAAGGTTTGTTGGATATCCTAAAGATAGTTTATGATACTATTCTTATCTTCCCATAGAATAAACAATTGTTGTTTGCCGGAATGTTTTTTTTTTTTGAGAAATAGTTTCTTCAAAAAGGTGGCAAGGGAAGGAATATAGTTTTGGATGAAGAATCATCCAAAGAAATCCAACAAATTGATCAAATGGAAATTGATCAATCCCATGATGAGTCAATTCTAGTTGATAATATATCCACACAAGTACCTCAGAGATCTGGTAAAGTATCTCATCCCCTGGAGAGATATGGATTTCTTCATGAGAATGTATGAAGAAGTTAATCATTCATTCATGAAGAAGTCGATCATGGTGATGATCCTACCACTTATAAGGAAGCTATATCATATATAGATTCCTCAAAATGGCTAGATGCTATGAAATCTAAAATGGATTCCATATATGTAAAACAAGTCTAGGAACTTGTTGATCCACTTGAAGGTATTGTACTTATTGGGAACAAATGGGTCTTTAAAAGAAAGATTGGTGTAGATAAAAGCGTAGAGACATTTAAAACTAGGCTTGTAACGAAAGGATTTTGCTAAAGGTAAGGGGTTAACTATGAGGAAACCTTCTCACCTGCAGCCATGCTTAAATCTATAAGGATACTATTAGCAATAACCGCGCACTATGATTACGAGGTTTGGCAAATGGATGTCAAGACTGCTTTCCTTAATAGATACATTGAGGAAGACATTTTCATAGAACAACCTAAAGGTTTTGAATCTGAAGAAGGTTCCAAAGTGTGCAAGCTTAAAAAGTCCATTTATGGTCTTAAGCAAGCTTTAAGGAGCTAGAATCATTATTTTGATGAAGTGATCAAATCATTTGATTTCGTCAAGAATAAAGATGAGCCCTGTGTGTACAAGAAGGTTAGTAAGAGTGCACTTACTTTTCTTATACTATATGTGGATGACATTTTATTAATTGGTAATGACATTGGCATGCTCACAACTGTAAAAGTCTAGTTATCCTAAACTTTCTCCATGAAAGACTTAAAAGAAGCCACCTATATTCTTGGTATTCATATCTATGGAGATAGATTAAAAAGAATGATTGGGCTTTCTTAAAGTAAGTACTTGGAAAGGGTGTTGAAACGATTCAACATGCTTGATTCCAAGAAGGGATTGCTGCCTGTGAGGTAGTATCCACCTTTCTAAAGCTATGTCTCCTAAGACACTTGAAGAAAGGGAACATATGGCTAAGGTTCTATATGCTTCAGTAGTTAGAAGTCTAATGTATGCTATATTGTGTATGAGGTTGGATATCGCATATGATGTTAGTTTGACTAATAGATATCAATCCATAGTCAATCCAATATAGGATTAGATCGTTGGACTGCAGTTAAAGCTATCTTTAAGTACTTGAGAAGGACTAAGGATTTAGTTTTGATTTATGAAGGAGGTGACTTGATGTCATGACCCATTTAGTAAGCCATGACAGTCCTAGTGCAAAGGGAGACATAAAGTCACCAAAACCCATAGAATCCCATGTAACTTATAATCCTCTACCATTCATCATATTGAACTTTGTCCTAAGATCAAATCCTAATTGCATTATTACTAACTTCTATTTTATCATCTACATATAGCCAAATATTCATTATATCATTATGGCATTCATCTCATTTACATATGTTCATTACTAATTACACCAACATAAATATCATCACATTATGGTTCTTAGTACATATTAATCCCATATCACATTAGTGCTAAACCTTCGATAATTATGGAGCTCTAAAACAATGGTCTTCATAGTCAAGAATTATAACTCTTGAAATTAGCAAAATAGCTTTCGAGCATATGAGTAAGGCTTGGAATTTATCTTACTAACTCGTCAATCTTACCTAAAAATTTTAAACAACTAGGGAATGAAACAAAACTCAGTGAGTACATAATAATACAATACATATAGTGAGTACAATGAACATTTTCAGGAAGGGCTCTTTATGGCAATGGAACGATTTCAATCAATATTGTCATTACGGTTCAATTTCTCATTTAAGATGAAAACAACATCTTTAGTAAAAATAATATTTTCTTAGAAATAGAATACTTCCCACATATGTAAATTAAAGAGTGGCAGTCTAAGCTTTGTTCACTCACATGTATCATATTATGTAAGACTAATTAGGTCTTATGGTTTAGCATTCCCCCTAATAGAGATAAGGAAAAAAAATGATGTTTGCTACATAAAATTTGCATATATATATATATATATGTGTGTGTGTGTGTGTGTGTGTGTGTGTGTGATGGGTTGGATGGTGAAGATTTGATCAAACTTAATCCAATGGCTAATATAATGGATGGCTATGATTTGATCAAGTTGGATGGCTAGGATTTTCTCTACAATTGTGATGTTCATCATATGGTTTTGGAAGTGGTAAAAATGAATGTAAACTTTGATGTGGATGAAGGGAGAATTCAAGTTGGAAAAGGAATTGACTTAGAAAAAAATGGTGGCTTCTAAGTCAAAATTAATGGCTAGCTTTTCTAGCATCAAACTTAACCTTGGTTAGCTATTTCTAACTCTAGTTAAGTGTATGTTCATCCACCTTCGCCTTATGGGTAAGCCATTCAATGGGCTTAGGCTTTTGAGTTTAAAAGCCTATTAACAAATCCTTATATGCATATTTCAAGCTCGGTACTTAATACATTTCCATTTTGTTTCTTTCACTTTAAGACACATAATTCTACCTTCCAATATCATTACAAACTCTAAATGTTACTAGATAAATCTTGTTCACTCCATAGTACACATTTTCTAGGCTTTCATTAGCTTTGTTCATGTATACAAGTCACATAGACTCACTTGGTCAAACTAAGTTTGACTTGCATTATACCATTGTAACTTTGATTAAAATCAATTTTTCATGTTACTATTATTATCTCCTAATGATTTAGGAGATGCTAGTGCCCATTCACTAGCACTTTAGATTCACATTTTAAATAAATTATTAATATAGTTACATTAAGTCAAACTCGATTTAACTTTCATTTCATCATAAAAGTGCTTATTGAAATCAATTACATTCTTCACTCATTGTCACATTATTCATTTAGAATTTGCTTCTTATAATGTTCTTATGATTCTTGATTACTAAAGAGGCCTTGAATGGCATAGTACATGAATATTTTGGTGCCTTCATTGCTAACTCTAATAGGTTAGGAAAACCTTAGGTGTTACATTTGAGGATAGATGGATTTATAGATTCTGACTTCCAGTCAGATGTTAATGATAGAAAGTCTATCTCTAGGTTTGTGTTTGCATGTAATGGAGGAGAAGTGTGTTGAAAAAGTTCCAAGCAGTCAACTACTACAAATTCCACTATAGAAGCCGAGTATATTGTTGCATCGGATGCCGTAAAAGAAACTGTTTGGATTCAAAAGTTCATGAGAGAACTAGGAGTGGTTTCTTCCATTCAATTGCTAGTTTCTCTCTACTGTGATAATAATAGAGCCATAGCTCAAGCAAAGGAACCCATGTCTCACCAGAAATCTAAACACATAGAAGGCGATATCATATTATCAGAAAAATCATTGGGAAAGGCGATATTGCCATCCAAAAAATAGTATCAATTGATAACACAGCAAATCCACTCACTAAAGCAATGAATCAGCAATAGTTAGATTTTCATCTTGAGAAGATGGAACTTAAATATTGTACTAATTGGCTCTAGTGCAAATGGGAGATTAATTGTGATGTATGCCTCAGAGCAATGTACATATTATGTAAATGTAAATAAAATCCTCAATTGGCAATGAAATATATATATTCTTTAAATGACTTTGTTCTTTTGTAATAAATATATGTTTCTTAAGTATTGTATGAGAGGATCTATTCTCAAAGAGTTGAGAATATAAGAGACAGATCACTCTTGTACAGATACTTTAAATTTGCTCATGGTCATAGGATTATTGACTGGGCACCTTTAATCTAGAAGACCATCACCTTTATTGTCATCCATGATAAGTATGTGATACTTATAGTAGTGGAGGTAGTGAGTCTCATACTATAGACATACAATGTCATGACAATATGTGAACTCTCATAAAGATGAGTGAGTTGAATAGTGACATCAGATGATGAATACATGGGTTTTTACCACTAGTCAACATTTCATCATCTAGGTCATAATTGTACATATGGTCCTTTGACTTAAGGTGATACATTACCTAACGTATTGGTGGTTAGGATTTATTATTGCTTGTATACTGATGTTATTCACGCAAAGGTATATGGCATCTTATGGCCCTAACTAGTGATATGTGGAGGTAAGTGATCTCCAAGAAACAATCTGTTAACTTGGGTAAATAAGGAAGGAATCCTATGACATCTAGTTGTTCTTAATATGCAAGTCCTTGGCCAAGGCATATGAGATTCACTGGAAAAGAGTTTCTAGTAGGAATCGAGTTTATTAAGAACTAGAACAAAGATGAAATCATATGATCAAAGCATATAGGGTTTGACTAATCTATGACCCTAGCTGAGAACGAAAATCCATAATGAAGCGATTTAAATATAAGATAATTATGACCAAAGGTCTACGTAATGTTTGTGTATATGTTCACCGACATTCATTTCTAATTAAGTAGTCGTGATATGTTATGCTAGGTGTCCCTCACAACTTATGGGACTAAGTGTGAAATTGGGATTTCACTTTAGGTGAGAAAAGGAGTTTTCTCTATCCAATTTGTAACAACCCACACTCAAGCTAGGAGTTTCGTGACAAATTGCTTGATTTTAGAGCTATTATGATAAAGTGTGTACTTTCATGAAATTTTATATGTTATGTGATTGATGAGCAAGTGGCATGTTAAACTAGTTTTAATATACATAATATGAATTTTGAATATGAAATAGGTGATTTATGTGAAGTGCAAATGCATAAAATGATTTATTACATACAAAATGAATTTTCATGCACAAAGCGATTTTTAAATATAAAATAATTTTTATGAGCATTTTTAAAATATTTTAAATTAAATATTTTTGGGGGAATTTTAATGAAAATAACAAGCAAAATACCTTATTTTTAATACATTTAAATCACCCCATAAATTGTATTAAAGGCCTAACCCATCAAAAGCCTAAGACACCTAACACTCCTAACCTAACTCATTAATGGCAATCTTATAATTTTGCACCCAAAACCCTAATTTTAACCTAAAATTCGGCCACCCTAGCATATGGTAGCCTTCATATTGTTATTCATCATATTTTTTATAGAATTTTCTCTCAAAAATTCTCCTTCAACCGAAATTCACAAGGTGCCTCCAAACCTTGCAATTTTGTGATTTTCTTCATAAGTTTTGTTCTTCTTTCAAGCTACTATTTGATTTTTATAAAACTAATCATGAGTAATCTATATAGGGCTATATATTTACTTTTTTTCTTCTTATTAAATTTAGCCTAGGTTGTTCTTGGAGGAAGAAACCGACTTTCCAACCATAAACATAACTCTTTCCTTACAGATCCATCAAAGGTGAACCCTAAAATCTAAAAATTAGAATTTTCAAGCATATAAACATTAGGAGGGAAATTTCTACATTTTGATGCTCTAAATTGATTTTTTTATGTTTATATGAAAAATATTGGTTTAAATCATGCGTTTACATATTACTATAATGATCGGAAAAGATGAAAAACAAGAAAATTCATGGTTTTCTATAGAAATATAGATTTGACCTACCTTGGGATTTTGATCCCAAGGCCTATAATTATTGTAAGATACATTTTAATGATTGTTGACATGTGTATATGTATGATACATGATGTAATTGCATCTTGGTTAAATGAGTAGCTCTAAGAAACACCTAGAGTGCTTTGGCCTACCTAGGGTTTCCAAAACTCTAATTGTCATATTTGATTAATATGTGTACATGATTAAGTGACATGTGAATTAGGTTTTATGATGTATTAATTGTGAATTAATGACCTTAAATGGACTATGAGATTGACTATATGATTTGGTTAAAAGAGATAAGTAAGACTTTTTTATGCTTTACTTGATAAAGTTGATACGTATGAAAAGTAAGTGTACCAAGTTGGAAGTTAAATTAAATTGACATTAAGATTATGATTTATTGTGTTTGGCTTTAGAAAAGTCTTGGTATGAGTTATTATATGATTTCATGTAAGCCTAAGAAGGCAAAATGTGCAAGACTTAAAAGTCAACATGTTATGTGCAAATGATGAGTGCACTTCTAAGTACAACTCCAAGTATATGTGAATGATATATGTGCATAGGGTAGTTATGGGATAGGATAGCATGATGTTAAGAAAATGCTAAATATTGAATTATAATGTGATGTTAGAGCTTAAAAATTGTTAGAAGTGTAAAGGCTACAGGCATTAGAAGCTAAGGAACCACAAGGTGAGTATATATTATGTTCATGTTACAAATATAAGTTATCATAATATGTGAACCTTTGAAATTCATGAAACCCAAGTTCCTTTCTATCATAAATTAAAATTATATGAATTCTTTGTTATGCTTGGGTTGCCAAAAGACAATTGATCTAAAACCATTATTGATTATTCAATGATAAGAAAGAACCTTTGTGAATGTTGCCTTACCTTACATTCTTTTTGGAACCACACTGTTGTTTATCCTTTATTCAATAAGCTAAACATCTATTGTTATTATGTTATATGTGTTTACATTCTTCAATGCTATTGTTATAAGTGATTGCCATTAGCTCTAGCTATAGTACCTAAGAACCCTTTTATGCAGAAATCCTTATGCCGATGCGAAAAATCATCACAACTTGTGCACATAGTCTTAAATCAATGGATAGGGGCAGAGTATCCACCTCAACTAGAAGGGGCGATTCTAGCTGTGGAGCCTGATCAGTTTCACACTTCTTTATGAGATAGGAGTTGGAATTTGATTTGATGCCACCTCTCTTTTATGAGTTCGAGTGAATACGACAGTAGCCTTTACTCTATGTGTTATGAGTTATAAGTTTGATTTCTACGAACCTTGCTAAATTGCAAACCAACAACCATAAGTTATGAATCATAGACTATGAGCTATGAACTCTTCTAAAGGGATACATGTTATTGTTTAAACTGTATTGTTTACTCATTAAGATCATCTATCTCACCACTTTTCTTGTGTGGTTTCCCAATGAGTATTACGAGAAGGCAAGGTGATAGCTTAAGCAATCTACTCTGTTTGGGGGATTTCCTTATTTGAGTCTATTTACATATTATGATATGCAATGGTCACTCTTAGATGCTCCAGGAGTTCTTGTTTGGGGAGTTTCTTCTTGGAACATTATTTATTTGACTAATCTATTGGAGTCTTAATTAATCTTTTCTTATGGATTGTAAAGTGTTTTTAAACTATTCTTCCGCTAGTTAAGAATTTCCTTTGTTAGGTTATTCAAGTTTATGCATATGATTTTGGTACGATCCTAGACAGTGTTTAACCATGTATAAAAGGGTTCTTAGGGTGTGGGTGACCTTATGTCTCCTCATGTTCTAGGACCGTCATATCTCAGAAGTAAGGATGTGACACCATTGCTAATTAGAACATAAACCTAGTAAGTCATACACCATAAAGCATTCACCAATCAAAGATGTAGAATTATATTAATAATTAATTTAAGTGTTTAATTAATTCATTAATGATAATTGAATTAAAATTATAATTAAATTTATAAAGACCCTAGCATGTCTTGAAGTTTAATTCACAAAGGGTTTATTTTGATTAAGTCATGATTTATATGTGATACAAATAATGAGAACTAAATTGAAATAGTTTTAGACTAAATTTAATTGGGTCGAACATTTGATGGAAGCCTAAACCATATGTGATGTGGTTGTTTACAAGTGGGCTTGGTGAATCTCTAAACCCTAAAACACATGTGATGTCGGCTTAAATCCATATTAGAAATGTAAGAGATTTTAGGGGTTAGAGATTCTCTACTTAATAGAAACTTGTAAATGTTCTTATATCATAAGGGTACAATGGACTTTTAGCTAACATTAGTGGGTGACAAATATGACTATAAGTTAAATCTGCTTCCCACTAATGAAACCATAACCAATTGTTGATAGACTTGGTGAAAAAGCTATGAGTAGTCAATGACTTAGTGGAGAACTTCATAATTTTCCACTAACTCAAAACTACTATTGCTTGCAAGACTTAAGAGAGAGTTTGAGAGAGGAAGCTTGAAGAAAGAGTTCTTCATTTCCTTTATCATCTTCTTATTCTCTTCGTGTCTTTGGGATAAGACTTGGTGATAGTAGAAGTAAGTCCAAAACAATAAGAATCCTTTATCCTTGCTTGGTGAAGCTTGGTATGAGCAAGCTAGAGGCTTCACATTTGGGTAGCTAAAAGAAATAGGAGCCAAGAAGAAAGGTATATGATACTTCTTCTTCATATTTCTTTCTTGTATGTGTTTTACACACAATTGATGAACAATTTGAAAAGGTAATGGACCTACCACAATGGTGGAGCAAACTTTTGAAATGTTTGAAATTTTGCCCCACCCACTATGCTTCTACTTTTGGTGCCATTAATCCATTCATTAAATGCAAATCTAGCTGTTTTAAAATGGCTTTTTTTCTATCAACGGACTGAATCGTGATTGCAGTTCTATAGTCATGACTGTAATTTTTGAAATTTCAAAAATCACATCTAATATTTGATAATTGTGAGATTGTCAAAGCTAAACAATCATGACCACAAAACAAGAATAGTGACCGTGATTTATAGGTCAGCTAGAAATTTAAAAATTTGCAAAAAAAAATTTTATGTAATGCAATTGGCACTAAAAAGCAAGATCAAAATAGATGCAAATACACATATTAAGCACAATAATACTAATCATTCCTAAAAATTCAAGCAATCATATCATAAACAAAGTGAAAAGATAAGAGATGCAAACCAATAAGTATAAGAGAATGTGCAAGATGCTTTTGATACCATTTGTTACTTTTAGATTGGAGGGCTCCTATCAAGCATGTCAAGTTCCATTTGATGAAGATTTTGGTAGACACCTACAAGAAAAAAAATTAACCTTTGTTTGGTACCCAAACATACTTAGGTCCATGGGGGTTTGCTTTTAAAGGAACCTCTAATTTGAGGTGCGCCTTCCTAACATAGCAAAATAAGTTTATATGCCCCCTTTTCATACAATAATGGCACTTAAGCTTATACTTGAAAGTCCTTTCAGGCTTTGGCATATTGTTATGAAACTTAGGTCTTCTCATAACTTTATAATGATTATGAACACATGGACAATTATGAAAATGTTATGATTGTGGGTGATTAGGAGAATGCCTTTTATATATGAATGCATGATTTGCTTTTAGAGGCTTGACTCTTAAGCTTTGTGAACCCTTTTTAATCCTCTTAGGATTTAATTATTTTATATGTGCTTTAACTCCATGTTTAACAACCTAATGCTTGAGGTTTGAGGAGTAGAGGCTTTGATAAATGATGGATGAGAGGATGTAGAAGTTGATGAACTATCAAAACTGAGGCCATGCCTCACTAAGGGTGATCTTTGAGATACAGTGAGTGTATCCAAATTTTCCTTCCCTTTATGAAATTTAGAAATTGAGGCTCTTAATCCTTCAACATCTAATGTTAAACAATCATTTTCTTTATTTAAAGCTTCAATTAAGGAAGACTTTAAGGAAATTTCTTCCAAAGAGTTCTTGAGATCAACATTTGAAGTTTTCAAACTTAAAGCTAACTTCTCAAGATTTTTAAAATTCTCTTCAAGTTTTAGACATTTGATTTTGTAAAGTTTCATTTTTGAAAAATACTTTTTGTATTTTGAGGCCATGAGTTCTAAAAGTTCATCCTTAATTTTATAATGCATATCTGTGAGGCCTCGTCCAAGCACCAGTCCAATCCACTGAGGGGAATCAAAATACTCTTTGAGAGAAACTCCACAATTGGAACTCACTATGAGATACACCAAGAAGGGGGGTTGAATTGGTGTTTAGGAAAAGGTGCATAAGCAATGGGAAATTAAAATTTCAAACAAAGAGATAAAGGAAAGAATAATCGACATAAGGATTTATAGTGGTTCAGATCCAACTGATCCTACATCCACTCCCTAATCACACTATTGGGTATTTCACTATCCTTAGAGTTTTAACAAGTTCACTCCCAACTTAGTGTTTAGGCTAATACGACCTGTTAGCTACAAAGAGCTAGGAACCGATTATATTGAAACAAACCCAAAGATCGAACAAAATAAGAACAAAGGAAAAGCTTAACCCAATTCACACCTGCTAAAGAGAACCAAAGCTATAAAAGAGATGAGTGCCACAAATTACCTCAATAAGCTTAGGGATAAGTGCCATAAGTGACCTTGATAAGCTCATATTCAAGTTCTAAATAAGAACTTGGAAGAATTTCTCACTAATATGAAGAAAACTTTCAAATTTCATTAATCATAATCTTTTTTTTTTTTTTTTGTTTACAACTTAATGGAATTTATATAGGTACTAAAATCCCTAACCTTAGAATCAAATAATATCTAAGAAATCTAATTCTATAAGGAAACTAATCTTTATAATTGAAAATATCTTTCCTCAATTAAAGAAATTAAAATCAATTAAAGAAATTAAAATAAATCTAATTAAACCATCTAATATAGTAATTTTTCGCCTTATAAACATTAGAAATTTGCTAAAAATAATAAAAACATGAAAAATAAAAAAGTCTAATGCATTGCACTTATGATAGCTATCATGGTCGTGATGAATAGAAGCTTGGGCTTTTGTCATGATCGCGACACCTTCGGCTTTTAGCTTATTCTTCCATTTCTAAGATTTCCCCTTCATTTTGCACATATAGATAGGTTGGCATCCTTGATAGAACTTTGGAAACCTCTTGAATAGCTTGGAACCCTTCTAGAACATATTGCTTCTCCATGAAAATGCCTTATAAAGCTTTCTTGAAGTTCTTTGCATTTATTTTTTTATGATATGATTAGAATCTCTTTTGTAGGCTAGTTAGGATTATATCATTCCTTCCCTCCTCGAAAGATTCTTCCTTGAATCTCATCCTCTTTTCACCCATAACAATCCTTCCTTATAATCATGAAGAAGGGAACTAAAACCAAACAAAGAAAATTCAAGATTGTTAGTATTAGTAGACATAACTCTCTTTTCTTCATCATCACAACTTACATGTTTTCTCTCCTTACTCACAATCTTTTCTCTTTCACACTTTACGCACTCTTTTTCTTTTATTTCTTTAACAAACTCATTCCTTATTTTTCCAGCAAACATACATATTTTCTTCCCAATCTCACTCTTACTCTTTTCTAGCTTACTCTCCTGCTCTTTCTTTCCCTCAAGCTCATACATGTATTTTTCTCTCATTTTGCACTCATTCACTATTCTCTTCTAATCTTCATACACTTCTAATGGTTTGAGAGAGTTAACATAACAACTCGACCATTGAATATGAAAGAATATTGGTTCTTGAACCCATCATATAGCCTTCCTATCAAATTTCCATGGTCTACCAGGTAAAATATGGCTAGCTTGCATTGGTGCCACATTATAAAGAACTTCAACCTTATATTTGCTAATTGAAAAAAACACCAACAATTGATTAGTTACTTTTACCTCTCCGCGATCATCGAACCATTGCAACTTGTATGGGTTTAGATGCTTCAATATGCTCAAACACAATTTGTCTATCAACAAAATACTAGCAACATTAGCACAACTACCATTATCGATCAATATAGTACATACCTTGTCTTTCATTAAGCATCTAATATGGAAGATTTGATCATGGTGTTTCTCTTCACCTTCTTCTTCCTTAGGCTGAATTTTCATTTCTCGCCTTATAACCAATAAATATCCTTTCATAGGTGCTAAGACTTCAACATCGAAGCAATCTTCCAATGGCAGCATCTCATCTTCACTTGAGCTTGCACTCTCAACTTCACCATTCTCCATCACTACCATTACTCTTTTGTTTGGGCATTGGGAAGTCATATGCCCAAATCCTTGACACTTGGAGCATTTAGTTTTTGAAAAGGACTTAGCTTCATATTTCCCTTTCTCCTTTTCTTTCGAAATGGGTATAGCCTCTTTTTTATCCTCCTTCATATCAGATTTATAGTCTTTCCAATGTTGTTTCCATACAGCTTTAGACCCCTTTGACTTGAGTTGCTTCTCTACTTTGATTGCTATGTGTAGCAACTCCTCCATTTCTACATTGTGTTATAAGTCTATTGTGTCAACTATCTCTTTATTCAATCCTCCAATGAATTATGCCATAGTTGCTACGTAGTCCTCCTCTACATTTACTCTAATCATAGCAACCACCATCTCTTTGTAGTATTCATCTACACTCTTGGAGCCTTAAACAAGACTTTATAACTTTCTTTGTATATCCCTATAATAGTGACTAGGGAAGAACCTTTTTCTCATGATAGCTTTCATGTCTTCCTAAGTGCGAATGGCCCTCTCACCATGTCACATCCCAACTTAAGAGATATGACGGTCCTAGAATATGGGGAGACATAAGGTCACCCATACCCATAGAACCCACTCATACATATACAAATACTGCCAAGAATCGTACCCAAAACCTCATGCATTGACCCAATTAAACCATTTATAAATAAAACTTCAAGTTGCGAAATAATAGTTAGAATATACTTTAAACATAATCCCAAAATAAATGAACATTTTTAAGACTCCAAAATAAATCAACTTATAATTCCAAAATAAGACTTCCAAAAATAAGAACTCCTTGAGCGTCTAAAGACTCATCATAACATATTATAGAAATAAACTTTGATAAGGAAATTTCCCAAGTAGAGTGGGTTGCTTGAGCAGTCACCTTGCCTCCTCATAATGCTTACCTAAAACCACACAAGGAAAAGGGGTGAGATAGATAATCTCAATGAGTAAACAATAAAACTTTCCCTTTACAAGGGTTTAAGATTCATAAAACATGGGCTGCAAATGAAATCATGGTTTGCAAATGAGCAAGGTTCACAGAAATCAACTTGTAACTTGTAAACTTGTAAAGAGTGATGGCTATTAGCTCATTCACTCAAAGGAGAGGTGGCCTTATACTAAATTCCAACTCCTAACTTGTAACTTGTAAAAAGTCATGAAACTGATCAGGCTCTATGGCTAGAACCGCCCTTTCTAGCTAAGGTGGATACACTACCCCTATCCATTAGGTTAAGACCATGTGCACAACTACTGATGATCACCTGTATTGGCATAAGGATTTCTGCATAAAGGGTTCATAGATACCATAGCTAGAGCTAATAGTAAACACTTATAACAATAGCATTTAAGAATGCAATCACATGTAACATAATACCAATGGCAGTTTAACTTGTTGAACAAAAAATAATAACAATGTGGTTCCATAAAGAAAATAAGGTAAGACAACAATTCACAAAGGTAGTATATTATAATTGAATAATCAAAAATGGTTTTGGACCAGTTGTCCTTTACCAACCCAAGCTTAACAAAGAAATCATATAGTCATAATTAAAAGTAGAATAGAACTTGGATTTCAATATATCAAGGGTTCACAAAACATGATAACTTGTACTTGTAACTTGAAACATAACGTTTACTCACTTTGTTGTTCTTTTGCTCCTAGTACTTGTAGCCCTTTAAGTTCTAATAATCCTCAAGCTTTATCATATGTTATAATTTAATAATTAGCATTTGCTTAATCATCATGCTATCCTATCCCATAACTACCCCATATACATATCACATTCACATACATTTGGAGTTGCGCTTAGAAGTGCACTCATCACTTACACATAACATTTTGACTTTCAAAGTCTTGCATACGTAGCCTTTATAGGCCCATATGAAATCACATTATAACCCATATTAAGACTCTTTTAAAGTCAAACACAATATATCATAATCTTAATATCAATTTAATCTAACATTCAACTTAGTATGCTTACATTTTCCATTTATGTCAACTTGACAAGTAACCTTTCAAATGTCATGCCTATCTCTTATGATCAATTCAAACAATCAATATCATAGTTGAATCAAGGTCATTAATTCATTATCACTTCATCATAGAACCTATTTCCTATATTACTTATTCACATTTACATATTAATCACAACATAAGGTTAAGATACCCTAAGTATCTCTAATTGTCTCTAGATTTGTCTAGAGTTATTCCTTCAACCAACACACTATTTGATCACTTATCATTCATGTATACATGTCAACAATCATTGAGATATATCACCTAAAAATTATAGACATTGGGATTGAATTCCCAATGTAGGCCAAATTACACAATCAAGAATAAACATGATTTTTCTCACTTTTCGCACTTTCCGTTCATTATAGTAATATACAAAAATATGGTTTAAACCAAGATTTTTCATGTAATCAAAACAAAAATTATTTTAGAATACTAAATTACACCTATGGGCACCTATATATGTATACATGCATGAAAATTTTCCAACTTTAGGTTTTAGGTTGAAAACTATGCTTCTATCTTGTTTCCGGTACTTTTCGGTCATTACAATAATATATAAACACATTATTTAAACTATTATTATTCATTCAAACATAACAAAAATCAGTTTAGAATTCAAATATAGTCAAATCAGCAACCATAGGTAATCCATATGCATGAAAATTCCAATTTTAGGTTGTAGAGTGAAAATCGTAAACTTTCTTGCTTTTCGGTATTTTCTGATCATTACAGTAATATCCAGAAATATAATTTAAATCAATATTTTTTATTTAAACACAATAAAAATCAATTTAGAACACAATAGAACACAAATTGGCAGCCCCTCCCCTTGTTATGCATGAAAATTTCAAACTCTTAGTTTTAAGGTTCACCTTTGGAGGATTCACATGGAGAGGTTTGTATTTTCAGTAGAAAAATCGATTTCTCTCTCAAAAATTTACCAAGGCCAAATTTAATCAATAGAAATTAGTAAATATTTAGTTCAAAATAATTTTTCTCATGATTAGTTTCATAGAAATCAAATAATAAATTGAAAGGAAAGAAAAACTTACGAAACAACCAAGAATTCACAAGGTTTGAAGGCACCTTGTGAATTTCGGTTGAGAGAATATGTTTGAGAGAATTTTCTATTGGAAATATGAAAGAAAATAGAATAGTGGCTGTCTAAATTAGGGCTGGCCAAATTTTTCATAAAATATTAGGGTTTGGGTGCAATTTCCAAATTTACCCTTAATGAGCTAGGTTATGAGTGTTTTGGTGTAGTGAGTTTTTGAGAATTTAGACCTATTATTTAATTTATGAGCTAATTATAGGTAATTCAAAATAAAATATTTTTCTTATTATTTTCATTAAAATTTCTCCCAAAATAAAATATTTTAAAAATACTCATAAAAATTATTTTATGTTTAAAAATCACTTTGTGCATGCAAATTCATTTTATGTGCAATAAATTAATTTATGCTCATGCACTTCATATAAATCACTTATTTCACCATAATAATTCATATTATGTATATTAGAACTAATCTAACATGTCACATACTCATTAATCACACCACACATGAATTTTCATAAAAGCACCTATTTTGTCATAATAGTTCTAAATTTAAGAAATCAATCATGAAACTCCTAGAGTAGGTGTGGGTTGTTACACATCATTTCTTCTCCTCTTTATTTAGAGATCATCCCACCCATTACTTGCATAGTCAGTGAACTCCGCAGCTGCTAACCTCATCTTCTTGTCTTTGGAGTAGTTATGGCAATCATACATGTGCTTCACCTTTCTTTCCCACTCTAAATATAACTCAGGAACATTTTTCCCATAGAATCTAGGAATCCTCATCTTGATGCTTCTTAAGTGATTATCCCTTTTATCCACAACTCTCTTTCCTCTTCTGAAATTAGAGTCTCTCTCATCCGACTCATCCTCATCATCTTCCTCATACACCTGACTTCTCAAAGGCTTTGATTTGCTTGGAGTTTGCAAATCATCTATCCTCATACTAAATTATTTCATTTGATCTATCATAGCTTTCCTCCACAACTTCATATTAGGATCTTGATGTTCACTACTACTATTATCATGGAGAATTCCCTGCAAGACGAAGTTATTGCAAAAATAGAATTGATTCCTCAACAACTCGACTCACGTGTTTCACTCACACAAGGTTAGTCCACTTATGTTTCACTCTATATTAATGGCTTTTCTCTATACTGAACTCACCACTCAAGCCTTTTTCCACTCTTTAAATTCTTCTCACAAGTTCTTAAAGAGAACTCTATCAATGTTCTTACCAAGATAACAAGCATCAAAAATTTTAAGTTTTGAATTTTTAATGAAAGAATAATGGGTGAGTAAATAATTAAAGGTTCAATTCTGAAATAAAAATTGAGGAATTAATTTATTAAGTTTTGGAAAATAAATCCCTGATTGTATTTGGATTTAGAAATTTGATCATGTTTGGAAATTTCTTTTCAGTTTCAAATAAGGATTGGACAATTCAAGATTCAAACTAAGAATAATTAGGAAGTTCCAAATGGCAAAAGGATTTGCAATACTGAAATAGAACACCCAACAATTTAAAGACACAAACTTGAGGCATTGATAATACACTAAGGATGGATGACTTATGGTCTGAACAATTCTAAAAATTTCTTTTTTTTTAATATTCAAATGCAAGTTAAGAACACAAAAGAATTTAAACTATCAAAAACAAGAATAAGGTAAGTAATTTTTTTTTAATCTGATTCAAACAAGAATAATAGAGAAGAATAAAGAACAAACATAAGAAGCAGAATTCGATTTTTTTTTAATTCAAAACTAAAGTAATAAAATTAAAAGTGATACGTATTCTTAAATTGAAGAGCCAAAGTTTTGATACCAAATGATGGGACCCACTAGCTGCAAAGAGCTAAGAACTGATTATATTGAAACAAACCTAAGGATCAAATAAAACAATAATAAAGGAAAAGCTTGACCCAATTCACACTTGTTGAAGAGAACCAAAGCTATAAAGAGGATGAGTGCCACAAGTTACCTCGATAAACTTAAGGATGAGTGCCATAAGTGACCTTGATAAGCTCATATTCAAGTTCTAAACAAGAACTTGGACGAATTTCTCACTAATGTGAAGAAAACTCCTAAATTTCATTAATCATATCTTTGAAATTAAAATAAATCTGATTGGACCATCTAATATAGTAAGATTTGGCCCTATGAAAATAATAAAAACACGGAAAACAAAAAAGTCTAGTGCATTATGCCTACAATGATTATCACGGTTGTGACGAATAAAAACTCGAGCTTCTATCATAGTCCCAACACGTTTGGCTTTTAACTTGTTCTTCCATTTCTAAGCTTTCCTCTTCATTTTGCACATATAGATAGGTTGCCATCCTTGATAAAACTTTGGAAACCTTTTGAATAGCTTGGAACCCTTCTAGAATAGATTGCTTCTCCATGAAAATGCCTTGCAAAGTTTTCTTGAAGTTCTTTGCATTCATTTTTTATGATCTAAGTGAAAGCTCTTCTGTAGGCTAGTTAGGATCATATTATAGGCTGACACTAAATCTTACAATAGTTTTTCCAAGGCTAACTCTTAAATCCAACCAAGTGTTTTCCTAAGGGCTCACACTCAAACTGTAACAAGTGTTGTACTAAGGCTCACACTTAAACCTACCAAAGAGTTTTACAATGGCTAACTCTTAAACCCTTACAAGGTGTTTTAATGGCTAACACTTAACCAACCTAAAACACAAATGTGTTTATAAATAATAAAGGCTCAAGAAATTAAATGACAAGGGTTTGGCCACTTCTAAAACATTCAATCTATTTATAAGGGCCTTTGGATAGGGTATTTATAGGTTATACCCACTGAAGACCCGTTACAAATAAGTATGGCCAAATGCTCCCTCTAACAGCTAGTGATTCTGCATTAATTGCACTACCAGAATGAAGTCATGGTTATGGAGCCAATATTGCAGTCACGCTTCTCATTTCATGGTAGTGCTTGCCTTTTCATGGTTGTGATATCCCTTTATGTCCAACAACTAATGACAGGTGGCATGAACTCATTAAATCTTTAAATATTACCGTTGGAGGGATGAACAGCTATATGAATGTTGCGGTCACATTTCATATCACATCCATGTTCATAGTCGTGACACTGACCATGAACACTTTTGTGTCTCAGCCCTTCAAATATTAAATTAATAGTGGTCAAGACATAAACTTCGCAGTCATGACTTTTATTTCACAAGCACGACTTCTCTGTTGTGGGCGCAATTAGAGGTCAGTTTTAAGACTAAGTGCTTTTGCATCTTCTTTGCTTAGGAACTTGTTCTAAGTAAATTCTCTGCAAAATATAAACTTAAATAAAGCATTAAAATGATTCAATTTGATTGTCAAAATCAAAATCGAGATTAACTAAGTTTTCAAATAACTTAAGTCAACAACTTGTAACATTTAGAGCTAGTTGTAATGTTGATTCCTTAATGTGAATCCTTGTGACTTTATTGGCTTACTTCATATGCATAAGTAGCAGTAACTCTTTCAACTTATTAAATCAACACATTAAGTAAGTACAATGCATGTAAACAACAAGCTTTTAATTAAATAGCAAATAACACCAAATTCAAAAAAGCTCACATTACTACTTGTAGACACAACTATATTTATAGGATTAGAGGTAGTTGTGCTTTGAGTTGCTGATCTTTTCCTTTTGTTCTAAAAAAAAAACAAAATAAACAAATTTAAAAGGTATGATATCTTAATACAAATATGTTATTAATTAACTCAACTTGAAAGCAAACCTTCTCAGCAAATTAAGCTTGAACACCCTTTCCATATAATCTGACATTATGACTAATTTGCTTGCAATAACTACATTTCATCTTGACCAATCTTGTCCTTAGTAGTTTGTTTTGGTTAACGTTGGCCTTTTTAAGTTCCTAAACTTACTTTCTCCTAATTTTTGGTTTCTTTCTCTCTGTACATTTACTTGTGTTGAAGGAGTTATAATAGCATTTACAAAATCCTTCGGCCACATATTTAGTCCATTTATACTAGGAATAATATGACTATATATCTAATTTGCCCTTTCTACATGATAGCATTCATTGACATAATCGATAAGATCCTCATTGTTGCCAATAATACAAGTTGCAACATGAGCACAAGGGATCCTTGTCAGCTGCCATCTTTTATAGCTGCATTCTCTGTTATTCATATCAACAACCTTTTATCCATTAAGTCCCATAACTTGTATTTATGGTTAAACCTGCAAAGTGTGGTTGATATGCCCAAATAATCTCTAAAATCTTGTCCAATATTTTTTTTTTTTGGTATTTTGGACAAATAGGTCTTGTAACCTTCTTTAATTCCTCTCTCTTTTTGAATAATCTATTTATAAACCTTATTCTTATCATCTCCAACATTGCAATCATTGCTTTGTCTTTAGTATCAAGGATGTATCTGTTAAAGCACTCACAAAGGTTGTTTGTTAGAATGTCACAAAGAGCCATTGCCAAAGCATGCCCTTGTCCAATTCTTTAAGGTCTCTCATTAAGCCACTCTCTAGCCTCTTTGTTCTTTTCTTCAATAGCACCAAGTGCCTTTATCAAGGTAGCTTTCATAACCTAACCTTGTAGCATCCCATAACATATACTTCAACTCCTTCCCTTTAAACCTCCCTTTAAAGTTTGTATACATATACCTAACACAAAGTCTATGTTCAGAATTAGGAAACAATTTCTCCATACTATTTACCAAACCCTCCATCATTTGGTAATAACACTCAGAATTAGTGTGCATATCACTATGAACCCTCAATTTTGCACCTTCATCATCTAAAACGCAACCTTAGCACTTACTGAGTTTAATGCACTATGCGGAGCCATTACGGTGGTCCTACTAACCGGTTACCTTGAAAGAAAATTTTTTAAATTTCAATTACATTGCTACTGGACATCCAAATTTCCTAAACTCCAAACCAACCAATCTTTAAAAAAAAAAAAAAAATGTCACGTCCGCTGCGTCAGCTTCGCCACCGACTATCTGGGTGGCGCCACCACCATCCTCGGCGGTGCTACCCAAAACAGTGGTGGCGCCGCCAAAGCCTCAGGTGGCGCGGGCCCCACTGCCTGCTTGCATTCTCCAAAATACCCTCTAATATGATTTTCCTACTTTTTTCTAACTCTATCCTTTTGGTCTTTTCACTTTTCCTCTTTTCAAACCACCATCACTCACTTTCCTATAAATACCTCCCCATTTCCTCCATTTCAAGATACTTCTTGAATTAGTATTGATGGTTATCTATTAATTCCTCTCTTCTTCTCCCTCCAACCACTCTCTAATTAATTAATTAATCTTTTTAATTAATTAATTATCTCACTCTAACTAAGTTAATTAATCATTTTAACTAACTAAAACTCTTTTTTTAAATTAAAAATAATTAATTAATTAATCTTTTTAAGTAATTAATCACTTTTTCTTCCAAAACCCAATTAATCCTTGTTCTCAATCCACCTTTCATCCAAATTAATTAATTAATCAATTTAATTAATTAATCCATCCACCATTTTCATCATATTAATTAGTTAATTAATCATTTTAATTAATTAATTAATCTTCTATCACCCGGTCCCAATAAAACGGAGTTTCGATTTGGTAAAACTCTTCGCTCACCAAAAGCAAAGGTATCAGCCTTTTTCCCTCACTCTCAAAACAACCAAACCAAAATCAATCTGATCATCTCCTAAACCCCTCCATTTAATCGTGGAACGAACTACATGGGTTTTGATCCTTATTCAATGGGGTACGTAGGTACGTTTGGAATCTAAATCTAAACCTCAAATGCAAATCTCAATCAATCCCCTTTCCCTTTTTTTAATTAATTTGCGAATGTTTTTTTTCACCATGCATTCATATTATGCCATCTTCATGCATTCTCTTTAATATCATCTTATAATATTTGAAATCAATTTTCAAGTCAAATTAAATTTAAGCCAAATTTAGATTATTTAAAACCAAAAATCTAGTCTTCGAACTCAACCTAGTTCAAAGGCTAGTGATTTTTCAAATTAATTAAAAATTAATGAATTGGAGTCAATTTGGGTTTTTCCTTAATATTTTCCCAACTAAATAAAACTAAGGTGGCAACTCCTAAAATCATTTTCAAAATCAACTAAATTCAAACCCGAAGGTTCCATCGTGAGTCTAAACCCGAATGAGCATCCCGGTTCCCTCTAGTGGATTAGGCTAGTGCTCGAGCGAGGTCTTACAACTGGCGACTTTGCTAGGGACTAGTTGCCACCTTTTTTTTTTAAATAAAAAGGAAAATAAGAGGATTACTATTTGGTTAAGGAAAAATTTTTCCAAAATAATCTCTATTTGTCTCATTAAGTATAATTTGACTTTCATGCATCACTTTGCATAATAAAGGCTCCTTGCCTAAACCTTAAGTTTAGGAAAACTTTTGGATGGCAAGTAGCATTGGCTCGACAACTCTCTTTGAGCATGTTGGGAGATAGCAAAAGCATTCCACGTGCGATGAATCCCTAATCATTTCAATGGTGTAACGAGTAATCAGTACTGTTAGACCCACGCGAGGCTCTTTGCCTCACATGTGGTTAGGTATATCAATGCTCTAGTGGGATGGGGATCCTTAAATCAAACCACCCTTCACCCTTATGCATGTAGTCACCCTAGCGTTGACCCTAGGTTCCATGTATCATAATAATCGATACTCTTGCATGTTTATGAAACCTTTTTCAATATGCATCACGTCATGATCATGCAACATAACATGAGAAGCTCAACAAGGTAAACCCTCAAACACCTCAAAGACCCAAACCGGTGGTCCATTACCCCAAAACACCTCACACACTCACCCTGTCAACATATAAACCCGGTGACCAACCATATGGAGGGAATACTTTTCCTGACACACCTTCACATTCATACCATTTTAATTCTATATTCTTGCTTTTCTTTCTGTATTTTTTCTATTTAAAGATACCAATGGCCAATACCTTCAACTTCGATCAAGACGCCATTAGTGCTTTCTTTACCAGCCTTCTCAAAAAGTAAGAGAAAACTTTTCAAGCTGCACTCACCACTACTCTTCAAACCTAAGCTGAAACTTTCACCAATGCTCTCAATGCCCAGTCTACCACCTTTATTGATGTCCTCAACTCCCAATGCCAGTTCATCATCAATGAGGTTAAGGAAATGACCAATGCCACTGTCACTCCCCCTCTTGCTCATGTTGAGCCTGCATCTGCCCAAGCCGAGACTAGCCATGCCCCCACTTTTACTCCTCCCATTATCGATCTCACTAATAAAGGGAAAGCACCTGAAACTCCAACCTCTCTTACTATGGACTTAAACATAACCACTTCCTCTCCCACTATGAATCATTTTTAAAGTGGAGATTTCTCTAGCTTTCCTAAAGCTAGGAAATTGATGGAGAAAATTGAGGCCATGGAGAGAACACTCAAAAACATCAAAAAGCACGAAGACATAATAGATGTCGACTCCTTAGCTCTCTTCCCAAATACAGGAGTTCCACCAAAATTTAAAATGCTAGTCATGGACAAGTTTAATGGCACCATATGTCCCAAAACTCATCTCAAGATGTATGAGGGTGCCATAAGACCTTTCGGTGTGGATGATGAGCTCCTTGCTCAGTTATTCCAATAGTCCTTGACTAGAGCTACTCTTAAGTGGTTATTAAACCTCGACTAGAATCACAAGAAAACTTGGGATGATATCTGCAATGCTTTTGTCAAGCAATACCACTATAACATTGAGGTAGATGTCACTCGTCGAGATTTGGAAACCACCAAACAAGGGCCAAGAGAATCCTTCACTGTGTTCCTTACAAGGTGGAGGACAAAAGCAACTTAAATGTTGAACCGTCTATCTAAAGTAGAGCAAATTGACATCATTATCAAGAACCTCCTCCCCTAATACCAGATGTATTTGCAAACATAATACCTCCCTAACTTTAAAGTTCTCATTGTCATCACCACCAAGATTAAGAATTTGATTCAATTAGGATGAATCAAGGATGAATCCTCTAGGTATCACAAGAACACCACCAACACCACCCAAAGAGAAGGAGAGGTAAATGTTGTGTCTTGCCACCAGCTAATGAAGTTAGAAACAAGGAGAACTTTCTCTAAGCTAGGCATGCCCCTTAGCATTGTTTACAAGAAAGCCTTAGAGGCTAATCTGGTTAAGCCCTTAGAACCATGACCTCCTCTAAACCCCTTGCCCAAATGTTACAATGCTAATGAGCACTGTATTATCATCAAGGGCCAGGGCACAAAACTAATGCATGCCAGGCTCTTAAGCATAAAATCCAAGACCTCATTGACAATGGAGACATCATTGCTCCTAAACCCAAAGTCTAGCATTGCCGAGCTCACCCAACTGTCTCATGCCTCACCCAATAACTAGTATTTTAAAAAGAGTGCCAACATTGTTGTGCCCCTATCCAGGTCCTTTGGGTCAATGTCCTATTCATTTGAGCTCATGTTTAAGTCACTTGAGTTAGAGTCTATGTCAAAGTCTTTTGAGTCTGTTTCTATTAAATCTTTCTTTGAATTTGTGTCTGTCAGAACTTGTCCTTTTGAGTCTGTATTTCGTCTTTTAGGCTTATCCTTTAATATACTCATGATGGGACTTTTATCAGTAATAAAAAGTTTAAACTTTCTTATTTGCTTTAATTTTTTATGATTCATCTTTAAATGGGACATATTAAAAAAAAGAACAAAAAAATGAAAAATACAAAAACATAAAAAAAATGATGAAAAAGGCAAAAGGATCATCAAGTATGGCACAAAAAAAAAAATTCAAAATCCCATACATTGCATTTGCATGGCAGTAGTATAAAAGCTCATGAGCTATTCTGTACAAGACAAGATAGGGATAATCTAAGCATCATAGTTCATGAGATCTCGACCTACACAAGAAACCTATCAAGGAGAAGTTGTGGAGAATGAAGATCATGATTATCGATGGAGATTAGCTTAGCACTTCAACTAGAAGATGAGAGATAAGGGTTCGCAATAAGGAAATCCAATTCTGGCCCTTATTCATAATCTAAGAGGAAGTTCAAACTGAACTGGACTAGATAGTGTAAGCTCAAGAAGATTCTATCCGACAGAGGCACCATCTTCACAGACGTGGACAGAAGCAAATTCTCCCATCTTGGCAATCCAGATCATCTAAAATGATACATCATCCGAAGATGATATCTACATTTCATTTTCTATTTTTCATGCATATGTAATCAGAAATACGTGGACCTGATTCTCCCTAAAAGAAATAATCGACGAAAAAGTGATATAAGGGATACGTAGGCAGCCGGACTCGGGTGTGGTCCAAATCATAATATAAAATATTTTATTGCACCGCATACTCATTCCTTTATGCCTAATACATCATTCATTTAATTCTTTTGCCTTAAAAAAAAAAAAGAAGAAAAAGAAAAATGCTTGCAAAGCTAAAAACCTGAAAAGGCGATTAAGGCAAAAATTAGAGCAAAAAATAAAAGATGTCTCATTTAATAATGATCAAATCTCGCAAAATACAAACCCATCATAAAGGATAGCCCTTTCAATGTCGTCTATAACTTATCCTGTTTCGTGTAGTCCTATCAACCTGTAATTATTTCAAAAAAAAAAAAAGGTCATGTCTGAAGTCTTGGTCTAGCCAGTCTTCCTCTACCTCCTAAGAGATGCAAATCTCTCATGTCCTCGTCAAAGTCAAAGTCTGTCTGTAACACCCTGCCTAAGGATAGCAATTATAAGATTTAATGTGCATTAAAAATGGTATAATGTGACTTATTTTATGTTCAAAATATGTTTTAGGATGTTTAATAATGTAAGGTCGAAGTTAGGATAGTAATAGAGGGTGTTTTGACTGTAGGGGTATTTTGGTCATTTTGAACCTAAGACATTGGGCCAGGGGTATCTGAGTTAAAAATCAAGAAAATACTAAAAATAAGTCCCAAATATTACATAAAATGCAATGCTTTTCTTTTGAACGAAAAAGAATAAGAAACGGAAAAGTTATCATGAAAATATCGAAAATAACCCTGGCAGCTGCCACTGATAAAGGTATTTTGGTTATTTGACCAAAGTTATAAATAAATATACTAAATGAAAGTTAAGAATATTTGGAACCAAAGTCCAGTTGAACCATTTTCTAAATTTTCAACGGAAGCATAAGAAAATTGCACCGAAACCTAAAAATCAGTATTTTATTTTTTAAAATTAATAAAAAAAAACCCTAGAATTAAAAGCTATACAGTAGCCACCCCCCTCACTTTGGCTACTATACACGCCACCTCCTTTCTCCAAAAGAAAAAAAAAAAAAAACAAAACAAATCTTCTTCTTCTTCCTTTTCTCTCAAACAAATTCAAGAATCAATAACAAAGAATCAAGATTTTTACAAGGTAAAATTCCTCTACATTAAATCTTGTTAATTTTTATGAGCTGATTATTAGAGTAACTATTTAAAAAAAATTAAATTTATTGTTGTTCAATCTTGGAAGGGTTGGCTAAGGCTAGTAGAAGGGGAGTGAAATTATCCTTGTGAATTAAGGTTAGAAGAATTATTTTCTCAATTTAATTTTTTTTATTTTATTTTTTTTACAGCAATTAAAAATGTTTATAAATCATGGCAATGTGGTATTGGAATGAATTAATTAGTAGAATGGGATAGGTATTTGTTGAATTAAGAAAAGAATTGTGCCTTGGAACGAAAAAGAAAGTTGATTGCAAACAAAAGTATGGTTGATGGTGAAGAATATGATTAATTGAAAAAAAATAAAAATTATACAAGAACCATTCAACCAAAAAGGGGAAATTAATTCCCAAGTTCTGTAATTTTTTTTTTAAAGTAGATTTTGGTTGAGTTTAGAACCAATTGAACATAGAAATTGTTGGAAGTAAAATCCGAGTTTGAATTATTGAGAAATCCAAAATGGAATTTTAAAAAATATTTTTAAACATCTATGAACAATTTAAATTTGGAACTTTCCAATTAAAGTTAATTAAGCCTAGTTTTAATTAAAATTATGTAATTAAATAAATTAATTAAATAATTAAGCAATAAAATTTGAAATTGATAATAAGAACACAAGCAATCGAAGGATGGACGAGTTGAAATCTTTTAAGGAGTGAACTCTAGACCTAAGAATTGAGTTTCTAAATAAATTAAATATAAATATTGAATTAAGGATATAATTATATGATTAAATAAATAAATTAAAAATTTATGAAGTCAATTAGTATGAACAATTCAAATATTAAGACTTTCATTAGGGTGTACCTTTAGTATAGGGTTGACCTTAAAAAGTCAAAGTCAAAAGTTTGACCATGACCTAAGATGAATTAAAATATATTATTAAACATATTAAAATAATATTAAAACATTAAATCATCAAGATTAAGAATCAAAATAAGGAAAAATATTAAAAATTGACTTTATTTGATCAAAGATTCATAGTGAGACTAGGAGTCCTAGTTCAAGTCAACCACTTAAGTTAAGTAAGAATATGCATAAATATGATAAGTTATTAACTATATGAATTAAATAAGAACTATTTGATTTATACTGTAGAGGTTAAAGAGGTTCAAGCTCTGCGGTCCACTTAGCTCAGTTAACTAGGAGCACAGGAGTTTAAGGTGAATTGTAATGCACACTCTTATCTCTTTGCAAATATGAAATGATTTCTTTGAGATTGAATGATTTCCTTCATGATTCCATGTCCATTGATTGATTATGATTTCATAAGCTATGTTTGCTTTAGATTCCCACATTAAGTAGGACTCTTTCTTAAGTTGATTATTTGAACCCAAAACTCACATTAAGCTATATTATGACATGTAATGACATTTTGAACCTTAAACCAAGTCTTTCAAGCTAAGTAAGACTCTTTCATAAGAGTCCTAATATAAGTTAAACTCTTGCTATGTATACGTTATTGTTTACTTTTTTAAGCCTGCAGAAATAGCCCTTCTCAATGTGGGGTGAACATTGGACTTGTGCATAAGGTATGCCCATGGATAGGGCAAAGTATCCAGACCTCGGCTAGTAGGGGTCCAATATTACTAGCCATAGGACCTGATCAGTCTTATGCTATAAGTTGAGTAAAGAAGGCAATAGCCCCTACTCCTAAGTTAATATAAGTTATAAGTTGTTTCTGCTACCCTATTGTTTATTCCTCATTTTTTTTACAACCAAGCTATGTTATTGAGCCTATGTTTATTTTCTTATATACCCTATGTGTGCATCTACTCTCACTAAGTCTTCTACTCACTCTTTTCTATGTTTATATATTTCAGGATGGCAAGATTGATCAAGGTAACTAACTCAAGCCTGTTCCTCCACTTGAGTGGTTGCTTTGCCTATAAGATAGTAGAGTTCTTTTTATTCATTTGTATGGTGAACTTCAGTTTAGTGCTCCGGGGGTAATAAGCAAAGTACTTGAGAATCAATCGAAAATTGATGTTTTGTGGTTTTAAGTTTGGGATTATTTGGACTTTTATTTTGGTTGGCTTATCTTCAAATGTCTTTTTTTTTACTTTGGTTTATAAGAACTGTTTTTAAGATGTAAGAAGTTTATGGGCCTATTTGATCAATAATTTTATATAAGCTAAGGATTCTACAGGTGTGGGTGACTTTATGTCTTCCCATGTCCTAAGATCGTCATAGCTCCCTAAGTCGGGCTGTGACACTGTCACAATCTCTTTTTTTTAGTCAATACTGCAACCTGTGATGTCGCACTTCCACTAGATCCCGAAGTCTCCTTCAAAGAATGAGTTACCCCCTTTGTTTGGGCTACAGTCCTCTTCCTACTACTAGTGGCTCCTCATATAGTCTCTCCGTCCTCAGCTGCTTCATCCTCTATTCCTGTCAGTAGGGCAACTTAGTACTCTTTCTCAATTGGCCAACCTACTTTTATCAACTACCTAGTATTTCTCTCTGTGGTCCTAAGTGAAATCCCAAAACACAACTCCTCAGCTAGCCACCCCCTGATAACTTTGGCAATGGAAGCTATAATCTGTACGGACTCCAAGAAAGAAAAACTGGGGGCATTTCCTGAGTCTGCCCCATCTATTTCAAAACCCTCACTCCATGGCCAAAGGCCATTCAAACTAAATCCAACAAGCAAACCACTCGATACCTAAGGCCTCAGTTAAGAAAGATCTAATCCTTTTCCATTGGCAGTGCTAAAAATGTGTACTCTGAGAGTAAGCTGCAAGCAACCATCCTATCTAGTCTTTGACCAAGTCTGAATAAAACATATGCAGACTGAAAATATGAGGCCATCACCTGAAAATGATCCATCATCCACACTTGCAAAATTACCCAAAACTTAAAGCAAACACCCAAAAAGCACCTCCAACAGAAAGGGTAAGAATAGGTAAAATTTTCTCACTTGGTGAATAACTAGCATGACAATTCATCTTTCTAAATCTTGAACAAAACAATTGAGGCTCATCAGTGTCTTTGCCAGCATAACTTTAACCACAAAATGCCTCTATTCCATCTACCACTCTAGGATCACCCCGATAACAGACTCGTAACTAACACTCAAATAGAAAGTCAAGGCCCTCATGTTGAGCCTCTGCATCCCTCATATCTCTCTAGTCACCAAAATCATAGAACTTCTCAATCACAGTAGTCAAATTCACTTGACCATCACCAACTATCATATGGCTTGCAACATCCTGAGGCAAGTCAAAAACTTTTGAAAAATTCAAAAAATGCTGGACTTTAAACTCTAGCACCACCAAAGTTGTCTTTTAGTCATAGCCAAGCCATATTCCCTATCTCCCTAGAATAGGCACAGCTCTTCCTCAGCAGCACCAAAACAGAAATTGCGGGCCATTAGATTTCAAAATCTAAAGCAACCCCTTAAACTCCTCGTAATACCGCTATGGCAACCATCTTATACCAACCCAAGGTGAATTCCTCAACTTTGTCGAGTTTCTCAATCCACACATGCATGTCTCTACCCTCATGCATTTATCCAATCATCCATTATAGGCATCATCACAAATCATGCATGGCATAAAAGTCAAATAAAAGGTCTATGAATTCTGAAACATGCATGCATCATCTGTACACCAGCACCTATGCAATCATCTGCAATCATACATCATCATGCATAAGCTGAGCCAAAAACCTCACCGACATCTCCTAAAGCTAATTAGTACTTCCTCAAAGCTGACCGATACCTCTTAAAGCTGACCTGTGCATCTTTAAAGCTAAATGATACCTTTCCAAATCTAATCAATAAAGCATGACTTCCAGAGTCCCTTTACTTCTGGAAAAGTTCCTTTGAGCCTTTCGAAAAGCCCAACCCCTCATATTCAGAAGCCTAAGTTTCTTTAGCACAACCAAAATCTTGTCAAAATCTCTTGACTGACTCACTACTGGCCGAGGTTCTTCCCTTTATCAAAACATTTTTAGAATCTGTCTAACTGACTACCCATAGGCCGAGGCTCTCCTCCTACCAAGATCTTTTCAGAATCTTTTGAGCCAACTTGTCATAAGCCAAGGCTCTCCTTTTACCAAAATCTTATTAGAATCTTTCAAGCTGACTCGTCATAAGCTGAGGCTCTTCCTCAAAATCTCATAAGCCGACTCGCCATAGGTCGAGGCTCTCTTTTCACTAAATTATCTTAAGGCCAAACATATAGCCTTAATTGAGATTTACCCCAAATAATCTTTATCTCCAACATTAGGACCAAACAGATAGCCTTGATTGAGATTTACCCCAAATCATCTTTACCTCCAATATTAAGGTTGGATAGATAGCTTTGATTGAGATTTACCCAAATCATCTTTACCTCTAGAATTAAGGCCAAACAGATAGCTTTGATTGAGATTTACCCCAAATAATATTTATCTCTAACATTAAGGCCAAATAGATAGCCTTGATTGAGATTTACCCCAAATCATCTTCACCTCCAACATTAAGGCCGAACAAATAGTCTTGATTGAGATTTACCCAAATCATCTTTACCTCTAGCATTAAGGCCAAACAGATAGCTTTGATTGAGATTTACCCCAAATAATCTTTATCTCTAATATTAGGGCTAAACAAATAGCCTTGATTGAGATTTACCTTGGATCATCTTTACCTCCAACATTAAGGCCGGACAGATAATCTTGATTCTTCTTTACCTCTAAGGCCAAACAGATAGCCTTGATTGAGATTTACCCCAAATAATCTTTATCTCCAACATTAGGGCCAAACAGATAGCCTTGATTGAGATTTACCTTAGATCATCTTTACTTCCAACATTAAGGCCGGACAAATAGTCTTGATTCTTCTTTACCTCTAACATCAAGACTGGACAAATAGCCTCAATTGATATTTACCCCAGATCATCTTTACCTCCAATATTAAAGCCGGACAGATAGTCTTGATTCCTCTTTACCTCCAACATTAAGGCCGACCAGATAGCCTTGATTAAGATTTACCTCAAACATTCTTCATCTCCAACATTAAAGCTAAATGGATAGCCTTGATTGAAATTCACTAAACCTTCTTTTTTTTTTTTTTTTTTTTATCTCTAACATTTTGGCCAAACAGATAGCCTTGATTGAAATTCACCCAACCTTCTTTGTTTTATAACATTAGGGCCGAACGGATAGCCTTAATTGAAATTCATCAAGACCATTCTCGCAACTAATGTCATGGTCGAACAAATAGCCATTGATAAAGTTTCATTTATCCTAGAGGGCCTCCTCCCAAAAGACATGACAAGAACATACAAGGCCAAAGTCTGACATTTCACCTCTTTCTAACGTTCACAATCATCATAATCACCTTTGGTTCAAAGCTAATTATGATGAGCGGGCAACTGTGAAGCCTCAATTTTGCACCTTCATCATCTAAAATGCAGCCCTAGCACTTGTTGAGTTTAATACACTATGCGGAGCCATTACAGTGGTTCCGCTAACTGGTTAGTGGGCGAAGGATGCTGCCCATGAAAGAAAATTTTTTAGCTTTCAATTACATTGCTACTAGACATCCAAATTTCCTAAACTCTATACCAACCAATCTCTAAAAAAAAAAAAAAAAAAAGCGCCATGTCAGTTGTGTCGGCGGTGCCACCGACTATATGGGTGGCATCTCCACCATCCTCGTCGGTACCGCCCAGAACAACGGTGGCGCCGCTGGAGCATCTGGTGGTATAGGCCCCATTGCCTGCCTGCATTCCCCAAAATACCTCCTAATATGATTTTCCTGCTTTTTTCTAACTCTACCCTTTTGGTCTTTTCACTTTTCCACTTCCTAAACTATCATTACTCACTTTTCCTGTAAATACATTCCTATTCCCTCCATTTCAAGACAGCTCTTGAATTAGTATTGATAGTTATCTACTAATTCCTCTTTTATTCTCCCTCCAACTACTCTCTAATTAATTAATTAATCTTTTTAATTAATTAATTATCTCACCATAATCAAGTTAATTAATCATTTTAATTAACTAAAACTCTTTTTTTTAAATTAAAAATAATTAATTAATTAATCTTTTTAATTAATTAATCACTTTTTTTCCAAAACCAAATTAATCCTTTTTCTCAATCCACCTTTTATCCAAATTAATTAATTAATCTTTTTAATTAATTAATCCATCCATCCTTTTCATCATATTAATTAATTAATTAATCATTTTAATTAATTAATTAATCTTCTAATCTATCCAATCACCCGATCCCAATAAAATGGAGTTTCGGTCTGGTAAAATCCTCCGTCCACCAAAAGCAAAGGTATCAGCCTTTTTTCCTCACTCTCAAAACAACTAAACCAAAATCAATCTGGTCATCTCCTAAACCCCTCCACTTAATCGTGAAACAAATTACATGGGTTTTGATCCCCATTCAATGGGGTACATAGGCACGTTTGGAATCTAAATCCAAATCTCAATCAATCCCCTTTCCGTTTTTAATTAATTTGTGAATGTTTTATTTTCACCATGCATTCGTGTTATACCATATTCATGTATTCTCTTTAATATCATCTTATAATATTTGAAATCAATTTTCAAGTCAAATTAAATTTAAGAGCTAAATTTATATTATTTAAAACTAGAAACCTAGTCTCGGAACTCAACCTAGTTCAAAGGCTAGTGATTTTTATCCTTGGGCAAATTAATTAAAAATTAATGAATTAGAGTCAATTTGGGTTTTTCCTTAATATTTTCCCAACTAAATAAAATTAAGGTGGCGACTCCTAAAATCATTTTCAAAATCAACTAAATCTGAACCTAAGAGTTCCATCGTGAGTCCAAATCCAAATGAGCATCCTGGTTTCCTCTAATGGACCAGGCCGGTGCTTGGATGAGGCCTCACAATCACCTATGCATATGACATGAATATATATCAACAGATTTAAAGTTGTATCATACCTTCTGTCTATTAGACATAAAGACCCATTGGTAGCTATCATACATCTACAGGTCATCTTTCAATAAGCTCAAGAACCAAAACCAAGTTTCCTTGTACTCATTCTTCACAACCATGCTAGATGGAACATACAATCATTAAGGTCAATTGCAATAGCACTAAGCAACTAACCTTTATAGGTGCCTTTCAAAAAGCATTCATCAATGTAAATAAGGGACCTATAACTAGCCTTAAAGGAACTCTTTAATTGATCTTAGAAGATAAAAATACTTTAAATGGACCTTTCTCCTCCACAAATTCAATTATTGATCCAAGATGTGTCCTTAAAAGCTCTAACTTATATCTATAAAGCATTGAGTGCTAAAGTGCTTCATCTCCTCATACCTTTTTCAATGCAAAGTACTTGGCCCTCCATTGGAAAAAAAAAAAAAAAGTACTTGGCCCTTTATATTTTAGTCATGGTTATTATATAACCAGTTGTTCTATTCAATCTATCCATCAAACCCTGTGACATGTCAATTAGGATCACTCTTAAAATCTTCAAGGAATAAATCTCTAATCTTCCTTACAGTTAGATGAAAATTTTTAAAAGTCTTCTTGTAAGTGTGTTTTAGATTCATGCTCCTCAACTAAAATGTGGGATTGTTATCATCATTACCATTAAACTTTCCTGTATAAATACAGAAATCACATCCTTTATGGCATTTGACTTTGCACCTGATCTTGTCATTCTTTGGAAATCATATTTGGAATTTGGCTTTCAAGAATGTTGAATGCATACATCCTTAAGGCTTGCTTATTACTAAATATCATGTCTATATTGAATAATGGATCATCCATATCCCTATGCATATTGAACTCTGGTTATCTAATTTCTCCTTTCCATTTGAATTACTATTAACATTATAGAAATCATCAAATGGTGCATAGTCAGACAACTCCTATTGCTTATTTATGTTCAATCTGATGCTAGCATCTGATGTTAGCATCCACATCATATTCATTGGTTGTTACATTTGTTGTGCCTTTTAGTGGTTCAGTTTTTGGCCTCCCTTTGTTTTCTAGATTATGATTTTCTTTTAGAACAGTTACTAGATCTTTATCTCCATTTACAAGGTCATAGTCTGTGTCTTGGAATTCATCATCAATGATAGGTACAACTTTCTTATCTTCAACTTCAACTTTAACATTACCAATATTTGTCCAGCTTTAACTTCAACATTATCTTTAGGTTGAGTCTCTAGTGTGTCCATTAATTCATCAATTTCCTGCATGCTATATCCTTCTCCAAGTAAATCAGCAAGCACATTCATGTCATTTACCCTTAACACATCTGATTTAGGTTCCATTTCATGTGCAAGAAATGGACTTTAACATGTTTAGCATTATTATGTGTAGGCTCTATTTCATTCTCAATACTTGAAACCATACTGAGTTGAACATCTATTTCAGGCTCCATTTCATGTGTAGGAATATGGACTTCAACATGTTCAGTCTTATCATATGTAGGCTCCATTTCATTCTCAATCTTTGAAATAATGCTAACTTGAACATTTGATTTAAGCTCCATTTCATATGTAGGAACTTGGACTTCAACATTTTCAACATTATCATATGTAGGCTCCATTTCATTCTTAATCTCTAAAACCATGCTAACTTGTCCATTTACATTTTCCTTATCTTGCTCAAGGTCTACAATAGGTTTAGTAGCAACTTTATATTCAAGCAGTAGTGGCCCTCTCCTAAGTCTTTTAAGTTTGGCTTTAGTACTACCACTTTCTTAGTAGGTGCTTGTTCCTTGTCATCAAGTGTCTCCTCCAAAACTACATTGTTCTTATTCACTTAAGGTTCAATAATATCCACTAGTTCTTACACTGCTAGATGGTGAATATATAGATCAATTAACCCATACTCAGCCATGCCTTGCCATCTCAACTGTGTCCTGGTCGTTCTCAACTAATTTGAGTGAGTTTTTGAACTCCAAGTCATGCCTTTTCTAGTAATATTGCATAACACCTTCAATCTCTAAATTGTTCATAAATAGCTTAGCCGATGATGCATTTATATCCTATCTATATGCAAGAGATAAAAATTCTCCATCTCACCATTAAAGTAACTATACTCCCCAATCTCCCTAGAGAAATGAACATAGAAGGTGAAGTAACCTCAGGATTTGCAAATAGAGCAAATAAAAATGAAGTTCAAAATTTTTTTACTAACATATTATTTGACAAATTTATACCCTAAAGACATGCATACAATATCATCATAACTATAAATTCACAAGTTCAACGATAACATTAAACAAATTAATTTTTAAATTTCCAAATGCATGGTTCACATGTAATGCTTAGTGCTTGGACACAACACTAACAAGGTTCAAGTTAAAAAAAAAAATAGTAGTTCCATACTTTATATCAAACAAAAAAAAACTTAACAACAAGTATAATGGTAAAAATAACAAATTTTTGTTTTATTATACTTACTTTGGGAGTTCATCTCTATTTATGTTGGTCTACTAGTCCCCTTTACTAATACTATTTCCGCACATGCTTTAGAATAAAGAATTCATTTGACAAAGACTTTGCTTAGAAAATTTTCCTAATACCTTATTTTTTTTTTAAGCAAATTTCAAAATTTCACTAAAATAAGGGAGGGAGTTTTTTCCTCCAACTGATTAAAGTTTTCCCTTCTTATAAAAAAGGAAAAGAATGAGAAGTTTTGTCTTGTCCCTCTTTGTCTCTCAATTTTTTTTTCCATTGAAGAGAGAGTGCGAAGAGAGAGTACGATAGAATATGATTTTATAGAAAAAAAAAAAGGAAATTATCAATAATTTAATAAAAAAATTAATGAAATCAATTAAGAGGGTTAAAGAGATAGAAAAAAGACGATCACATGAATAAGGTAGGAAATTGAGAGGAGCCAATGTAAAAGCCTCGTTTTGTGTAAAATAAAATTAAAATATTATGATTAGGATTTCACCTCTGATGTCAAATGAACTAATGGCTGAAAAATTAATTGGAGACCACTGTTACAGCTAAATTACTCTTAAAGGATTTTTAAACAAATGAAATTATAGGGTAAAATTAGAGAAAAGGCCGGAATTTAGAGCTAGAGCCCTGTGGCTTTTCCTGACACATGATTTTTAATTTTAATTTTAAAAAATTTAAAAGAAAAAACTAGCTATAAATTGCGACCACTACAACTGTGGAGCTACGTGGAATAGGCAAAGTGCGTGGATTATTCCTGTCACCTGAAAATCAACCAAAATAACAACACCGGTTATTGCCGGTCACATTAGCTTCGAGAAAATCCCACCAATATCTTCATCTTTCTTTCCTTTCTTTCTCGCCGGCCTCTTCTTGAGTCCTCCAATCCAATTTCCGACAACAACAATAACAACAACAATAATAATAATAATAATAATAATAATAATAATAATAATAACTAGTAATTCAAAAAAAAAAAAAAAAAGGAAAGTGATCTGATCTTCCTTTGAAGTGATAGCAAAAAAAATATTTATACATATACATATATATAAATATTTATATGTATGATATATAGTAGTAAGCATTAGAAAAGAAAAATCAGGCAGCAGTGTTTCATCAAATCTCCGGTGAGACGAGGGATAGGAGATGGGGGAGAACGGCGTAGAAATACCGGCGGCGGTATTAGCCTACAAATTGAGAGACGCTTCTAGTTGGTGGGAAGAGGTGAACGAATCGCCAGTGTGGCAGGACCGCATCTTTCACGTTCTCGCCGGTCTTTACGGTCTTGTCGCTGTCGTTGCTCTCGTACGCTTTTCTTAATACTTTTTCACTCTTTCTTTTTCCATGTATTTTTGTTGCGAAGATTATAATTTGGAATCAGAAGGCCAGTTTGTTAATCATAAATTTCACCTGAATTGCTAGATTAATTAACAATTCTGTATTAGCCCAATCGAAAAGATACATGCATAAATAATAGGAAGAATCGATTTCATTAGGTATTTTAGGGTTTCAATAAACATGTTTTGCTTTGAATTGTGCAAATTCAGCAGAGTTCAGTTGGCTTTTATGCAATGAGATTGTTGTTATTATTATTTGCTCTCTTTTTTTTTTTTTTTTTTTTTTTTTTTTTTACATAGTTGCTTTAAAATAAACTATATGATGGCAGGTTCAACTGGTACGGATACAATTGAGAGTTCCAGAGTATGGTTGGACCACACAGAAGGTTTTCCACTTTCTCAATTTCCTGGTGAATGGGGGTCTGTTTCTGGTGCCATAAACTCTGAATATTTGGCCTTCATTCTATAAATTTTATTCTTTTCATATTGACTCAGCTTTCTTCTGTCTTGTAGTTCGCTGTCTTGTATTCATTTTTCGCCGGAATGTTGAAGACATACATCCACCAGTTAAAGTCCAACTTTGAATAAGTCTTTTAATTTTCTCATATCTTGCAATTTCTAATTTCAAATGTATGCTTTGTTAGATTATCCAACATATCTTGCTTGATATGCCAAGTCTTGCTTTTTTCACAACATATGCGCTTTTGGTTCTCTTTTGGGCAGAGATTTACTATCAGGTGATAGTTCCTTTGCAGTTTTACCTCATGTTGCTTCCCAGTCCACTTTGGATTAATTTGGCCCTATTAAAACTTTGGTGTATGTTAAACAGGCACGTGCCGTATCTACTGATGGACTCAGGCCAAGTTTCTTCACAATTAATGCAGTGGTTTATGCTGTTCAGGTGAAATTTCTTCTACATTGTTTCATTATTTGTATTAGTCCTAATGAAGGTGAGGATTCAAATCCAAATTCCTTCAGCGTGGAAGTTACGACCTCATGAAAAGATTATTATTATTGTCAGATGTATGCCTTACTTTTCTCATTTTACTGTTGTTGAAGAGAGTGGGCTCTGGGTGTGGCAGCTTTTGACAAGCTGATTGCTGCACTTAACTGGCAAATAACTTTAAGTTGAAATCATTCATTAACTTTGTAAATGGTGTAATTGAGATTATTTGGATGAACCACCTTTCTGAAAATTAGTCTCTTGGCTTACGAAATATTTGCCTTATTTAGCAAATTTTTAATGTTTGAATTGTCACAACTATATTCTAAACAAATTTACAGTTTCTATTTGGCCTTTTTTTCATTGAGATATTTGGATTCAGTTGTATATCCCTTTTAGGTGGAAGATTAGGAACCTTTGGCATATATAAGTATTAACGGTTGCTACTTGGTGTTGTAATTTTGTAGCAAATCCAACATTGGCCAATAAGAGGAGGAGGAAGAAAAAATACTTTAGTATATGAAATTTGCTTTAGTTTTTTTATCAGAAATATTCACTTCAATCAAACTTAAAATTTGAGAGACTAAAATATTTTGGTACTAAAATTCAATGACTGAAGTGTATAAAAAACTTTAACGAATTTATCAAATTCTTTTAATTTTAGCAATTAGGTAAATATAGTTAATTTTTTTTTTTGGCCACCATTAGCTTTCTATTCTAATCAATTGTTAAGTGCCATTGATATGCCAAAAATATTCCTCCCTATTAAATATAGGGTACATTTGGTAATACTGCAATGGAATGTAATGTAATGTGATCAAATGTATTTTTAGTATAATCCTTAAATTAGAAATGCATTCAATCACATTACATTATGGTGTAGCAAACATAGCCATGATGTAGAAAATATGGAAAGGGCATATTTAAGATAACAAACATTATTATTTTATAGACAATTTGAAATTTAAAATCACCCTCTAAATAAAGAGATTTTTTTGAGATTCTCAAGTTGCTTAACAATCCATCTAGAACATCTACTTCTTTATCAATTAAACAAGTACCATTCCACCCATCTAAACCAAATATCAATCAATCTGTTTTACAGAAATGTCTCATTCAACCTAATTAACATTATTGTGTTGTATAATTTTTGAAACTAGAGGTAGAGGGAGTAAAGTGCATGCTGTTGAAGGAATATGGACTGAAGTGTTCTTAAGGACTTCTTAACAATTATTCCTTCTCATTTTAATTCATCCATAAATGTTAGGTTTGGTAATTATATTTGTAGACAATTAATAATCCTTCTAGAATGTTTAAAGCTTGTACCAAATGATTTCTAGGACTGTCTTCCAAAATGAAGGAATTTGATGGGATTTGAATACAAGAGAATAAAGCATATAATGCTTGATGTAGCTATAATACTCTAAAGAACACTTTCAAATCATCCAATAAAATTTGGAAAGCTAAAGTGCCACTCAATGTGAAGGTTTTGTTTGGTCTACCATTCTCCAAAATGTGAATTCTAATGATCTTTTGTAGAAAACAAGGCCCTGTGAGATTTTGTCCTCTAATAGTTTTGTTATGTGTTATAAATATTGTAAGACACTTGTTACATTCTAAAGTGGCTTGCACATTTTGGAATCATCTAATTAACATTATTGAGGAACAGTAGGTGTGTACAAAATTTGTAGACTTTGGTTAGTCTAAACTAGAGAAATTCAAAAAGATGCCAAAATGTTTTAAGAATTGTGCCCCTTTCCTTTTGCGTTGTTATGGAGTCTTTTGATGGAAAGATCACATATCTTCAAAAATCAAAGTATGTCATTTAGTTTATTGTTCAATAAGGTGGTGTTTTGGCTTACATTTGGGCTTATGCTTCAGGAGCTTTTAGAGGGGTCTTTTTGAATAATTTCCAGCTTGATTGGAGGGCTTATTTCTAGTTGTCTTTTGAGTTTGTAGGGGAATTCATTATCCTCATTGTACTTGTAGTCTCCTTTTCTCTCAGTTAAATTTCTTTTCTTATTATACAATTTTAGCTTAATGCTCTCAAGTATGACTAAAATAGAAATCATGCTCACAAGTTGCTTTTGGCAATGTTATTATTTTTCCAAGGCATTTGTGAGGAGCTGAGGTATACAAGCTAGTGCCATTTTTCTCGATAATGAGTAATTAAAAAGTACCGATTGAGGTAAAAACTCTGGAAATATCTCATTGAAGGTGACCAACAAACCTATCTTCAATAAGAGCAATAATTTTGTCCTAATTAAAATTACTGGCTAAACCATTTGGTTGAATTCCACAAGAGAAAATCCCTAAGTGGAGTATGAGGATGCATTATATGGCCACTTTAAACAAATAACCATCATAACGAAGTTAGCATGATCTTGGTGCTTAACATTGCCAACCCTTTAACAAATGATAATAGATTATGTTAAAAAATGTTTAGAAAATCCCATATTGGAGCACTTAAACTCATTGTGTTTTTTTTCCTATCAAGTCTATGAACTTTGATTACTCCACAATAAAGCTTTCAACTTTTATTTGATATTCTTCACATCAAGGAATTTTTTGATGGCAAAAGTAAAATTCATGAGAAATATTTTAACTCCAGCTTTACAAATTACTAAAAAATTATAATGCTTTTCAAAAAATTGCATTGCTTGCTTAATGGGTAAAACTTTAAACGTTTAGAGGCATAGAAAAGGGTTTTTCCTTTTCTGTAACTTCTGTGATTTCCAAAGTGAAAAAATTTGCAATTATTTTGATGTTTTTAAACCTTCGTTAAGAAATTTCTCATGAATTTTACTTTTGCTATAAGTAAGCCCTCAACATGAGAAGAAAAAAGAAAAGATTCAAGGGCTTCTTGTTGAGCAATCAAAGTTAAGGGCTCAATAGACAAAACTTGGTAAGTTATGGGGCCTCAGGATGGTTTTTCCAAAATGTTTGTGTCAAACATCTGCCACATATTTTGTTGATCGGGGCGCTTAAGAAAAATAAGTCTAACAAAAATTGTATTCATATCAAAGGGATAATTAAACAATTTCTAAGGGGAAATGGCTTTCTGCTTTCGGGACATGAAGTCATTTTTTTACTCTTACAGATTCATATGAAAGGGGAATAAACCTGTAAGGAAACCTCATAGATGCAATACCCATAGGTCCATGACCATCACCAATCTTGTCTATCCAGTGCTAGCTGATGTAACCTTAATTAACCGTGCAATTTGTCTTTCATAGTTTATTTACTAAATTAATTAATTGTTTTACTTTAAATACTAGAAAACATTTTACAATTAACTTTTTGTATTACAACCAAATAGTGGAGAATTAAGTTTCTCTTAATGTGTTTTTGATAGAGAAGTAATTTTCTGTGAAAACAAAGCCTAAAATTGGGAGTCATCCTTGGTCCTATCAAATATGCTTGTGAACTCATCATTTGAAGGATAGTAAGTAAAAGGCTAGGAGGGTACTTGTTTATTTCCCAACAATATTAACAAGTGGCATAATAACAGAATGTTTGTTAATGTATTTAGCTTGCCTTATATGTCTATAATTTAATTCACGCACATTTAATTATCTTCAAAAAAATAATAGGTTTTTGGGGTAATGGGTGGTACTTCAAATGACACAAAAATTGAATTGAAACATATAACTTTGTCATTATTAAATCTTTTCTGTTTAGCATTGCCAAGAACCTGTTTAGTTAATTGCAACTGTTATGCATTTTCCTTCTCTAGGCCATTTGTTTCAGGGAAAATAAGTTGTCTTTGGAAAATATTTTCCAATGAAAAAATTTTCTAAAGAATATATTTTCCAAAGAACTAATTTTCTCTTGTTTGTTTACAATATTAAAAATTAGTTAAAAAATTAAAAATTTCAATTTATAAAACTAAAAATATATTTAAATTTATGAGAATTTTCATATTTTTAAAATTTTATTATTAAATATGAGAAAAATACACAAAAATGGTGGTCGCTGGTGGCCGTCGATGATTATTAGTGGTCGCCAATGTTGAGTATCAGTGATCTGCAGGTTAATAAATTTGTATGTATATATATTTTTTTATTATAATGAGTTTGTAAAAATCTAGAAAATGATTCCCCTTTTGAAAAGAGGTCATTTTCCTTAAAAATAACTTCTTTTTTTGTTGACCAGGAAAATATTTTTCTTTGACTAATTTTCCAAAGCATTCTAAACATTAGAAAATGCAGAAAATGTTTTCAAGAAAATATTTTCCACAAAATAAATGGAGCCCTAGTTTTCTTTTTAATTCCAATAACTATTTTCCATTAGAAAATAGAAAACATGTTTATTTGTTTCAATTAAGTTGTTTTATAATTCAAAATATTTGTAACTTATTCTAATATTTTGTTTTCCAAATGATACAGAACTGAAAAACTAGAAAACATGTTAAAAATACATTTTTCATTTCTACTTTGTATTGTGATGCAATTATATTTAATTTATGCTCCATTAGGTTCAAGTTTTTGCATTTTGGTCTTGAAAAGTACTTTCTATAAAATTTGATTTTGCAAGAAAATAAATGCAATAATAAGAAAGTATATCTATAATTATATGAATTTTTCTTCACATGAGTGGAGTAAAAGATTAAAGAATATAATTTTCACTTTTTTGAAATTCATCTGCCTTTTGAATTTTTTTTTTTTTTTTTTTGGCTTCAAAAATAGCCAAATGAAAAGAAGAAAATCAGTTGAAGTCTTACTCATTTAATTGCTCATCTGTAATTCCACCATTTGTTACCAATCTTTCCTGACCATGTATCATCCAAAATTTTCTTACTATTGAACATTCTTGTTTGATAAGGATTGCAAATTAAATAATATACATAATCACTCTCATGTTTCTAACAGTTCTTAATCACTCTCAAGTTTCTAACCAATCGTCAACTTAATATTCACTTTCGAATGCATATTGCTTCTATATTTGATTTAGAAATCATGTTTACATCTCCTTTCACTGGCATAATTGTTCTATCAATAGTATATAACATATTGGTCTAGTAGTTAGAACACATCATTATGTTTATTACCTAGCTCTATGTTTTATTTCTTTCCAAAATTTATGGTTGTATGACTGCTCTGGCGGTACTTGGGCTCCTTTAATGAACACTCAACTTATAACTAGTTGTGACAGTTATGCAAATTCCCAAATTTTCCCCTTTCAGCTTTTATCAAGAGCTTTTGTTATCATTAATGTTGATATGATTTATGTGTGAATTCATTATCATGTGAATAATTAAACACCATCTCTGAAACTAAGAGCTGTGTTGGTAGATTGTAATAGAGTATATAAATGTAATGGAATGAATATTTTGTGCATTGTTCTGTTGAACATTTTATTTTTATTACATTCAATGACATTTTGCTATTATCTCTATATCACACACACTAAGTTCAACGAAGGCTTGTGTTCAAACTACCATATATATTGTTTTGCACCTTTTAGCTTTATGAGCACCTTTTTTTCTTCCCAAATTTGTTACCTCTAACCTGTTGCAAAATCATTGTCACACTTTAATTGCATCTACCTCAAGCTTACAAATGCATCTCTCTTTCTCCTCTCTCTCTCTCTCTCTCTCTCTCTCATGTTCTCTACATATTTCGTTTCCTGGTTTACAATTAATGTAGCAAGGGCTAGGTACATACCTGATACTCCAAAATGATGCTGTCCTGATGCAGGAGCATCCAGAAAACAAAGAACGGAATTCCTAGTTCACTTTGGTTTTGAATTAAGTTTTCCTTATTTGTTTAGTTTTGTTATTTCAGTTTTGTTTTAGTATTTCAGTTTGTTTAGTTTTCTTTTCCATCTTTATTTAGGATTCTTAATAAGTCTTTTATTTTGGTTAGGATTACTTCTTTTCAGTTTAGGATTAGGATTCTATCCTAAGTAGTATAAGTAGGGCTGTTATCATACAACATTGTATGATTCATTATTATTATTTCAGAATTTTAATAGAGGTTTTCTTTAAACCCTAAATATCTTGTTCCAACCACAATCACTATCTAATCTAGCCCTAATTGTTGAGATCTAATTGCCCTAAACCTTTCTCCTGCGTCAAGTGGTATCAGAGCTTGAAACCTGGAATTTTTTCAAACCTGAAATCTTTTTTTTTCAAACCTGAAAAATTTTCAATGGTTGGCCGGGGTAGAGGACGAGGTAGAGGCAATCAGCCCCAACAAACAGAATTGGCAGAGATGCGAAGAATGATTGAGGATTTGACCCGGGCTGTACAAGCCTTGCAGCGTCAGGAACCTGTGGAAGCCCAAATGGAGATTCCGGAAGGTGACCACGAACAACTCGAGATTCCAGAAGATCTTGAGGATGAAGAAGAAGTTGAGGATGTGAACCCTTTCCATGAAGCTGGACCTGCAAACCGAGCGGCACGAGGTGGACTGGAAGACCGGTTACTACATGCTCTTGATTTGAATGGTGGAGGAATCAAAATTGAAGTAGCTGATTTTCATGGAAAATTACATGCAGATGATTACTTAGATTGGGAAATCAGTTTGGAGAATTACTTTGAATGGAAACCTATGGCAGAAAATAGAAAAGTATTATTTGTAAAGCTTAAATTGAAGGGCACTGTGCTTCAATGGTGGAAGAGAATTGAAGTGCAACGTGAACGACAAGGCAAGCCTAAGATCAACACTTGGGCGCATATGAAAGCCAAGCTGCGGAAGGAATTTCTACCTGCTGATTATACAATGGAATTATATGAGAAATTCCATTGTTTAAAGCAAAACAACCAATCTGTTGAGGAGTATACTGCAGAATTCAATAATCTATCAATTCGGGTTGGTTTATCTGAGACTAATGAACAAATTGCTTCTCGCTACCTTGCTGGTTTGAATCATTCTATTAGAGACGAGATGGGAGTAGTTCGTCTATACAGCATTGAGGATGCTCGTCAATATGCTTTAGCAGCAGAAAAACGAGTATCACGCTATGGTGCTAGAAAACCCTTAGCTGGCACCAATTGGCAGAGCAATTCTAGTACTGTGCGTGGTTATCAAACCACCCAACGAAATTATCCAAGGGCTGCCGCAACTAACAAACCCAACACAAATGCACCAAATGTCGAAGTGAGTGAAAAAGGGAAGAATGTAGTGTCTTATGGTGGTCAAAACCATTATGGTTCAAATGCAAATAAAGGGGGCAGCAGCTCACAGGGTCGATGCTTTACTTGTGGAGAGAAGGGACATATTTCATTTGCTTGTCCGCAACGAAGAGTGAACTTAGCAGAGTTTGAGGAAGATTTGGAACCAATTTTTGATGATTATAATGAAATGGAGGAAGTTGAAGTTCATCCAGTACATGGTGATTCCTTGGTGGTTCGAAGAGTTATGACAACAACAATTAAGGAAGAGGAAGATTGGCGGCGACGTAGCATTTTCCGTACACGTGTTGTTTGTGGTGGTAAAGTATGTGATTTTGTTATCGATGGGGGAAGCATGGAGAATATCATAGCAAAGGATGCTGTGGATAAATTGAAGCTTCCTACAACAAAACATCCTCATCCCTACAAAGTAGGGTGGTTAAAGAAAGGGCATGAAATACCAGTAACTTCTCAATGTTTGGTGAAATTCACTATGGGAGGTAACTTGGAAGATGAAGCTTTATGTGATATTGTGCCAATGGATGTAGGACATATTCTTGTTGGAAGACCTTGGTTGTATGACCATGATGTGGATCATAAGGCTAAACCCAATACTTATTCTTTTTATAAGGACAACAAGAAGTACACTTTGTATCCTCTTAAGGAAGAGACAAGGCAATTGACAAGTAGGGATTCTACAAGCAACAAACCCAGCAAAATTAGTGGTTTTTTATCTGCTGAAATGTTTGAAGCTGAGAGTAGCGAAATGGGGGTCGTATATGCATTAATAAACAAACCAGTAGAGAGTGATCAAATTGTGAAATTAACTCAATATCCAACTGAAATTCAGCAATTACTGGAGGAATTCAAAGAGTTAGTTAATGAGGATGTTCCAAAAGGTTTACCACCTTTACGGAGCATTAACATGCTATCGATTTGGTGCCTGGAGCATCTTTACCAAATCTACCGGCATACAGAATGCCCCCTGTACAGCGGACTGAGATACAAAGACAAGTAAAGGAATTGTTAGAAAAAGGTTTGGTGCGTGAAAGTAGAAGTCCTTGTGCTTGTCCAGCTTTGTTAACTCCAAAGAAAGATGGTTCGTGGAGAATGTGTGTGGACAGCCGTGCCATAAACAAGATTACAGTCAAGTACCGTTTTCCTATCCCTCGATTAGAAGATATGCTTGATCAATTAGCTGGTTCCAAGGTATTCTCCAAGATTGATCTGAAGAGTGGCTATCACCAAATCAGAATGCGGAGTGGAGATGAATGGAAAACAGCCTTCAAAACACCAGATGGGTTATTTGAATGGTTAGTAATGCCATTCGGACTTTCTAATGCACCAAGCACATTCATGAGAGTAATGACAGATGTACTTAAGCCTTTCTTAAATTCATCTGTTGTGGTTTATTTTGATGATATTTTAATCTATAGCCGCACTAAGGAAGAGCACTTAAGACATTTGCGGCAAGTTTTAGAGGTACTCCAAATGGAGCAGCTCCATATAAATCTTAAAAAATGCAGTTTTTTACAATCAGCAGTGGTGTTTCTTGGATTCATTGTGTCAGCAGAAGGTTTGAAACCAGATCCGGAAAAAGTTCGTGCCATTACTGAATGGCCAGCACCTGAATCCATCAAAGAAATTCGAAGTTTTCATGGTTTGACATCTTTTTATAGAAGATTCATTCGAAATTTCAGTTCTATTATGACTCCCATAACTGAATCTTTAAAAAGGAGTGAATTTGAATGGACACAATCAGCACAAAGAGCCTTTGAATGAGTGAAAACTTTGATGACTGAAGCCCCAGTTCTGATACTACCAGATTTTGAGAAGTTGTTTGTTGTTGAGTGTGATGCTTCCCACATGGGAATTGGAGCAGTTCTTAGCCAAGATGGAAGGCCTGTAGAGTTTTTTAGCGAAAAATTATCCGCTTCTAAGCAACGCTATTCAACTTATGATCTAGAGTTCTATGCCTTGGTAAGAGCAATCCGTCATTGGGAACACTATTTGGCTTACAGGGAGTTTGTGGTTTATTCTGATCACCAAGCTTTAAGGTATCTGCACTCTCAAAAGAAGCTTAATGATCGACATGCAAAATGGAGTTCCTACCTTGAAGAATTTAATTTCTTGCTGAAATATAAGTCTGGACAGTCCAACACAGTGGCTGATGCTTTAAGTAGGCGATCTTTACTTTTGTCAGTTATGAGCACTCAGGTCACAGGTTTTGAAGAATTAAAGAATCAGTATGGGTATGATCCTTATTTCGGCAAGATAATAGCTGATTTACAAGGTTCTACACATGCTAAAAATCTGCCATACAGGTTGCATGAAGATTATTTGTTCAAAGGTAATCAGTTATGCATTCCTGAAGGGTCTTTAAGGGAGCAAATTATTAGAGAACTTCATGGGAATGGCTTGGGAGGACATTTTGGCAGGGACAAGACTTTAGCAATGGTGGTTGATCGTTACTATTGGCCAAAAATGCACCGAGATGTGGATAAGTTGGTGAAAAGGTGTCCAGCTTGTTTATTTGGCAAAGGAAGTGTTCAAAATACAGGTCTGTATACTCCTTTACCAGAACCAGTTGCACCATGGATTCACTTGAGCATGGATTTTGTGTTAGGACTTCCCAAAACAACAAAAGGATTTGATTCTATTTTTGTTGTGGTAAATCGTTTTTCAAAAATGGCACATTTCATTCCATGTTTTAAAACTTCCAATGCAACTCATATTGCTGACTTATTCTTTCGTGAGATTGTGAGATTACATGGAGTTCCTACTTCAATAGTTTCTGATAGAGATGTGAAATTTATGGGGCATTTTTGGAGAACTTTATGGAGAAAATTTGGGACAGAATTGAAATATTCAAGTACCTGCCATCCACAAACGGATGGTCAGACAGAAGTTGTGAATCGCAGTTTGGGTAACTTACTAAGGTGTCTTGTTGGAAACAACACAAAGACTTGGGATTTAGTCATACCCCAAGCTGAATTTGCTTATAACAATTCTGTCAATCGAAGTACAAAGAAGACACCTTTTGAGGCTGCTTATGGGTTAAAACCTCAACATGTGCTTGACTTGGTACCTTTACCACAAGAAGCTAGAGTGAGTGATGAAGGGGAAGCATTTGCTGATCACATAAGGAAGATTCATGAAGAGGTAAAGGCTGCGCTAAAAGACAGCAATTCAGCATATTCTTTTGCTGCTAATCAACACCGCCGTAGGCAGGAATTTGAGGAGGGTGATCAAGTGCTTGTACATTTAAGACGTGAGCGATTTCCAAAGGGTACTTATCATAAGCTCAAATCTAAGAAATTTGGACCTTGTAAGGTGTTGAGAAAAGTTAGTTCAAATGCTTACTTGATTGATCTACCACCTGAGTTACAAATTAGTCCAATATTTAATGTTTCAGACCTGTATCCTTTTGATGGCTTTGATGGTGCTCCATCCACCATCCAAGCTCAAATTCAGCAGCTGCCAGTTGCAAACGCTGATGTTATTGAAGATGTGTTAGACATTAAAGAAGTTAAGTCTAGGCGAGGCAACCCGTATAGACGATTCTTAGTAAAGTGGCTTGGCAAACCTGCAAGTGAAAGCATTTGGATTGCTGAAGAAGAATTAAAACAAGTGGATCCTACCATCTATGAGGAATATGTCAAGGTCTACTCGTCGGAGCCGAGTTTTTTTCTGACCCGGGAAGAATGATGCAGGAGCATCCAGAAAACAAAGAACGGAATTCCTAGTTCACTTTGGTTTTGAATTAAGTTTTCCTTATTTGTTTAGTTTTGTTATTTCAGTTTTGTTTTAGTATTTCAGTTTGTTTAGTTTTCTTTTCCATCTTTATTTAGGATTCTTAATAAGTCTTTTATTTTGGTTAGGATTACTTCTTTTCAGTTTAGGATTAGGATTCTATCCTAAGTAGTATAAGTAGGGCTGTTATCATACAACATTGTATGATTCATTATTATTATTTCAGAATTTTAATAGAGGTTTTCTTTAAACCCTAAATATCTTGTTGCAACCACAATCACTATCTAATCTAGCCCTAATTGTTGAGATCTAATTGCCCTAAACCTTTCTCCTGCGTCATGTCCTCTGATACAAAATCTAATGCAGTATAGGTTAGAAGTTAGCTGGATTTCTCAGTTATCATGGCTAATATGAATTACTGTGTTTGTCGACTAATTATGCCACTGGAAGGGTTAGGAACATGGATTACATTTAATTTTTTACATGGTTAAGAGAATGGCAAATAGATGGATGCCTAAAACAAATAAAGAAATGGAATCATAGATACACTGCTATTAGAATTAGAGTATCAGCAAATAATAGGAAATAAAGGAGCAGCTGAAGATAAAATAATTTAGCACTATACATATTATTATGCACATAAGCCATTTTCAAATAACACTTCTGAATAATATACTATGGCCATTTTGATGGCTTCTATATGGAGGTGTTTCTTCATGCAAGTGTTTCATAACTAAGGAAAGTTAGTACCTTACTAGAAGTTTATAAATGCATATGATGTACCTGATAGTTGCTAGGATCCTCTTGAGGATAACCTTCAAAATAACAGTAACCCTTGTGTCTGGAAATATAAAATACAGCTGTACACTCTAAAATCTTGAGAAAATCCTCCATATTTCTTTTTCCTTTTACCAGTACTTAGACGTCATCCGAAGTCTACTTAAGGGCATGACACCTCTGTGCTAACTGGTCATCCATACAGCATCTTCAATATGGCTAGACAATGTGTTGGGCTTTTTTTTTTTTTTTTTGGCATATTATCTGGTTTCTCTCTCCTCTATCTTACAATTTTCAGTTGGACTGTCAAAAGACAGTTTGGAGTTAGAAGGTTTTGAGACTGGTTTACTTTTGCATGGTAATGTTTTGAAGGTTTGAGAAATTGATATGGCTGTATCAGCTCTTCTGGTATATCCTGGCAAGAATGTCGTTATTAAATGTCTTTCTGTCAAGCGTCGCTGAGCTCTTTATAAACTTTATATGCTATGTATTTCTAATATATTGCTGCATTGAACATTTTCTTGGTTACAATTTGCAAAGCTAGTGTTTTATGCATCTTCTTTATACCTTATTTTTTGTGATTTAATTTATTCCAGATTGCTGTGTGGTTGGTACTATGGTGGAAAGATCATCGAGTGGTGGTCGTCCTCTCTAAGATGTTCTTTGCAGGTTTTTCTCCTTTGCAAATGCCTTGGTACACAGTTGCATGCCTTTTGTCATTATATAACTTGTATATGTTGTTCTAATGGGCAGGTGTGTCTTTGTTTGCTGCTCTTGGTTTTCTACTGTATGGTGGAAGGTAATATTGCCATTTTCTACTTTGCAATATTTACTTGATATTTGATTAGCATTGCACTGTGGTTTCATCATGCCATAAAAAAATAAGAAACTTGGAGAAGTGGGTTATATTTAATTTTAATAACAGATGTGAAACTTTAGCAGGTGGTGAAAATTAGTTTGCTGTATGTATGCCATATTGCCTGTGCAACAACCACGCGCACCCCCACCCCCAACCTAATTTTGTAGGTCTGTATATCACTATTACATCAATACCATGTTTACGGTGCTAGCTCTTTGAGATATCAGTCAATCTCTTTAGACCATAGTTGCTCAAATTGGGATCATCAATTTTTTCCTTCTTCTGTAGAACTAGGGAATTTTTTCCTTCTTTTGGGAGATGAAGGGGTTAGAGCATCTCCAAGGGGCACTTTATATGCCTCAAACTCTTTTTAATAAATAGTCAATACAAGAAAATAAGAATTCAATGGACTCTTTATTATTTAAATTTAAAATAGAGAGTGATTTTGATTCTCTATATTTAGAAAGCCAATTTCACTTTTTATTTTAAGTTTAATTAATAAATTTTACAACTTTTTATGCATGCTATTTATTAATTCTCTCACCTATTTATTAAAGGGTCCATTGGACTTAAAAAAGTTTTTCACTCTTTATATTTAAAAATATATTAAGATGCTTTTTATTTATGTAAAAGATGCTCTTTAAAATAGAGAGCAGTATTGGAGATGCTCTTTAAAATAAAGAGCAGTATTGGAGATGCTCTCAGGGTAGTAGAATTCAAGAATTAGGGCTTAAGATTTAAGTTATTACAGCTGTTTATTTTAGAGAAGTTAGAAAATTTAAGCAAACGATAATATAACACTATCCTCACTCTAGTAGGGTCCATAGTTATTAAAAGCACAAGGTGCCTTAAGGTGCAAAGGGGTCCTGGAGCCTAGGTGCAAAGTGCAGTCGTGCGCCTGAGAGATGTAAGGCGCAAAAAGAAGGAAAATGAAAGAAAATTCAAAATGAATTATTAATATGTACAACAAATTCAATTAATTAAATCTGTTTAACCAACTTAACACTTAATAATCATAACAAATTTATGATAATTACTCTTTTAACCAAATTAACACTTGCTACACATAACAAATTCAAGAAATCAATTCTATTGAGCTAAATTAACACTTAATCTTTATAACACATCCAAGAAATCAACTCGTTTCTAAAAGAAGGGGACAAAAGTTAACTCTCAAAGCATCATTGTTAAGAATCTAAGCAAGAAAAGAAAAACACAAAAACACAATATACAAAATATAGAAATTCAAGATGCAAACTTGAGAAAAACAAAGAGTTAAGGGGGAAAAACAGTAGAAATGCAAATGCCAAGGCCTTACAAAATGAGTTGTCTTTTTTAATATTATGTTATTATTGCTTAGGTAAAAAAGAGGAATGCTAAATGGGGGGAAAAATCAGAAACAGGTGGGGAAACAAAAAAGTTTAACAGAAACAAAGCACCACAAAAACAAGACTGAAGGAGGGAGACCAAAGTCGCCTAGATGCCAGAAATGGAAAGATCAGCATTGGATGAATCCAGTGGTGGTGGTCCAGCCAGATTCCGGACTTTTCCGGTGGCGAGTGGCTCACCGGTGACTTTTCTGGTGCGTGGTCACCAAATTCTGATTGATTGGCAAATTTCGAAATCTGGTGGTGGTGGCTATTTGTGGTGGGTGCCCTCATTAGACTTGGAAGTGTAGAAGGCGCGCCTTTACTGGGCTTTGTGCCTTGAACAAGGCGCCTGCATAGGCAAAAAAGGCGCTCGCCCACCTCTCTCATGCAGAGGCGCTAGGGCCATTGCCTAAGGCACAAGCTTGAGGTGCACTTTTAATAACTATGGTAGGGTCTAGGACTTGCTCTTATCAAGGAAGGCTCACTTTCTAGGGTTAGACTTGCATCATACAACTCAAAATTAAGAGCATAAATTGCTGAAATTTTTACTGACTGAAATATGAAAAATAGAAGAACAAGCATGGGTCATATATAGATTGGTGAATTAGTATTCCCCCTCTTTAAGTTTTGGCCTAATATTTAGGAGAAAAGTCCAAAATATCCTTATATATTAGCAAAATTCTCCCTTAAATGCTATATAAGAGGGTTTTGGAATGGGACAACCCATCAGCGCTTCCTGAACCACCCAATGAAATTATGGTTTGTTTGAAGTATTCATAAATCTATACTTGGACTATTATTCCATAAGAAATATGGACAGACTCCTTTATTTTACACCTATATTGACTAGGATTAATAATATAAGTTGAAAGATTCCTTATTTAGTTGATTCATGTTGTCTGGAATATCTCAAAATAAGAGTAACATGAAGACTCATAAACTAGAACCCAAAATTAACAAAATTGCAGAAATACCCTTGCTGATTCTACAACAATTTGTTCATACAATTCCCATTTGGAATCTCCCATACTCATCCCACCAAATCAAAGCTCCAAGTAAATTTTTCCCCTCTTATTTCTTCTATAATGTTAAACTGATTTCTATCTACTTCTGTACTAAGATACCGCTGTGGAAAGTTAACAAATGAAGTTACCGGCCAAATTTTGTTACTATCATTATTATTATCGTTCACTGTTGGATTACCTGGGTGAAGTAGCTTATTTATCCGCCTAGTGAGGGGTATTTGGATTCTGCCATGCTTACAAGACAAACTCCTGGGTATTGTATGTGCCACGTGGAATGTACTTTAATCTGATGGAATTTGACTCTACTAAAATAATTGTTAGAGAGTGTTTTGGTCTTCTAATTGAGCATGCTCATTTGGGTTATTGGGAACTTAGATACTAGATGTGTAATCAGTCCATCCCTCTGCTTCCTGCATCTTCCTTTGCTCCAACAGGAAAAAAATGAGGGTTTGTCAGGGCAACAAGAAAATGGTCAGAGTATTTCAGAATGATTGTGTGGGGTACACCAGATGAAGTGCTTGGCACTTATCTTCTATAACAAATTGTTAGGAGAAAGTTTTGACACCTTTCTCTTGTTCAGATTGCTGTATTCTAATAAACTATATGCATCAGCATCCTCACTTGGCTCTGATAGTCTGATGGTTTGCAATATGATTGTTGTGGCATTCAAATATCTACTCTCATTTGTCATTGAGTTTTCCATTCTTTTGTGCCACCTCTTCCTTTTTTCTATCTGTTAAATTATTGTATAAATTTTTTCCCTTCTAGCCATAGTTTTTGTGACAATCTAATGAGCTTCATCTTCTGGTAGGCTCTTCTTAATGTTGCAACGATTCCCTGTAGAATCTAAGGGGAGGCGTAAGAAACTGCAAGAGGTAATTGGACTTTGCATGCTGATTTGTTTGCATTTTTGTCAATTACCTACTCTAGGTTGTGTTTTTCTTTTGGGCAGGTTGGTTATGTGACTACCATATGCTTCTCATGCTTCCTTGTCAGATGCATTATGGTGAGTTGATTGACATTCTTTTCCAGTTTCTCATTTTCACTTATGAAAATTTGATGATGGATGCACATTGAATGATATTAAAATGACAGGGTTAGCTAAATGCTCACCTAAAAATTGAATTTGTTGTTGTAAAATGATCACTGAACTATGTTATCATTGGTTACTCAGCCTGTTGTTTGGTATGGGTTATTCCTTTGACAGTGCTTGATTATAAAATATGTTGTTGGATCTTTATCTTTCATCGCGTTCATCTAACACTAGCTTGTACCATCATTTTCTTATGCTCCAGATGTGTTTTAATGCATTTGATGAAGCTGCAAACCTTGATGTTTTGGATCATCCAGTTCTGAACTTCACATACTACCTGGTAAGTTTTGTAAGTTCTTATACATGATTATACTTGCTGGTTGTATACAAGAAAATAAAAATTTTGAAGGCATGGTGTGTTTTCTGTATGTTGATTGGTAAGGCGCTTGACTAACGTTGTTGCCTTTTGCAAGCTATCTATTCACTACCTAATTTTCTTGTCCGCTGGTTTTTTCAGTTAAATTGAGTTATGCTGACAGTACAAAAAAGGTTGTTGCAAGAACGCCTTTTACAAATTAGTTGGCAGATAAAGTAGTTGGATTTTGACCATTATGTGGGAAGGATGGTAATAAATACTTCTATGAAGTACCCAAGACTTTCCTTCAAATTTTCTGTAGCATTTAGGAATTAGCAAATGTAGTTTTGCCAAAACATAATGAGGGGAACATTCCTAATGATCTGAAACCTTGGCTAAATCAGCATAGCTGCCATGCTTTAATCAAATATTTAGGCAGCTTTCTATGCTGCATTTTATTTGGAGAATTTTGGGTTGAAAGGAGTAAATATAGCTGTTTTCAAAGTGTTTGGTGACTACTTTTTACCTTTTTGGATCATAGTTCATTTGTGTTTCCACCTCCTAAAAGCTTTTATTTATTGCACCTGTGTCTAAATTCCAATTTCACCCTTCTTTTCCTTGCAGCTGGTGGAGATTTTACCTTCTTCTTTGGTTCTTTTCATTTTGAGGAAATTACCTCCAAAACGCGGTATCACACAATATCATCCAATACGTTGAAGGGATTGGGGATGCAGCATACAGTGGAATAGCAAATCTTAAGAATGGATGCAAGGCGTGCATTTCACTTGGAAGTTGCAAGAGTCCAACCTCTGAAGAGAACAATAGGGGAGAGCAAAGTTTAGCTATTTCTTTTTGTTTGGAGTTGCACGCAGATCTTATATCTTATGGAACCTAAAATTGTCTATTTGTTGTCTGTAGAAGGTTGTAGTTGTGCTGAAAATATATGGCTACCTAAGGATTTGTGAAATATTGACCAACACCTAAGGATTTGTGAAATATTGACAAATAGCGTTGTGATCGTTGTTTTGGATGTGGATCCCTTTTGCCTGCTTCAAACACTTAAACCATAACATGAATATAGATGAAAGGTGTGTTTGTTGTAAGATTGGACAGACATTCAATTTGTTTTATGCCTGATTTTTATCAAATTATGCGCTAATCAATGCGACGTTGTGAACTTATATACGTAGAAAGTGCCTTCGTGGGAATGAAGATTCCAATAAAAATTCACATACATGAAACTTGATATAAGAAAACAAACTTTCAAAAGCTTTTGTTCATTGGAATTTTCAAGTGTGATAGTAAAGCATTCATCGAATATTTAACTGAAGTGACACTAACCTGGTGAAATTCTTGCACTTGAACAGTCTTGGTATTCTTTACTGGCATGCACTCTCTCAATGTTCAGGAAACTGGATTGATTATGGATTATGAATGTAAGATTCTAAGGAGCCTGATAACAATTAAGAACTGAGGTTTAAATTTGATACAAGGTTGACTGGCAGGTGGATGAATGACTCTTTGTTCTGACTTCACATTTCTGGTGGTTGAGTCATTTTGAATGGTAGGTTTTCCTTGAATGTTTACCGCGCAAACAAAATTAGAGTTTAATTGGGTAATTAAATGGGACCTTCTACATCCAGTACATGGAATCGTCAAATATTGAAGCAAACCTAGCTAGGCCACGTGCCAATTTGTTAGACTTCCTGAGCACATGTTTATATGCAAATCTATGATTGATGAGAAGCCAGCAGTAATGTCACCAATAACTACACTTTCCAAAATGATAGTAGAATAATTCAGTTCCATAGCCAGTCCACATGTTGCCTTCTTGACACAGGGAACATTACCTCTCCCTCTGCAATTTCGCACAACAGCTCCTGCACACCTCTCCCAATATGTGATGTGCTATATTTTCTATAAATTTTGAGCTTAAATTTACTCTCCTTTCCCTTTCTTCTGCTTGTTCTTATGTGATTATCTCTTATAAATCATCAATACCTCTTTAATTAGTTTTATTTGGCCCAATTTCAGGTCAATTGGTATATCATAGACCCATGTCCATGATATATCATGAACCGGACTCACAACACATATGTAGGAGATTTGTTAAGATGAAGATGTGTGATTTTGTTTACAATTCCATTAGCGTGTTTTTGCTTTTTTTTTTTTCTTTATTTTTTTCACCATTTTTTCTTTTTTTTTCCCCTTAATTTTAAATACTAATTATTATTTTTTATTTATTTCAATACTTAAAATTGAATTATTATAATTAATACATAAATTATTTTTGTTTCTCCCATCTAATAATCATTATAATTCTAATAAAATTATAAATTATAATTTATAATTAAACATATAAATTGAATTATTATTTTTTTAAAATTAAGAGGTACATTGTTGCTCAAAATGCAGCTACATGGGTGTTGAATTGCATGTACATTATTTTTGAACCGTCAGTTAATAATAGATTATATCTTTGATTACAATGTTAATAATAAAAAAAATTCTGATAATAATTAATATATGTACATTTATCTTGTACTATAGATACATTATAATTTAATCGCATGTACACAATTCCCCAACTACATATACATTATTACTTAAAATGCATCCATATTGGTATTGAATTGCTTGTACATTACTTTTGAACTGATAAAATATATCTTCAATTATAATATTAATGATAAAAATATTCTGATAATAATTAGTTTATACATATTAGTTTTGTACTAGAGATACATATAATTTAACTGTATGTATATGACTATTCAACCATAGGTACATTATTACTTAAAATGCATATACATTGGTGTTAAATTACATGTACATTACTTTTAAACTGTCAGTTAATGATAAAATATATCTTTAATTACAATATTAATGATAAAAATATTTTGATAACAATTAGTTTATGCACATTAGTATTGTACTAGAGATACATTGTAATTTAACTGCATATATATGACTTTTCAACTTTAAGTACATTATTACTTAAAATCCATGTATATTAGTATTGAATTGCATATATATTACTTTTGAACTATGAATTAATGATAAAATATATCTTCAATTATAATATTAATGATAAAAATATTATGATAATAATTAGTTTATGCACATTAGTCTTATACTAGAAATATATTGTAATTTAACTGTATATACATGACTTTCCAATTATAGGTACATTATTACTTAAAATGCATTTATATTGGTATTGAATTGCATGTATATTATTTTTACACTGTCAGTTAATGGTAAAATATATCTTTAATTAAATATTAATGTACTTAGAATATAATAATAATGTACCTTAAGTTCAATATCAATGTACCAGAAAAAACAAATAAACAAAATTTAACATACCTGCTCTAATAACTTGAGTTATTAAACATTTTATAATAATTATTTTTATAATTATTTAATATATTTAATTAAAATTATAACAATTATTAGATGGGAGAAACAAAAATAATTATTATATTTTTAATTTCAAGTATTGAAACAAATAAAAAATAATAATTAGCACTTAATTTACAAAATTTTGTGGTCCATTTATAGTTTTTTAGAATGTTAGATACCTTAAAAAATCAAATAATAAAAAAATGTGAAAAAAAGAGCAAAATATGCTAAAAAAATCATGTAGAAAATCATGCTTTTTTATTTCGATGAATCTTTCTCATGTGTATCTTGGACTTGATCTATATTACAACATGGACACAGGTCCATAGTATAATTTGCGATTTCAGGTGCATATATGATTTGGAGAGGAAATGATAGAAAAAGAAGCAATTGGAGATCAGGTGTTCACAAGAGGCCCTAGGAGAAAATCTAGCACCAGGGATGGCCTTAGGCCAAGGCAATTAAGGCTTTGGCCTAGGGCCCTATAATTTAAAAGGGCATCATAGTTTTAAAATATTTCAATATTTTAGTCATTTGTTTTTTTTTTATTCTTATATTTGTTCAATATTAGTTTTGGAATGCTTCAATCACTAAAAGATTTTATTAAATATTAGTTTTGGAAGGGCTGCATTCACATGCAGAATATTTGTAAAGTTAAAGGAATAAATATTCTTATTCCATTTGCCAATAGAATTAATAGTGCTTTATATGTATATGGTAAATAAAAAGTTTCTTTTATTTCCATCATTTTTCTACCCAAAACAAACCAAAAAAGAGACTACTTCAATCATTCTTTTGCTTCTGCCTTTTGTCCTTCTACATATTAAATTACAAAATAAAATAAAATAAAAAAAATAAAAAAAAAGTGATTTTCAAGATAATTTCAACCATTTAGGAATTTTCATCATTTCGAATATCCAATATTTGATAAGGTATTTTTTTTTATTTATACTTAAATATAATTAGTCAAATTTATTTGGGTATTTCCGATTTTCATGTAATTTGAGATTTTTATTGATAATTTGGGGTGGAAGTATTTGATGTGTGAAATTGAACTCATTTCCAAATGTTTGGATTGCTTATATAATATTGTTAACTGTACCTATTATAGTTGCTTTAGCATAGAGAAGTTTTTTGAAGTTGAAATTAATAAAATTATTTTTACGGTCAACTATATCACAAGAAAGATTAAATGGATTGGCTATCATTTCTATTGAGAAAGATTTAGTATCAAAACTTGAATATAAAAATTTAAAAAATGATTTTGCATCTCAAAAGGCAAGAAAAATAATTTTTAATTGAATATCTAAATGAATTGCAGGCATGTTAATAAAAAGATAGATTGCAAAGGATCCTAACTCGAATGCGATGGGATGCTTCATCTGAAGATTTTTTCATTTTGAAAAGTTTTACATTTTCATTTTTGTAAGTATGTTTTTGAACTATTTCACTTTTTTTACTATAATTTTGATTTAACTCTATTTTATAATTTTGCCATTTTATAATATATAAAAATTATCTTTTAGAATGACTTTTCATTTTGTATTCACCTAAGGCCTCATTTTGAGTAAGGCCAGCCTTGTCCAGCACTGGGAGCAAACTGAATTTAGAAACAAATTTCTTGGTTTCATATTTTTTACATGGACCGTGAATCTCTTTCACAGGGGCTATGTAGACTTGGAATAACTTTCACTTTTCTATTCAAGCTTGTATTTTAAGCCAAAAGTGATCCTATAAATAGACCTCTTATCTGAATTTGAGGGCAAGCAATTTAGGAAGCAATCACAATTACTAGTGCATAGTAGTTTTAGGATAGTTTACCTTAGATAATTTGTAGATCTAGATAATTTCCTTCGGTAATTCTTAGATCTACAAGGATTTGAAGGTTCAATGCTAGGAGGCTCTTCTTCAAGTTCTAATTCCTAAATCCATACTGAGTTTATTATTATCCTTTGTATTTCATTTATATTTTCTTTATATTCAATGATGATAATGTTTTGCTTGAGATCTATTGTTTGTGCATTTATATTTCCATCATGGGTAACTAAATTGCTTATTAGGATTTAGATGTATATGCTTAGTTGATTAAGATTGTTTGATGAGATTAATCTGTTGTCCTTGACCTTATAACTGGTAGTACTTGGCCACTATTATCACTAATTTATGGCATAGCATGAAGTCGCGAGGGTAAAAGTGCTTTGCTGGTTCATGGGGGTAATAGATCTAGGCATTTGTCACATGGAGGCATGGGCAAACTTAGATTCATTCATAGATCTTAATGGATTCAATTAATTGGTCAAATCACAAAAGTAGAGATGGGATTGATTGGGTATGTACTTTCATCTTGAGAGAGGGTTTGCATTACTAGGAAGTGTTATCTTTAATCTTCATGTTGCATTAACCAAACAACCATGGCATATTTGCATCCCAAGTGAATTATCAATCGAAATCTAAATCTTAGGCTTCAACACCATTGTTTACATCTTGTATTTGCTTTTATGTTTGTTATTTAGTTTTATTGCTTTGTTTAGATTGCTTGAATATAAACCCAACTGATATTCCATCATCTAGATAATAAATAAGCTTTAAAATCTAGTACTCAAACCTCTTCATCATGGGATTTGGCAATCCTTACTAATAAATTTAAAACCCATTAATTATAATTTGACCTATGAACCTGCAGAGCAAAGAAAACGGCCAACAATATGACCAAACATGGTTGGAGGAGGTTCTTATTTACTAGGACTTTTTGCTCCTTAACAATTGATAAATTCTAGTCTTTTAGCCATAAAGAGTGAATCTTACACGCTCCTCAAAAAATGAACTTTTAGAGGTAACCTCTGTCTTCCATATTAGCTTCCATAATGGGTCCTCAACATCATTGATTGTACTTGTTAGTGACATCAACTCAAGTGCAACTTGGCACCCACTTTTAATAGAGTATTCCCCAGAGTTAGAGAAATGCCAAGCAAGACATCGTAAGAAAACATCTACTAAGTGAAATAGACATAATTTGTTAAGCTTTGTAAGGGACAAAAATATTTTGAATTAGATTGCAATTGCAAGTGTCCTCATTAATCAAAGCACTCATTTTAGAATTTATGTCTAGAATATTTAGTGGTGACCATACTTGAAATATGTTTTGAATAGAAGACAACAATCCTCTACCATCTCCAACTCTCCACTTGTTTGCCTTTATGCACCAAGAAGGGAGGAGGTTGAATTGGTGGGAAATTAAATTTTTAGATGATAAAAGATAGGAATATAAAGATATATCCTATTAATATATATATATATATATATATATATATATATATATATATATATATATATATATATATATATATATATATATATATATATATATATATATTGTCACGCCCCAAATCCGAGGGCACGTGACCGGCACTAGGACACGGGAAATGCGCATGGCTACCAGTGCCCGTAGTAAGCCTAACCCAAAACATATAACAGAAAGCCCAAAACTGAAAGGGCTATGGGCTCAAATGAGGTAAGCAGATCCAAATAAAACACAACATAAATTAAAATCTTATTGGGCTAACAACTCGTCTATTCCATAAATGTAATAAATTATAAAAGGTTCTGCTTAACAATAAACTACAGCTCTTTAAAATGCATAACTGAATGATAACAAAGTACAGGTACAAAGTATAACATTGCGGAGTTCTAAAGCTATATTTACTATTATACATATATTATGTACATTTCTAAATGCTCAACCATACAAACTATTGCTAAAGGGAAATTGGCAGTCTACTCAATTACAATTCCTTCACAGGCTCATTCCCTGATTTGAAAACAACGAAAATGAACAGGAATGAGCATTCGACTCAGTGAATGATACCAACTAATATATTAAACTGGTATCCTACAGATAGATTCTAATGCACATGCTATGCACCATGTCATAGAGACAGGCAAATCATATAATCAAGCAGGGATGGGGTATGGTCCACAGTACCACACTAATACTCAATACTCAATATGGGGAGTTGATCCCCCTACCCTGGCTCTCTGAATCCAATAAACTGTCTCTTATATCCAAGGAGCCCGGCCGTCACTGGTCTGTACCATGCAGCCTTGACCCGACTGACAGCGGCCCTGGCGATGAGCAGGCCCGGCCAGCATCCATCAGTTATAGCTCATCTTCTAAATCTCAACAGAATCATAATCATAATCATAACAAATCCATACTCCTAGGTGGTACTGTATCCTCCCAACCTCCATCCATCAATCACAATACAATACAACACAGTATACAGCATATTGAGTTATCATTCATAGTCAAATGTTACATGCTTACATATGCAGTAGTAGTGCATAGTATATATATATATATATACACATAGAAATGCAAATGTAAATGAGAACAGGATAATACATTAGGGAGTATCACTCACCTAACTGACGACGCTTCCGACTGGCTTCCCTCGGAAGAGTAGCTTTGGAACCAGGAAGATGCCAGACATCGACACCTCGCAACAATGGACATAATGAAGATAAGAATCACACTGAACCCAAAGGCAGACTCGATAACCTAACAATTACTCTGAAAATTGCTAAACATAGAATGACTTATTAACGACTGAAATACAAGGGTTTCGGGTTAACCTTCATAAATTTTGATCATATGGATGCCGAGAATTGCGCTAGAACGTTGAAACAGAACCACTGCACCTCCCCATGCGCTGCCGCCGGCCGGCCAGTGGCAGATCTGGGGAAGCTCCACACTAGCAGGTTCACCTCGACTCTAGGATCACAAAAATGGTCACCACTCTCTGTCACTCGCCCTCCAGCCGCTGGAAAACACCTTCAAAGTTATGGTTTGGCATTTTTCGATCTCCTCCTCCGGTGATCCTCAGGGGGCAAGGTAGGTACCAAAATGAAGCTCTCATCCTCAGGAGTTGAACGACACCAAGATCGTCGAATTTCGCTGCCGGAATCAGCCGAAAAATTGAGTTGAAGTTGCGGCTCCGGCGAAGCTTCTCCCAGCGCGTCCGCCGCCTCCTGTCAACGATCTCCGCCGTTGCCAGCTCCCACGCACTCGTCGGCAAGTGGGCTGCCGCTTGGAGGGGGCGGTGCAACCCACTGCCGGCCGGAGAGCAGTCCACCGCCACCCCGAATGCTCTCTCTCTCTCTCTCTCTCCACTGTCTGCTTCCTCTTTCCTCTCCAGTTTCTTCTTCTTCCTTCCCTCACATGACCAACCACTCTCACCTTTCATTTTTCTTCTTTTAATTTTTCTTACTTAAAACACTTAAAACATACTTATATATATATATATAAATATATATATACAAGTAACACTAACACAATATATATAAATATAAATGTATATATATATATATATATATATATATATATATATATATATATATATATATATATATATATATATATATATATATATATATATATATATATATATACAAATTAACAATAATAATAGTAATAATAACAATAATAATATTACTAATAATAATAATGATAATAACAATAATAATAATAATAATAGTGATAATAATAATAATACTAATACTAATAATAATAATAATAATAAGAATAATTTATAATATACATATTAATTATAATACTTTACAACATAAACTTATATATATATAACAATAATACTATGAACAGTAATAATAATTCAATTAATACAATTTATTCATAATAATAGTAATTATAATGGAAATCCAAACATTCAATAAAAATATTATAATCAAACTTACAATATTAATTAATACCTTTATTAATACTCAAATATCAGAATACAATCCAAAATACAATTCTCCAAAAATCCACATTAATATTATCATAATAATATACATATATAATATTATAATAAAATTACCATTAATAATACGTATTCAAATTATCTAAATATTTATAATTTACTAAAATATAATTCCAATTCTTACTTTAATAAGAAAAATAATAAAATAATATGTTTCCGTATAAAAATAGAATTTTATAAAATAAATGAAAATTCAGAGTATTTCAATCTTCCCCCCTTAAGAAAATTCGTCCTCAAATTTTCAAACACAACACCTTACAATCACTTCTCCATCACACTTCCACTGCGCACTTTGATACACAATCTAAACCATAAATAAGGTAACATAACAAATCAACTTCAACAAGACATAAAATTATATAACAAAATCTCCAACAAAATCCTTATAATACCAATATCTAATCTATAAAACCTTATAGCAAAATAGCTAATCATTCCTTATTCCTATACCTTGGTTTAATCACAGCTAACACTAACACAACCCTTGATTTCACATTCAATCAATCATAATCTTAAATATATCTTATTATATCAACTAGACAAGAATCCAGTAGATAATTCTAAATTACTAACACTCTTAATATTCCATAATTCATTTCCAGACTAATAATTATGACTTAATCTCTAATAACCTCGATAAATATTCTTATGTCTAATATCTCATCAAACTTATAATTTCCATTATTTTTAATCGTGAGAATAACTCCCATAGTAATTTCCTTAAGCACTTCATCAAATAAAATATATCAATACTTAATAGTTGCTTTCCATTCTTATTTGCTTTAACTAATTTCCTCAATATATATATCACCTTGTCAAGGGTTTCTTCCCTCCAGGACAGCCAAAAATGGTACCTATCAGCATATATGCATACGTACTAATAAATATACAAAACCAATAATTTTACCATTCACTTCAACACCCCTTAAATTAATAGAGTCATCAAGAAATTCTATTAACTCTAAACATATTTTACACCATAAGTAGTATACTAATCAATAACTCACAATTTATTCAAGACTTATTCTCTTTCTATAAAATACTTTAACATCCTAGCTTAAACAGTTATTGTCTCACAACTATATACATTTAACCCATAACATTATCTTATTTCTAAAATTTTCATCAACCTCTTGTGATCTTTCATATTCCTAATCTTTCTATTTAGCCCCATAAAATCAATAAATTCACTACTATTACTGACACTCAATAAAATCTCCACGCAGGGTTTATGTCTTTCTTAATTTATGCCATTCCATTTTGATCTCAACTTAACATATATACCTCATGGATATGCTCAAATAATAACTTTACTTATGGCATACTAAAATTCTCTTCCTTAATAAAAATAAGTACTTAATCTTTAATCCTTCCCACAATATAATATAGAATCTAATATCTCAAAATATTGTCTCATTCCGAGAACTTAAATCCACTTCAGGTATATCCAAAATTATTTAAATTTGTCAAACTACTTAAAATCATTTGTAGTAATGAAAACATTTTCACTTTTATTTGAGAACTCAAGGTACTGTGTCCAGGGATGCTACACAATATGCAATCTTAATGCAATGATCAATGAAGGACATGATGTATGAATAATGACTAATAACTTTATGATGCGTGACTCAACAGATGTAGATAGAAAGACACACTGGACACAAGTATAGAGTCCTAAAATAATAAACTCTCAAAACTGGTGTTAAAATCATACTTAAAAATCAATTATCATATTTAAATTCATTTAAAACATTCCATTTCTAAATCATTTAAAATTTTGAATAAAGTCATTTTATACCATTCTGGATTAAGTTCTCGGAGATCCTTAATTCACAATTCATACAATCTTAATATTCGATCCCTTATAAAAGTTCAAATCATGCCCTCTAATCATATTTTACTTACCCAAGAACCTTTACCCCCACAAAAATTTCTACTAACATCACAAGGTTAAGAAAAATCATAAGATTCATCATAACACCACGTTAACGTTGAATTGGAAGCAAAGGAAACTCAAGATGATAATTAGGAATTCTATACTCCACATATTACAGAAATAAGGACCCACAACACTGAATACATAAAAGGTCACAAGATCTTTGCTCTGATACCATCTTTGTCACGCCCCAAACCTGAGGGCACGTGACTGGCACTAGGACACGGGAAATGCACGTGGCTACCAGTGCCTGTAGTAAGCCTAACCCAAAACACATAACAGAAAGCCCAAAACTGAAAGGGCTATGGGCCCAAATGAGGTAAGCAGATCCAAATAAAACACAACATAAATTAAAATCTTATTGGGCCAAAAATTCGTTTATTCCATAAATGTAATAAATTATAAAAGGTTCTGCTTAACAATAAACTACAGCTCTTTAAAATGAATAACTGAATGATAACAAAGTACAAGTACAAAGTATAACATTGCGGAGTTCTAAAGCTATATTTACTATTATACATATATTATGTACATTTCTAAATGCTCAACCATACAAACAACTGCCGTAGGGAAATTGGCAGTCTACTCAATTACAATTCCTTCACAGCTCATTCCCTGACCTGAAAACAACGAAAATGAATAGGAATGAGCGTTCGACTCAATGAATGATACCAACTAATATATTAAACTGGTATCCTACAGATAGATTCCAATGCACATGCTATGCACCATGTCATAGAGACAGGCAAATCATATAATCAAGCAGGGATGGGGTATGGTCCACAGTACCATAGTAATACTCAATACTCAATATAGGGAGTCGATCCCCCTACCCTGGCTCTCTGAATCCAATAAACTATCTCTTATATCCAAGGGGCCCGGCCGTCACTGGTCTGTACCACGCAGCCCTGACCCGACTGACAGCGGCCTTAGTGATGAATAGGCCCGGCCAGCATCCATCAGTTATAGCTCATCTTCTAAATCTCAACAAAATCATAATCATAATCATAACAAATCCATACTCCTAGGTGGTACTGTAACCTCCCGACCTCCATCCATCAATCACAATATAATACAACATAGCATACAGCATATTGAGTTATCATTCATAGTCAAATGTTACATGCTTACATATGCAGTAGTAGTGCATAGTATATATATATATATATACACATAGAAATGCAAATGTAAATGAGAACAGGATAATACATTAGGGAGTATCACTTACTTAACTGACGACGCTTCCGACTGGCTTCCCTCGGAAGAGCAGCCTTGGAACTAGGAAGATGCCAAACATCGACACCTTGCAACAATGGACATAATGAGGATAAGAATCACACTGAACCCAAAGACAGACTCGATAACCTAACAATTACTCTAAAAACTGCTAAACATAGATTAACTTATTAACGACTGAAATACAAGTCGGGTTAACCTTCACAAATTTCAATCATATGGATGCTGAGAATTGCACCGAAACATCGAAACGGAACCGCTGCACCTCCCTACGCGCCACCGCCGGTTGGCCACGCGCTACCGCTGCTGGTGGCGGATCTGGGGAAGCTCCACACCAGCAAGTTCACCTCGACTCTAGGATCACAAAAATGGTCACCACTCTCCGTCACTCGCCCTCCAGCCGCCGGAAAACCCCTTCAAAGTTATGATTTTGCATTTTTTGATCTCCTCCTCCGGTGATCCTCAGGGGGCAAGGTAGGTACCAAAATGAAGCTCTCATCTTCAGGAGTTGAATGACACCAAGATTGCCGAATTTCGGCGCTGGAATCGGCCGAAAAATTGAGTTGAAGTTGCAGCACCGGCGAAGCTTCTCCCAGTGTGTCCACCGCCTCCCGTCAACTATCTCCGCCGCTGCCAGCTCCCACGCACTCGTCGGTAAGTGGGCTGCCGCTTGGAGGGGCGGTGCAACCCACCGCTAGCCGGAGAGCGGTCCACCGCCACCCCAAATGCTCTCTCTCTCTCTCTCTCTCCACTGTCTGCTTCCTTTTTCCTCTCCAGTTTCTTCTTCTTCCTTCCCTCACATGACCAACCACTCTCACCTTTCCTTTTTCTTCTTCTTTTAATTTTTCTTACTTAAAACACTTAAAACATACTTATATATATATATATATATATATACAAATTAACAATAATAATAATAATAATAATAATAATAATAATAATAATAATAATAATAATAATAATAATAATAATAATTTATAATATACATATTAATTATAATACTTTACAACATAAACTTATATATATATAACAATAATACTATGGACAGTAATAATAATTCAATTAATACAATTTATTCATAATAATAGTAATTATAACGGAAATCCAAACATTCGATAAAAATACTATAATCAAACTTATAATATTAATTAATACCTTTATTAATATTCAAATATCAGAATACAATTCAAAATACAATTCTCCAAAAATCCACATTAACATTATCATAATAATATACATATATAATATTATAATAAAATTACCATTAATAATACGTATTCAAATTATCTAAATATTTATAATTTAGTAAAATATAATTTCAATTCTTACTTTAATAAGAAAAATAATAAAATAATATTTTTTGGTACAAAAATAAAAGTTTATAAAATAAATGAAAATTCAGGGTGTTTCATATATATATATATATATATATATATATATATATATATATATATATATATATATCCTATTAATTTAATATTACCTAGCATATAGCAATAGTGTATAGGAATGAAGGTGCTCTTAGCTCGACATTGTTTGTTTTGTTATTCACTAGAATCCTCTTTTTTGTTGGGTTGTAATGTAAATACTACAGGATGGATTTATTTTTCTTAAGGGGCAAGAATCTAGGTTAATCCTAATTAATAAGTTAGAACAACTTCCTGAGTATATTTTCGATATTGAAATAGAAAGGATCCAATTTGAACAAGTTTCAAATCTAAGAATAAAGTTTGTTGGAGTTGACCAAATTCTTTTGATTAAAAAATAAAGTGTATCGCACAGGAATCAACCCTTAGTCTGATTCTTTAATAGAAAGAAATCACAAAAAATGGTATGTTGTTGCCATTTTGAAATGATTAAAGATCACCAAAGTAATGTCTAAATGTAACAATTCAAGGCAAAGATAAAGGATCCTGGAATAAGGAAATACCATTTTCAATTGTCTCAGAATGAAGAATCCAAATAGATTCTAAAAGAAAGAAACAAAGAGAAAGGAAAGGGGATTAGAGATCACTCAATAAATGAAATTCCTAAAGGGTTGTTCCCTTTGAGCTATTTGAAAGTTATCCAACTTGAATTAGGGGGGGTATAGATGGTTTTTTTCTTTTTTTGGTAAACAAAAATAAGAGCAAAAGGGATTCAAATTATAGTTTAATTGATTTGATAATTTTGTGGATCTATTTGACACTATAATTCTATACATATACAGAACTTCGAAATATTTTTTCTCAAGCCGTATGAGGAGAAAACTTCTTATACATTTCTATCGGGGGGGGGGGGGGGGGTGGCCGAGCAGGCCTTTTTTTTCTACTTTTATCCCAATGAGCCGTTTATCAAATCGTTGCAATTGATGTTCGATCCTAAAGAGAAGGAAGAGATCTTTGAAAAGTGGGTTTTTATGATCTGATAAAAAATCAAACCTATTAAAATGTTCCTGCTATTCTATATTTCCTTGAAAAAGACACTCAACTTATAGGAATTGTTCATGATATTTTGAGGATGGCGGGGGTTTTACGAAACTTCGCCTTAATCAAACACAATTTACTTAATAAAATACGGGGTGTGGGTAATTCGTATACATATATAGCTTTGTATAACCTTTTCTCTATTATCCCCCCTTTTCTTATTCTATTCATATTCTATTCTACCTATTTTTTTCGACTATAGTTTACTAAAATAATGACAAAAATCTATTTTTTTTCAATATATTCACATTCATATTGACAACAGTGTATCAAATAAATAGACACAAGCAAATTATTGTGGTTCAGATTATAACCAATCCTACATCCACTCCCTAATATACAATTGGGTATTTTCATTATCTATGGAGTTTTAATAAGTTTACTCCCAACTTAGTGTTTAAGCCCACACCAAACCTTATAAGAGTTTTCCTAAAGCTCACCCTTAAAACCTAACAAGAGTTTTGAGAAGGCTAACTCTAAAACCCAACCAAGTATTTTACGAAGTCTTACACTCAAACCTAAACAAGAGTTTTCTAAGGCTCACTCCCAAACCTATACAAGTGTTTCAATAGCTAACACTCAACCAACCAATATATGATGTGTATTACAAAGATTTTAGGTTTGAGAAATGGAATTGCAAAAGTTTGGACACTTGTTAAAACTATTCTTTTGTGTCTAAGGCCTTTAGAGGGGCTGTTTATAGCTTACGTCCTCCAAAGAGCCATTACAAATGAGTATAAAAGACAAAAACTCAATTCCAAAATATCTTGCAAAAAGTTGCCTTAATTTAATTTCAGTTATGATAAAGATGTTGCAATCACGAAACACTGATAGCGGGTGTGACTTAGCTATTGTGAGCGTGATTTACAGGTCAATTTTGTACATTTAGGGAATTTGTGATTTCTTGAATATTTATCATTTTCTACGTGTATTTTCTGTAAGATAGACACTAATTGCAAACATTAGATTATTTCAATTTAATTGATAAAATCAAAATAGAGATTGATCAAGTTGTGAATCGAACTTAGGTCAATAATCTCCCCTTTTTTAATTTTGACAATTAAATTGAATTTGAGAAATAATTAAGTAAAATTTACAAGTTGGCAATATTGCAATAATTCACAAGGTAAAAATTTCAATTTTCAAAGTTGCAAAGATTACAATGCTCCCCCTTAGTTCATGCAATAAGCAACTCCCTTAAATAATCAATTCTTGCCAAAATGTTCAAGTTGTGAATTTTACTTTAAATAAGTAATCTCAAATTCCTTCTCCCCTTTTGTCAAGATCAAAATGAGGATGAGAATAGAAAAGCAAAATTTGCAAATGGAAGTTAAAAATATAATGAACTAAGAAGTTAAATGAAATTCAATTAACACAATCAATAAGATAGAGTTTAATTTGAAACAATGAAATTGCATTCATTTCAAATTACAAAGAATATTCGATTTTGCAAGTGAAATGCCAAAAAATAGAATGCAAAATAAAAAAAATAAAGAAAAATAAAATAGGAATAGAAAAGATTTCCTAAGGCTCTCAAAGGTTAAGATTCATTTCCATCTCTGTCTCCATGATCATGTTCCTCTTGTTGCTCTTCTTTATCTTCATTAAACTCCTAATCTTATCAATTGCATTGAGGAAGACCTATATGACTTTGCATGTCACAAATATCACAGTGAAGATGATCTAAGAGATTAAGTCTCCTTAAGACTTTGTGAAGGAGCATATTGGTCTCATTTTGAGTTTGAGGTTGAGGAGATTGTTGGATGATTAGTCCTTTAGAAGGCTCTTCTTCTATAGGTTGGCTTGTTTCTCGTTATTGACTCACCCTTGTCCTCTTTCTTAAAGACTCTTGAACACCAAATTCACCAAAAATATATTCATATTCATTATTTTTCTCCCTCAAACACATGGAGTGAAGCATGTACTCCAAGTTTAGCATGAAAGGTTTAAAGGAAGTTTTGAGGATGGCTTTGGTTTAGGGAGTTAAAGCTCCTACATGCTTCGCTATACGAGAAATATAGGAGGAGAGTAGAATGCTTCCTTTAGGGGTCTTTGCCAAGTAGATAAATTGATCTATGAGGAACTTAGCACTTTGAAGTTTGTGATTTTTTATTAGATCAAAAAGAAAGTAAAGGTCTTTTTGAGTCACTTTCTCATTGCCATGCCCTTTTGCATTAATTGAGAGGGTGACAATGCGATGGAAAACCCAAAAGGTAAGGGTTTTGAAATGTTTGACAAGAGAGTTCTTAGCATCATACTTACTTTCAATGGAGATCTCTTGCAAAAAGGAGTTGTAGCTCATGTCCAAATCAGTCAAGGTGAAGGCACCATCCTTTTGAAGGCTAAAAATGTCAGCTACTTCATTCAATCTTAGCTCATACTCCTTCCCAAAAAATCTAAAATCGATTCCATAGTGTCTAAGAGGAGAGGATAGTTTCTTATGAAGAATTAAAGTTGCTAAAAACTCCTTGGTGAGTTCTTCATATCCTTCTTCTTTTACAAAAATAAAATCTCTCCATTGAAGGTTGTCAAGATAGGTCAAGATATCTTTTTCAATTCCCAACTTTCTCAAGGCAAATAAGTCAAGCACCTTGTTTGGTTGAATCATCTTATCCTTCAATTTTAGCGAATTTGCCTTCTCTTCATCACTTATATCTTTCATAAGATCAAAAGTTGAAGGATGAGGAACTTGGAGCACCATAGGTTCCTTTCCCTTTAAAGGTCTTGGGGTTCTAGTTTTAGGAACCATTTTTTGATGAAAAATAGAAGAAAGGTAGAAAATATGAAGAAATAGATGAAGAAAATGAGAGTGAACAGATGAAAACTTGAAATAATTTGAGTAAATATGAGACCTAAAAGTTTTGAAAGAGTTTAAATGAATGTAAAATATGTTTTAGGAGATAAAAGAGGTATCTATAGCCATAAAATGCACATAAAATGGGCAAAAAATGGCTATATTGCAATAAATTCAAAATATGATAGTTTTCCAATGGCTAAATTTTTTTTTTCTGTCAGAGTTGTAAATAGCAACCGCGAAATTTGAAAATTTCAAATTTTGAATCCACTATTTTTTTTTCGCTACTGCTATTTACATATTATGAACAACAATTTAAAAAATTTAAAATTCATGATTGCTAGATAGAAATAGTGACCGCGATCTATAGGGTTTTCAGAATTTTAAGAGGAAAGATTGAAAACTCTTACGTAATGCAAATGACATTTACTTATAAGATCAAAATAGATGTAATTATGTATATTAAGCATTAAAACATTATCCAATCATAAAAATTCAAGTAATCATACTATAGATACCAAAAAGCAACCAAATATCATCAAGTCAATTCATCAATGGTCTTAATCATATTGGCATTTAATGAAAGGAACATTTTCAACTAGAGATTAAACATTCTTACCAATATTGCCAATGCCAGTTGCCTTACCCTTGGCATTGTTTGCAAGTATAGTACCCCATCAAAGCTTTCCTTGAGCTTTCATTCCTAATTATATGTCTTGTGCATCCACTATCTTCATATCATTGACTCATCATCCTTGGTGGATTTGACACACTTATAAGAAAAGCAATTCATCTTTGCTTGGGTACCCAAGCATATTTGGGTCTTTGCGGGTCAGTAATGGAAAGATCCTCAAGCTTTGATTGAGCCTTCCTTATATAACAAAACACATTAATATGACCATTTTTCATACAATAATGGCACTTAAGCTTTGACTTAAAAGTTGATAGGCATTTTGCAACATCAGGAGTTTTACATTTATATAGCTTGATGACTAATTCTACCTTAGCTCTAGGCAAGTGCACCTATCGTTTAGGTAGTATAACAGTAACGAGGTCAATCCATAGAGACACCAACACAAGTACTAGCTCAAACTTAAACTATTGTCTAATTGAACCAAATTCAAGATTAATTAAACTAAACTATTTAAAACTAATCTATGAAAGCAATAAAGGATAGATGATAGAAAATAAATAGTGAAGTTCATCTAGATATTGAATTCCCTTAGCCTTTCATGCATATTAAGAACAATGATATGAATCATTCAAACAATGAATTGAATTGGACTTTCACTAAATTAGATAAAAACCTTTCTCAAGTAATTAAATCCCTAACTTCCTAAGTATTATAGGGGAATATCTTCTCAACCTATAATCAAATAGGAGCAACATTAAGTTCAAGAGATTAATATCCAAAGAAGTCTTGTAGGTCTATCTCTAGCACCCCAATCAACTCTCTATTCCCATAAGTGATCTATCTATATTAGGATATCTCTACTCATCCAATATAGAAACAATATCTAATCAATAAATTGGTAATTGCTAATCAGAATAAATGTCAAAAATCATGAAAATAAAACAATCCAAAGATAAATTGATTCAAAACAAATTATTCAATTGAACAATTAAGAACTAGGGTTCATCTTTATCTAGATAAATAATAAATTAGTTCATAGCAGAGAATTGAAATAAAGAATGCAAGAGAAGGTAAAGGAAGCTCAAACAATCCATGGACGATGAGAAATCCTTGCTTCGATCTTTATTCCTCTTCAAAATCTGCACAAAAACTCCTTCTCCTCCTTTGTGAGGGTGGTTATTAAAAACCCAGGAAAGAGAATCATTTTCTAATGTAAATTATGTCCTTTTATAGTGCTTTGAGGCTTATTAGAATTTGGATAGGTGTCAAGCATGGATTGGCCAATTTTTGCCATGTCAGTATAGCTAGGCTAGGTGCTAAGATAAAATGTCTGAATTTCATGCCAATTTTGGGTTAGAAAATGAAGGAATTAGAATTTTTAATCTCCTTGAAATTTGTATCTCTTTCTCTTAGCTTTCCAGCAATACTTGAATCACCTTAATTAGACCTCTGTAGCTTAAGTTATGCTCAAAATATTACAAGGTGTTCAAAGCTATAGGAACTCCATAGTGTCACACGCCCGTGGCTCTTGGGTGTGTAAAGCTATTGGAATTGAGGCTCTTGTGCCATGCTCAAGGCCATAGGCATGGCCTAGGGTATGGCCATAGCCAAAATTACCTAAAAATTACACCGTTTCTTAATTTTTAATAGCGATTCTAGCTCAAATGATCATGGCATTCCAAAATATGAATAATTCCTATAAATTACTTTTAAAAGCACTTGAACTAACAAATTGAACTCAATTTAAAGAATAAAACATGCTAAATCAAGGGGCAAAACATAGGAATTTATGCATTTATCAAACTCTCCCACACTTGAGTATTTGCTTATCCTCAAGCAAATTAAATTGAAACAATAGTAAGAAAAACAAAATTGGCCCTCTAAAGTTTAAAAACTACAGTTGACAATAACTCATTATTAGTAAGGCTTAAAATCCTCAATCAAAAATTAATTTTCAACTATAATAGCAAAAATCAAGAAAGTTTCATGACAAAACTTATAAACCAAAAGTTTGAAATCTAAAGTTACAAATGTGAGCAACTAATTCTAAAGCAACAATAGTCTAGGTATAGTAGGTGCATAAATCTTTTTCTCCTAAGTGCATGACCATCCTCCTTGAATTTCAATTTTCTCACATTTAATTACTTTCAACTTTTCATATTTAATTTTCTTTTTAATGCGCAATTTAAGAAGCCTGACTTGTTTGAACTATCAAGTTAGCCTTTTTACGCGAGTGTAAACATTTGTGATGTCAACTTTCGATTACTCAGCTAGAACAAGTTCAAATGGCTACTAGCACTGTTCATGATCTCGACCCTCTATTGTTTTAAAAGAGTCAAAATAGTGGAATAGGTTTTATTTTCAAAGCTCCTTTTGCAATTACTTCTTTTCTTTTATATTCAAGGAAAACAATCACACAACCTAGGATATTAAGTATTTCTATATAACCAAAACCAATGTAACTATGGAAAAAAAAATGAAAACTTTTGTGCTAAAAAATGTAACTAAAGTTTCAAAGGTTAGAGATTACAAAATTTCTCAATTCTGTTTCCTAGAAAAACTACCACATTCAATCATTAATAGATGACCAATTCAATTAAGCCAAACAATAATAAGTCATTATTATTCATAATTTAACAAATTTCATTTCTAAAGAGGGCAAATTTGAAATCATAGCATTAGTGCAATTCAATTCACTTGGATTCAAGATAAAACAAGACAAAAGATAAATAATAAAAACCTTCCCCCCACACTAAAGTAACACATTATCCCCAATGTGTTATAGACAAATAAATGAAAGAAGGGTGTAGGGAAACTGCCTTGAATATTTTCAAATCGATGTTGGGATCTCCTTTTCCAAGAATTTTCGCCATGATCAAATTATCCTGTAGACTAAAGAGATATAGTTCTAAAGAAAAGGTGAAGATTAGATCCATAAAACAAAAATAAAAAATAATAAAACAAATAGAAAAGTAAAGCCATAAAAATTTAAATCATCAATGGGTTGCCTCCTATTTAGCGCTTCTTTAACGTTGTATTAGCTAGACATTATCATTATTCATCTTCCACTAAGGGAGTAGAGGATTCCTTATGCTGGATACCTCTATAAATCAAAACAAAGAAGAGTATGGAAAGGTGGTGGCCCTTACACAACCTTCTTTCAGCAATAAAAAATATTTTTGGTTCTTCATTTCGTGCAAACCTAAGCTTGCGAGTTATAGAACCATTGTTGAAGAACTTTACCCATTGACTTATTGTGGGGGTTGTTGGTTGAGCTTCCAAGAGATGGAGCATAGGAAGGGTAGGTTTTGGGATTATAAGTGGGCTATTGTCATTCTCTTCAAAAAGTGGGAGGGCTGGAATGATAGGGGAGGTGTGATTTTTAGCATACATACCCCTTCATGCTCTCTAATAGCTCACTATCATCGAAAGAAAGTTCTTCAACACTTGACTCCACTCCATTCTTATCCCATTGCTGGATTTAGGGTTGCTCACTTAAGCAATCATCAAATTCTGTGTGCAATCGCCCCAAATTGTCCTTACCATTCTCTTCTTCATCACTATCATCATTCCATAACCAAGTTGTGGTAGTGGTCCTTTGTTGTTCTACTGGAATGGGGTAAGCATAGCTGGGCAAATTATCTTTTGGTTGAGCACTTAGAAACTCTAAAATTTTCCCAACTTGAATTTTTATGTTGTTAAGAGATGCTTGTTGGTTACCCAGAGTTGTTTCAATGCTCTGAAATCTTTTATCCATTGCTGATACTAAAGTCACAAACATCTCTTCCAACTTTTGCTCCTCTTGTGCATGCTCATCATCCTCTAGTGTGATGTCTACTTCAAACTGAGTTGGGAAGCTAGCTTTTGATGTATTATTTTTGTTGCTCTCCACTTCTTTGGCCTAATTCTTCATAGACCACTTAAATCTTTCTAATGCAACCATGAGGGACGACTTCTTTTATGGTGCTCCTATCTATTTTCTATTTGGAAATCAATTTGATAGGGATACTGATCTCCCTAATATCCCCATTCTTGATTTGGGCAAGAAGCCCACTTATGATAATTCCATTTAGCCATGGAGAGAATTTCTTTTTTATCTAAAACACAAAAACTCAAAAAAAACAAAAACGTAAAATAGAACAAACAAATAAAAACAAATGAAAACAAACAGACATTAAAATAAAAACTAGATCAATAGTCTCCATCATATTGCTAATATTATATACAAGTGTCCCCGGCAATGGCGCCAAAAACTTGATAGGCATTTTGCAACACTAGGCATTTTACATTTATAATAGCTAGATGACTAATTCTACCCTAGCTCTAGGCAAGTGCACCTATCATTTAGGTAGTATAGCAGTAATGAGGTCAATCCAAAGAGACACCGACACAAGTACTAGCTCAAACTTAAACTATTGTCTAGTTGAACCAAATTAAAGATTAATTAAACTAAACTATTTAAAACTAATCTATGAAAGCAATAAAAGATAGATGATAGAAAATCAATAGTGAAGTTCATCTAGATGTTGAATTCCCCTAGCCTCTCATGCATGTCAAGAACAATGATATGAATCATTCAAACAATGAATTGAATTGGACTCTCACTAAATTAGATAAAACCTTTCTCAAGTGATTAAATCCTTAACTTCCTAAGTATTATAGGGGAATCCCTTCTCAACCTATAATCAAATAGGAGCAGCATTAAGTTCAAGAGATTAACATCCAAAGAAGTCTTGTAGGTCTATCTTTAGCACCCAAATCAACTCTCTATTCCTATGAATGATCTATCTATATGAGGGTATCTCTACTCATCCAATATAGAAACAATATTTAATCAACAAACTGATAATTGATAATTAGAATAAATATCAAAAATCATGAAAATAAACAATCCAAAGATAAATTGATTCAAAATAAATTATTCAATTGATACAATTAAGAACTAGGGTTTATCTTTATCTAGATAAATAACAAATTAGTTCACAACATGGAATTGAAATAAAAAATACAAGAGAAGGTAAAGAAAACTCAAACAATCCATGGATAATGAGAAATCCTTGCTTTGATTTTCATTCCTCTTTAAAATCTGCAGCTTATTGGATCTTCACCATGAAAATTCTACACAAAAACTCCTTCTCCCCCTTTGTGAGTGTGGCTATTAAAAACCCAAGAAAGAGCTCCCTTTTATGATGTAAATTATGTCCTTTTATAGTGCTTTGAGGCTTATTAGGGTTTGGATAGGTGTCAAGCATGGATTGGCCAATTTTTGCCATGTCAGCATAACTAGACTAGGTGCCAAGATACAATGCTTGAATTTCATGCCAATTTTGTGTTAGAAAATGAAAGAATTAGAATTTTTGATCTTCTTGATATTTGTAGGTCTTTCTCTTAGCTAACGGCACCTAAATCACCTTAATCAGACCTCTGTAGCTTAAGTTATTTTCAAAATACTATAAGGTGTTCAAAGTTGTCAAAACTCCATAGTGTCACACCGCTAGGGACATGCCCATGTCTCTTGGGAGTGTAAAGCTATTGGAATTGAGGCTTTTATGCCACACCAAAGGCATTGGCATGGCCATAGCCAAAAATACCCAAAAATTACACCGTTTTTCGATTTTTAACCGCGGTTCAAGCTCAAATGATCATGACATTCCAAAATATGAATAATTCTTAGAAATTACTCTAAAAAGCACTTGAACAAACAAATTAAACTCAATTTAAAGAATAAAACATGCTAAATCAAGGGGTAAAACATAGGAATTCATGCACTTATCAAAAGTCTTCTTAGGCTTAGCCATTTTGTTATGAAATTTTGGGTTCTTCACAACATTATTACAAGAGTGCATATAAGAGCAAATATTATGTTGTGATTATAGGTACCTTTGAGCTGCCACTTTTTATATATGAATGCATGGTTAACTCTTTGAGGCTTAGCTCTTGAGTCTTGTGCACCCTTTTTAATCCTTTTAGGATTTGAAGGTTTAGTGTATGCTCTAGCCTCCTTGAGGATTACCTTAATACTAGATGTTTGAGGAGTAGAAGCTTTGATAAATGATGAATGAGAGGATGTAGAATTTGATGGACCATCAAAGCCAAGACCATGCCTTACTAAGGGTGATCGTTGAGATACAATTAGTGTATCCAAAGCTTCCTTCCCTTTGTGAAATTTAGAAATTGAGGCTCTTAATTTTTCAAGTTTTTCCAATTTAAAATAAAGAGAAATTTAGAGACTAGATTTTCAGTTTATTTTAACAAAATTAGTTTGGAAAATTTAATACAAAATAATTTAAAATAAATTTCATGAACAAACATAAGGATGATGCTTGAGCAATAATATTCATGCAATGCATGACAATTATAAAGCAATAAACAAAAATAAAATCTACATAAGAATTATTACAAAGTGAAATGGATTAAATAAAAAAAAGAGAGGATCTTTTCTCTAGCCCTTATGGATACTAGGAAAAGCACACATTTCTCAACTAATTATAAGAATTCAAAATCAAAAAGAGATTAGCACAAAAGATACATAAAAAAATAAAAATGATCTCATTAAAGCAAGATAAAGGAAAAGGGAAAATTATTTTTAAAATTATTTTGAAGTTGATGCCTAAAATGTTGGCATGCTTGTGTATCCCTTTAAATGGGAATCAAACCCCACACAATTTTTTCTTCTTACAAAAAAGGGTTTTGAAAAAGATTAATTTGATTTGTTAATTTAGTTTAGATTTAAAATTAACACCTTTAGATCTTTTTAGTTTTAGACCTAAAGAAAGATAAAAGAGAGAGAATTCTAGATGTAATTTAAGAAATCTCAAAAGAAGGAATTGTTGTAACAACCCACATCTACCCTAGGAGTTTTCGTGACAAATTGCTTGAATTTAAAGTTGTGATAAAATATGTGATTTTATGAAAATTCATGTGTGACGTGATTTATGAGTTTGGGGCATGTTAAATTAATTTTAGTATGCCTAATATGAATTATTATTGTGAAATAAATGATTTGAATAAAATATATTAGCATGAAATAATTTATTTTTCATAAAATCAATTTTCATGCAAAAAGATAATTTTTAAGCATAAAAATAATTTTATGAGTATTTTAAAATAATTTTTAAATAAATGTTTTGGGGGGAATTTAATAGAAAATAATAAGAAAAATATTTTATTTTTAATTACCTATAATCAGCCCTAAATTAATTAAAAAGCCCAAATACCCAAAACCCCACTATACTAAAACACTCATAACCTAGCTCATTAAATGTAATCTTGGAAATTTCACCTAAAATCCTAATATTTAACTTAAATTTCGGTTAGCCCTTCATTCCAACTGCCACCATTCTATTATTTCATTATTTTGGCAGAAAAATTCTCTCAAAATATTTCTCTTTACTGAAATTCATAAAAATCCTTTCAAACTTGCGATTTCACGACCGTTTTGTAAGTTTTTCTTTTCCTTCAATTTACTATTTGATTTTTATGAAAATAATCTTGGGAAAATTATTTTGAACTGAATGTTTACTGATAAAATTCAGACTAGGTGATTTCTTGAGAGAAAAATTAATTTTTCTACCGAAAGCACCAACCTCTTTATGCGATTTCTCTAAAGGTGAATCCTGTAACTCAAAATTGAAATTTTTATGCATAAACATACCAAGGGGGGCTGATTTCTATATCATTGCATTCTAAACTGATTTTTTATGTGTTTAGATAAAAAATATTAAATTAAATCATATTTCTGCATATTATTGTAATGACCAAAAAGTTTTAAAAAATAAAGGAATACAAGGTTTTTGTGCTAGAACTTAGAAGTTAGAAAATTGTATGATTTCTTGAACATATGGCTACCAATTTGTATATGTGTGGATTCTAATATGATATTTGTTTTGTTTGGATGAGAAATAACAATTTAAATAATGTGTTTGTATATCGCTGAAATGAACGGAAAGCACGAAAACTCATGATTTTCACCCTAAAACTTGAAAGTTGGAATTTTCATGCATAATTATTATCAATGGCTGATGATTCATCCATGTGGATGTTCTAAACTGATATTTTCTATGATTGAATGAAAAATAATGGTTTAAACCACATGTCTACATATTACTATAATGATAAAAAAATACTGAAAATAAGAAAACTCATGGTTTTTCATCCTAAAACTTAAAGTTGGAATTTTTCATGCATGTGTATGTACATGTGGGCTGATTCCTACAAGTCTATGTTCTAAAATGATTTTTTTTTATTACATGAAAAATCTTGGTTCAAACCATATTTTTACATATTACTGTAATAGACAGAAAGTGTGAAGAATAAGAAAATTCAGGTTTTTCTTTGAATAGGGCATTTGGCCTACATTGATATTTTTATCCCAATGTCTATAATTTTTATGTAATGTATTTTGATGATTATTGACATGTATGTATGTATGATAAATGGTTAAATTGCACATTAGTTGAAGGAATGACTATAAACTAGCCTAGAGGCACTTTACTATACTTAAGGAACACTTAAGGTATATTAACCTTATGTTGTGATTAGAATGTGAATGTGATTCAGAAATATGGAAATAGATGTTATGATGATTTGATAATGACTTAACGGTTTTGAATTAATGAAGAGATTGATCGAAAGAATGGATCATAAGAGTTAAGCATGACATTTGAAAGGCTATCGATAAGTTGACATGTATGGATGTGTTAAGTATACTAAGATGATTGTTAAAGTGAATTGATATTAAGATAATGATATTATGATGACCTTATAAAGGTATTGACATCATTGTAATGTGTTTTTGTTTGGGCCTATAAAGGCTAAATGTGTAAGACTTTCAAATCAATATGATATGCATAAATAAATAAGGTGCATTTATATGTGCAACTCTAAGTATATGTGAATGTTATATGTGCATGGGGTAGCTATGGGATAGGATAGCATCACAATTAAATAAATACTAAATTAAATATTATGATAGAGCTTATGGAGTTTTAGAAGTCCAAAGGCTATGTGAAATAGGAGCAAAGGAACCCCAAGGTGAGTAAACACTATATTTATGCTACAAGCATGAGTAACAATATGTTTTGTTATAAATATGTGAAATTCTATGATTTCCTTATTAAGCTTAGGTTGCCAAAGGACAATTGGTCCAAACCATTTTCATTTATCCAATGATAATTCCATCGTGATTATTTCCCTAACTTATATTCTTTCTAGAACTACACTATTCTTGTATCTTTTGTTCAAAAAGATAAACTACTATTGCTATTGGGATACATGTTATTATTGGCTTAAATGTTATTGTTATATGTGATTACCATTAGCTCTTGCTATAGTACCTTTAACCCTTTTTATGTAGAAATCCTCATACCGATGCGAGTAATCATCAGTTATGTGCTCGTCGAACCGATGCGAGTAATCATCAGCTATGTGATCCTCGTACAGATGTGAGTAATCATCGGCTATGTGTTTGAGTGATTATGGCAATAGCCTTCACTTTATGTGTTATGTGTTCAAGTGATTATGGCAATAGCCTTCACTCTATGTGTTCGAGTGATTATGGTAGTAGCCTTCACTCTATGCGTTATGTGTTATAAGTGTGATTTATGTTAACCTTTCTAAATTGCAAACTATGAATCATGAACTATAAGTTATGAGCTATGAGCTCTTTCTAAGGGATATGTGTTATTGTATAAGCCTTATTCTTTACTTATTAAAATCATCTATCTCACCCTATTTTCTTGTGTGGTTCCAGGTGAGCAATATAAAGAGGTAAGGTGATGGCTCAAGCATTCTACTTTGCTGGGGGATTCCTTGTCAAAGTCTTTAATAATACTATGTTATGAAGATATATTCATAGATGCTCTAGGAGTTTATTTTGGGATATTAATTATTGATGATTTTTCTTAAAACTTTAAATATTATTTTTCTTATGAGATGTTTCCCAAGTATTTTACTAAACTATTCTTCCACATATTGAGATTTCTTATATTATTGGATATTTAAGTTAATGCATTAGGTTTAGTACAATCCCAAGCATGAATTGTATATGTATAAGTGGGTTCTATGGGCGTGGGTGACCTTATATCTCCCTATGTTCTAGGATCGTCATATCTTTGAAAATGGGATGTGATAATTGTACCTTGATTTTGCACTTTTCTTGTATGAATGGGGCAAGCCTTATACCAAATCTGAGCTCCACTTTGGTTGGAATATCACAAGATGAACCTTGCATAGAAAGAATTAAATAATAAGAGAAACAAAGAGATAATAAATGAAAATAAAAAATTAAACTTTGAAATTAGATATAAAATTAAAGAAAATTGACAAAATTTGTGGCTTAAAATTGATAGAAATTGGGAATTTTTTTGTCTCTGAAAACTTGTGTCAAATGGTTGGGAGCAGACTCCTATTTATAGGAAAAACTAAGGGCAAATTAGGAAGAAATCAGAGGCCTAGTGGCACCAATTTCATGCCAGCTAGGCCAGCGGTAAGATGATGATGCTGCTTGTTCAAGCGGCACTAATTTTGTGCCACCAGTTCGGCCGACACTTATATGGTGCTGCCCGACTCCAATTTGTCTCAATTTGATCTATTTGAACTTTTTCAACCCATTTTAGCCTATTTCTAATTCAATTTAAGCTTGGCTTAATTCTGGGTTTGTAATCGAGTGACAATCATTTGAAAGTGTAAATTGAGGAAATCCATTTTTTCGACAAGGCGCTACCCCTTTGACCCCTACCCGCTAACTGGGTAATGGGATTGTTATCCTGGCTTTGCATAGCGCATTAATTTTAACACATGTCAAGCTGTAGCTAGATCATAAAGGTGTAAAATTAAGGGCTTATAGCTACCTCCTTATCAAAATTGGCTTTGAGCAAAAGGCAATTTTGATGATAGTGAACCTAGGGATACGGATGGCAAATGAACCATAGGGATGTTTAGGTGATCATTACTAAACATTTATAGATGAAGATTGTGGATTTTGAATAAAAGAGGTAGAAAAAGAAAACACAGGGATGCCTAAGTGATTATTACTAGACATGTATGAATGAAGTGATCATAAGGCTATCATAAGATGGTCTGATAAGTTTTGAAAGAGAAACCTAACCTTATGCTGGGTTGATGATCCTAAGTTAGTCCTAGGATGATATAAAAATTTTGAAAGAGAAACCTAACCCTATGTTAGGTTGATGATCCTATGTCTATCCTAAGATGGTCTGAAAAGTTCTAAAAGCTTGATGATCTTAAGGCTATCCTAGGATTGTCTAAAAATTTTGAAAGAGAAACCTAACCCTATGTTACGTTAATAATCCTAAGGCTATCCTAGGATGGTTTGACAAAAAGGAATACCTAATTTAGATTATCCTAAGGCTATCCTAGGATGGGTGTTATGTTGGTGGTTCCAGTCTTGATTCATGAACTTTGCTTGATTGTCACATCCTAATTTTGGAGATATGATGGTCCTAGAATATGGGGAGATATAAGGTCACCCACGCCCATAGAACCCACTCAAATACATATAAGCAATACCTAGGATCATACCTAAACCTCATGCATTAACTTAATTAAACCATTTATAAGAAAAACCTTAAGTTGCAGAAGAATAGTTAAAATATACTTTAAATACAATCCATAAGAAAAGAAATATTTAATACTCCAAATGAAATATCAAATGAAAAATATTCCAAATATAAATTCCCCAAACATAAACTCTCAGAGCATCTAGACTCTCATCATAACATATTATGGTAATAAACTTTGACAAGGGAATTTCCTAAGCATAGTAGGTTGCTTGAGCAATCACCTTGCCTCCTTATAATGCTCACCTGAAACCACACAAGGAAAAAGGATGAGATAGATGATCTTAATAAGTAAACAATAAAACCTGTAAAATAGCACATATCCCTTTATAAGGGTTCAAGGTTCATAAATCATGGTTTGCAAATGAGCAAGGTTCATGGAAATCAACTTGTAACTTGTAAACTTGTAAAGAGTGATGGCTTATTAGCTCATTCACTTAAGAGAGAGGTGGCATCATACCAAATTCCAACTCCCAACTTGTAACTTGTAAAGAGTCATGGAATTGATTAGGCTCCATAGCTAGAACCGCCCTTTCTAGCTGAGGTGGATACACGACCCCTATCCATTAGGTTAAGACCATGTACACAGGTATCGATGATTACTAGCATTGGCACGAGGTTTTTTCATAAAGGGTTCATAGATACCATAGCTAGAGCTAATGGCAATCACTTATAACAATAGCATTGAAGAATGCAATCACATATAACATAATAGCAATAGTAGTTTAACTTGTTAAACAAAAGATAAATAACAGTGTGATTCTAGAAAGAAAGTAAGGTAAAGCAACAATTCACAAAGATTTTTTATTATTATTGAATAATCAAAAATGGTTTTGGACCAATTGTCCTTTGGCAACCCAAGCTTAATAAAGAAATCATATAGTCATAATTGAAAATAGAATAGAACTTGAGTTTCAAGATTCTCAAAAGTTTACATATCTTGATAACTTGTACTTGTAACATAAATATAATGTTTACTGACCTTGTGGGTCCTTTGGTCATATAACTTATAGCCCTTAAACTTCTAATAATTCTCAAGCTCTAACATACATTAAAATTCAATACTTAGCATTTGCTTAATATCATGCTATCCTATCCCATAACTACCCCATGCACATATAACATTCATATAAATTTGGAGTTGGAAGTGCACTTATCATTTACACACATGTTGACTTTTAAAGTCTTGTGCACTTAACCTTCATAGGCTCATATGAAATCACATTATAACTCATACTATGACTTTTCTAAAGTCAAACACAATATGTTATGATCTTAATATCAATTCCATTTAACATTCAACTTAATACACTTAACACTTTACATATATATCAACTTGACAAGTAACCTTGAATAGTCATTCTTATCTCTTTTGAACAAATCATACCACCTATCTCATAGTCAATTTAAGATCTTTAATTCACTATTAACACATCATAAGACCTGTTTCACTTGTCACTTAATCATGTACACATATTGATCACAACATAGTAGTTAGGGTGAGGAAACCCTAGGTATGCTGAATTTCTCTAGTCTTTAGTCTAGAGTCTATAACAATTCACACCCACCATAGGAGTTTTCATAACCAAGTACTTGAATTTAGAGATATAATTGCAAAATGTATACTTTTATAAAAACTCATATCCACCAAAAGTGAACCCTAAAACTTAAAGTTGGAATTTTCATGCATAAATGTATGGGGGGGGCTGCCAATTTGTGTATTGTTGTGTTCTAAATTGATTTTTTTATTATGTTTACATGAAAAATATTAGTTTAAATAATGTTTTTGCATATTATTATAATGAACAGAAAGCGCGAAAAGTAAGAAAATTTATGTTTTTCCTTAATGGGTGTATTCGGCCTATATAGGGATTTTAATCTCAATGTCTATAATTTTATATGATATATTTTAATGATTATTGACATGTATATATTAATGATAAATGATTTACTTCCATATTGGTTGAAGGATTAACTATAGACAAGCCTAAAGACAATTCAGCCTATCTAGGGTTACTAACCCTATTACTATGTTATGATTAATATGTGTATATGATTGAGTGAGAAGTGAAATAGGTTTTATGATGAGTTAATAACAAATTAGTGATTCTAAATTGACTATGAGATGGATGGTATGATTTGTTTAAAAGAGATAAGCATGACTCTTCAAGGTTACCTGTTAAATTGATATATATATGTAGTGTTAAGTATACTAAGTTGAATGTTAAATGGAATTAATATTAAGATCATGATATATTGTGTTTGACTTTAGAAAAGTCATAGTATGAGTTATAATGTGATTTTATGTGAGCCTATAAAGGATAAGTGTGCAAGACTTTAAAAGTCACTATGTTATGTGAAAGTGATGAGTGAATTTCTAAGTGCAACTCCAAGTTTATGTGAATGTTATATGTGCATGGGGTAGTTATGGGATAGGATAGCATGATGTTTAAGCAAATGCTAAGTATTGAATTAAATATTATATTAGAGCTTGAGGAGTAGTAGAAGTTAGGGCTAGAAGTACTAGGAGTAAAGGAACCATAAGGTAAGTAAACATTAAGTTATTGTTACAAGTACAAGCTATCATGATATGTAAGCCTTTGACATTCTTGAAACCAAAGTTCTTTTCTATTTTCAAATACAATTTTATGATTTCTTTGTTAGGATTGGGTTGCCAAGGGACAATTGGTCCAAAACCATTTTTGATTATCCAATGATGATAAATAACTTTTGCAATTATTTGCCTAACTTATATTCTTTTTGGAACTACACCATTATTTATCTTTCGTTTGATAAGCTAAACATCTATTGTTATTGTGCTACATGTGATTGCATTCCTTTAATGCTATTATTATAAGTGATTACCATTAGCTCTAGCTATGGTACCCATGAACCTTTTATGCAGAAATCTTTGTGCCAATGCGGGTAATCATCAGAACCTGTGTATATGGTCTTAACCTGATGGATAGGGGCATAGTATCCACCTTAGCTAGATGGGGTAGTTCTAGCCATAGAGCTTGATCAGTTTCATGACTCTTTACAAGTTACAAGTTAGGAGTTGGAATTTGGCTTGAGGCCACCTCTCCTCGATGTATTCGAGTGAATTTAGTAGGGTCTTAACTCATGAGTGAATTGAGCAGGGTCTTCACTCATAAGTAATAAGTGTGATTTTTGAAAACCTTATTAAATTGCAAATAATGAACCATGAACTATGAATCATGAATTAGGAATCATGAATTATGATTTATTTGCTGTATGCCTCTTTTTAAAGGATATGTGTTGTTGTATAAGCTATTTGTTTACTCATTGAGATCATTTATCTCACCCCTTTTCCTTATATGGTTCCATGTGAGCATTTTGAAGAGGAAAGGTGTTAGCTTAAGAAATCTACTCTGCTTGGGCAATTTCCTTATCCGAGTCTTTTATTATATTGTGATATGAAGAGTCACTTCTAGACACTCCGGGAGTTTTATTTGGAATATCACTTATTTGATAATTTACTTGGGGACTTGAATATTCTTTTCATATGGATTGTATTTAAAAGTGTTTTTGAACTATTCTTCTGCTAGTTAAAGTTTTCTTTATTATTGGATATTTAAGTTAATGCATGAGGTTTTGGTATTATCTTAAGCAATGTTAATATGTTCATGAGTGGGTTCTACGGGCGTGGGTGACCTTATGTCTCCCCATATTCTAAGACTGTCATATTTTTGAAATTGGGATGTGACAAAGATGGTATTAGAGCTGTAGTTTTAAGTCTAGTTTAGACTTGTTTGTTTATTGGGTTGATTAAGTATAATTCTAGTGCATAGAAAATTTCTTGTCATGTCACTTGTAGTCTATCGCTAGTATAGTTCTAGAAATCCTAATAAGCTATAGTACTCCTTGTTATTATTTGTGTGCCTTACGATTCTTTTATCAGATGACCAAGAAAATCACCCCTACTAAAGGACCCTGACTTAGGGCACCCAACGTGATGTTCAAAAAGACCTGGCCAGTGATGTTCGAGAAGGCCATGCTTGTGATCCGCCTCAAGAAAAAGAAGACTCCTGATGAAGAGGACCTTATAGAGTGTCTAGGTTATAACTACATTCATAGTAAGATGCAGAGGTTCAAAAAAGACTGGTCAGACCTAATGATCCCTAGTGCATGCTATGAGAGAGGATGTGGAACAAATTAAGGCTAGAGATATGGAACAGATAGGAGACTATGCACCCGATGTTTTCCCTAATGAAGGGCATAGTTGAAACTTGAGCTAGTAGTTGATAACTATTGTCCTAGGGGTATAAGACTTCTGTGATGTGAATGACATTAAGTGATTGCTTATCGACTTAGTGTGGATTGATTCTTTTTGCCTATGGTATGATTCACTTTTATATGATAGGAGAATTCTTCATGCTTTGATATATATGTTACATGATTATGATATATGATATATGCTATGTGATAAGTGATATATGATATCTGACATGTGCCTTGTGATGTTATATGATAAGTACTTACGATAAATGCATAACAAATACAATAGTTACTAGTGGGGTGACATGGGTTAGAAGGGAATTAGCACTGAATTCCTTATCATTATAATAAAATGTCTCCCAAAAAGAAGGTTCACAGAGTTTCCCAACTTATTAGGGCTAGTGAGGATGTGATATTAGATACTGCTTCGAATGCTGTAGATCAAGGGAAAGGTTGAACTCGAGGGTGCGGACCATGGGCTCTAGTGAGCAAGCCTCCTCATAAGAAGTGCAAGCTAGGCAAGAGGAAATAAGGGACTTGCATAAGGAATTGGATAAGCTGCAAACTCAAAGGCGGGAAGTGTCGTCAACACAAGAAATGAATAGAGTTCCACCTTCTGTGGTAGTGGCACCTACATGAAGGGAATGAAAGGGACTATTAGATGAAGGGATGACTATCTTAGAATTCAAGAAGCTACAGCCACCTACCTTCTGCAGCAAGGAGGGTGATGACCCTCATGAATTTTTAGATGAGATAAACAAGCTAGTTCATCGGCTATCATACTCTGACGCCCAAGTGATTGAGTTAGTAGGACTCCAACTCAAGAAGGAGGCATGGTATTGGTATGAAAGGAATGTTGAAGAATGATTATATGGAGCAGACCCACATACGTGGGAAGAGTTTAAACAAGAGATGATGGATTAGTTCTTGCTTAAAGGTGAAAGGCAAGACAGGGCACTACAGTTCAAGCAGCTAAAATAGAAACCAGAAATGTTGGTGTTGGATTATGCTAAGGAGTTTAATTGACTTAGCAGGTTCGCTGTCAATGTCATCCCTACCGAAGCTAGCCTTAATAATTGCTTTTTAAGATGACTGATTGTAACTCTATTCAACTCACTGGCAGCAACTAAATTCTCAACCTTGGCTAAGCTAATAGATAAGGCTAAAATAATGGAAAAGAGACATAAGGCCAAAAGAGCCAAACGTGAATAAAAGGGTAAGCATAATAATTAGGGTCATAGAGGTTAGCACGGAGAAAGAAGCGAAGGACCAAGAAAGGAATCTTTGCCAACAACTTGTGGCCATTGTGGTAGGAACCATTATGGGGTTTGTCAAAAGCTCTCTAGTGTATGTTTGAGGTGTGGACAAATGGGTCACTTTATCAAAGACTGCCCTCAGATAAGGAACTCAGGAAATTTGGCCTCGACACCTCCACCACTTGGACCATCTAAACCTTAAGGGTAAGGAGCTAAGAATAAGAGACACAACTAAGACTCCCGCTAGTAGTTGGTAACTGTTAGACTAGTGGCATAGGACTTATTGTGAACCCTTAATTTTACACCTCATCATTCGACCGTAGCTTGACACCTACTAAGATTAGTGCGCTACGCAGAGCCAGTATGGCGGTCATGCTTAATTATTCTAAAATTAATTTCAAATCTATTGGCCCTTCTATATCAAACAATATTTTTTCAAAACTGACTGAATCTTTTCTCAGATTGACTGTTTAGTTGTTCTAAAATTAATTTCAAATCTATCGGAGCTAACTGATTAATTTTTTGAATCTAAAACTCCTAGAAACTGACCCGAAAGTCTCAAAATCTGACTAAGCGCAAAACAAAAATCTAGATGGCATGCCCACCCAAGCTTGGGGCGGTACCGACCCTTCTTAGGGTACCTGCACTACTAGTAGCTCTGGTGGCATGGGCCCGACTTCCCTTTTGCTGTCCCAAATGCCACCAATCTAATTTTTCAGCATTTTTCCAACCTTAACTTTTTGGTCTTTTCACTTTTTCACTTCTCAAACTATCCTCACCCTCATTTTCCTATAAATACCTCCTCACTTCCTACATTTCAAAACACCTCTTGAATTAGTATTGATGGTTATCTACTAATTTCTTTCTTCTTCTTCCCCAACCACTCTCTAATTAATTTATTAATTTTTTTAATTAATTAATTATCTCACCCTAACCAAGTTAATTAATCTTTTTAATTAATTAAAACTCTTTTTTAAATTAAAATTAATCACTCAATTAATTAATTAAGTAATCATTTCAATTAATTAATTAATCACTTTTTTCCAAAATTAAATTAATCCTTTTTCTTAATCCACCTTTCATCCAAATTAATTAATTAATCTTTTTAATTAATTAATCCATCTATCTTTTTTCATCATATTAATTAGTTAATTAATATTTTTAATTAATTAATTAATCTCACAATCAGTCCATTTATCCAATCCTAATAAAATAGAATTTCGGTCCAATAAAACCCTCTACCCACCAAAAACAAAGTTGTCAGCCCTTTTCCTTACTCTCAATATACCAAAACCAAAATCAATTTGATCAACTCTTAAACCCCTCCATTTAATCGTGGAATGAACTACGTGGGTTTTGATCCCCATTCAATAGTGTAGTAGGCAAGTTTGGAATCTAAATCCAAACCTTATATCCAAATATGTAACAACTCACACCTACCCTAAGAGTTTTCATGACCAATTACTTGAATTTAGACCTATTATGTCTAAGTAAGTGCTTTTATGAAATTTATGAGTTATGTGATTAATGAGTATGTGGCATGTTAAATTAATTTTAATATATATAATATGAGTTATTATTGTGAAATAAATGATTTATATAAAGTGCATCAGCATAAAATAATTTATTGTGCATAAAATGAATGTTCATGTAAAAAGACAATTTTTAAGCATAAAATAATTTTATGTGTATTTTTAAAATAATTTTTAAATAAATATTTTGGGAGAAATTTTAATGGAAATAATAAGAAAAATATTTTATTTTTAATTACTTATAATTAGCTCCTAAATTAATTAAAAAACCTAAATACCCAAAAGCTCACTACACTAAAACACTCCTAACATAGCTCATTAAGGGCAATATTGGAAAATTGCCCAAAATCCTACAAATAAATATAAAAAATTTAGCCAGCCCTTCATTATAGTAGCCACATTTTTATTATTTCATTATTTTGACAGTAAAATTCTCTAAAAATATTTCTCTCTATTGAAATTCACAAAACACCTTCAACTTTGCGATTTCTTGACCGTATTTGTAAGTTTTTCTTTCCTTTCAATTTCTTATTTAATTTCTATTAAATAAATTATGAGAAAAATTATTTTGAACTAGTTATTTACTGATTTCTATAGATTTAATTCAGTTTGGGTAATTTTTTGAAAGAGAAATTGATTTCTCAACCGAAAACGTCAACCTTCCTACACAATTTTGCCAAAGGTGAATCCTATAACTCAAAAATTGAAATTTTCAAAAATGAATTCATTAAGGGTGGGTGGATATTGCATATTTAGATTCTAAACTGATTGGATGTGTTTTGATGAAAAAATTGGATTAAATCATATTTTTACATATTATTGTAATAACTAAAAAGTTTCAGAAAATAAAGAAATATAAGGTTTTCGCCCTAGCATTTGAAAGTTGGAAAATTCTATAGTTTGATAATCAATGGCTGCCGAATTATGGTGATTGATGTTCTAAACTGATATTTATTTTGTTTTGATGAAAAATAATAATTTAAATCATGTATTTATATATTACTGGAATGAACGAAAAAGCGGAAAGCGCAAAAACTCAAGATTTTCACTCTAAACCTTAAAACTTAGAATTTTCATGCATAATTATGATCTATGGCTGCTAATTCATACATGTGGATGTTCTAAACTGATATTTTATGTGACTAAATGAAAAAAAATTGTTTAAAACACCATTTTACATATTACTATAATTACTAAAAAATACCAAAAATAAGAAAGGTTCATGGTTTTGCATCCTAAAATCTAAAATTGGAATTATCATGTATATATCACACCTATTGTTGTTGATTCATATAGAGTGATGTTGTAAAATGATTTTTATTGTATTTACATGAAAAATCTTGGTTCAAACCATGTTTCTACATATTACTGTAACAGATGAAAAGTAAGAAAAGTAAGAAAAATTCAGTTTTTCTTTTAATAGGGTATTTGGCCTATCGTGGGATTTTTATCCCAATGTCTATAATTTTTATGTGATGTATTTTAGTAATTATTGAAATGTATGTATGAAAAATGGTTACATTGCATGTTGGTTGAAGGAATGACTCTAGACAAGTCTAGAGGCACTTTGGTATACTGAAGGTATACTTAAGGTATCTTAACCTTATGTTCTGATTAGAATATGAATGTGATTGGGAAATATGGAAATAGATTTTATGATAAATTGATAATGAATTAATGATCTTGAATTGATGAAGAGATTGATTGAATGAATGGGTCATAAAGAGATAAGCATGACACTTGAAAGGTTATTTGTTAAGTTGACATGTTTGGAAGTGTTAAGTGTACTAAGTTAATTGATAAAGTGAATTGATATTAAGATAATGATATTGTATGGACCTTAGAAAGGTATTGAAATGAATTGTGATGTGTTTTCATATGGGCCTATAAAGGCTAAGTGTGCAAGACTTTTAAAGATCAACATGTCATGAGTAAATGATGAGTGCACTTATATGTGCAACTCTAAGTGTATGTGAATGTTATATGTGCATAGAGTAGTTATGGGATAGGATAGCATCATGATTAAATAAATACTAAGTATTGAATTAAATATTATGATAGAGCTTGAGGAGTCTTAGAAGTCCAAGAGCTATATGTATTAGGAGTGAAGGAACCACAAGATGAGTAAACATTATGCTATTGTTACAAGTTCAAGCTATCATGATTATGTTATGGGAACCTTTGGGATTCTTGAAACCCAAGTTCACTTCCATTTTAAGTTTTACTATGTGATTTCTTTGTTAAGCTTGGGTTGCCAAAGGACATTTGGTCTAAAGCCATTTGTGATTATCCAATGATAAATACTTTTTGTGGTTATTACCCTAACTTATATTATTTCTGGAACTACAGTATCATTGTATCTTTTGTCAAAAGTTAAACTATTATTGCTATTGGGATACTTGTTATTATTGCCTTTTGTGATATTGTTATTTGTGATTACCATTAGCTCTAGCTATGGTACCTTTAACCCTTTATGTAGAAATCCTCGTGCTGATGGGGGTAAACATCAGAACCTGTGCACATGGTCTTAACCTGATAGATAAGGGTTGTGTATCCACCTCAGCTAGAAGGGGCAGTTCTAGCTGTAAAGCTTGATTAGTTTCACAACTTTATAAGTATTGGGTTGGGAGTTGGAATTTGGTATGAGGCCACCTCTCCCTAGAGTGAATGAGCTAGCATAGTCATTTACTCTTATTGGGTGTTAAATGTTATAAGTGTGATTTCTGCAACTTGTTAAATTAGGAAAATTGCTAAATTGAAAAACTTGCTAAATTGCATCTTTGATTCATGAATTGTAAATCATGAACTATGTGTTATATTGATGGGCTTTCTTGAAAAATGGGATATGTGATATTGTTTATTGTATATTGTTCACTCATTGAGATCATCTATCTCACCCCGTTTTCTTGTGTGGCTCTAGGTGAGCAATATGAGGAGGCAAGGTGATGGCTCAAGTATTCTACTTTGCTTAGGGATTCCTTGTCAAAGTCATTAATAATAATATGTTATGAAGAGATATTCGTAGACGCTTGAGGAGTTTATTTTAGGATATTAATAATTGACGATTTATCATAGAACTTTAATTGTTATTTTTCTTATGAGATGTTTCCTAAGTGTTGTACTAAAATATTCTTCCGCATATTGAGGTTTCTTATATTATTGGATATTTAAGTTAATGTAGTGGGTTTGGTACGATGCTAGGCATGATTGTATAAGTATAAGTGGGTTCTACTGGCATGGGAGACCTTATGTCACTCTGTAACAACCCACACCTACCCTAGGAATTTTCGTGACAAATTGCTTGAATTTAGAGTTATTGTGACAAAATATTTGATTTTATGAAAATTCATGTGTGATGTGATTTATGAATTTGGGGCATGTTAAATTAATTTTAATATGCCTAATATGAATTATTATTGTGAAATAAATGATTTGAATAAAATGCATTAGCATGAAATAATTTATTTTTTGTAAAATGAATTTTCATGGAAAAAGGTGATTTTTAAGCATAAAATAATTTTATGAGTATTTTTAAAATATTTTCAAATAAATGTTTTGGGGGAAATTTTAATGAAAATAATAAGAAAAACATTTTATTTTTAATTGCCTATAATCAACCCTAAATTAATTAAAAAGCCCAAATACCCAAAAGCCTACTACACTAAAACACTCTTAACCTAGCTCATTAAGGGCAAATTTGAAAATTGCACCCCAAACCCTAATATATAGTGAAAATTTCGGCTAGCACTCTCATTCCAGCAGTCATCACTTCATTCTTTCTGTATCTTGGTAGAAAAATCCTCTCAAAATATTTCTCCTTATCAAAATTAAGAAAACACTTTTTCGTTTCGCGATTTCTTGACCGTAATCATAAGTTTTTCTTCTTTTTCGATTTCTAAACTGATTTCTATGAAATAAATTATAGAAAAATTATTTTGAATGGGTTGATTACTAATTTTTATAGATTTTATTCTGTTTGGGTGAGTTTTTGGGAGAGAAAATCTATTTTCTACTGAAAACACGATTCTTTCCGCGAGATTTCTCCAAAGGTGAATTCTATAACATAAAATCACAATTTTTATGCATAAATATTATAAGGGGGTAGTGGGGATGGGGTGATTTGTGTGTGGTTGTGTTCTAAACTGATTTTTGATTTGTTTCAGTGGAAAATATTGGATTAAATAATATTTCTGCATATTTCTGTGATGACTGGAAAGTTTCAAAAAATAAAAGAATTCAAGGTTTTCGTGTTAGAACTTGGAAGTTAGAAAATTTTATTCTTGAATGGACATATGGTTGCAAATTTGTATGAGGAAGTGTTCTAATATGATATTTGTTTTGTTTAGATGAAAAATAATGATTTGAATCATGTGTCTGTTTATCGCTGAAATGAACGAAATGCGCGAAAAGCGCGAAAACTCATGATTTTTCACCTAAGCCTTTGAACTTGGAATTTTTTTGTATAAATCCTATCTATGGCTGCCAAATCATGTATAGATGTGTTTTAAACTGATATTTTCTATGATTGAATGAAAAATAATAGTTTAAACAACCTATTTGCATATTTCTGAAATGACCGGGAAATACCGAAAACAAGAAAACTCATGGTTTTGTGCTCTATAATTCAAAAGTTGAATTTTTGTGTATAAATAACACCAAGAGTGGCCGATTCATATGGATTTAAATTCTAAAATGATTTTTGTTGTGTTTACATGAAAAATCTTTATTCAAACCATGTTTTTATATATTTCTGAAATAGATGGAAAGTGCAAAAAGAAGAAGAATCTAGTTGTTACCTTAGTGATGCATTCGGCCTACATGAATCTTTTTATCCCAATGGTTATAAATTTATATAATGTGTTTTGATGATTGCTGACATGTATGTATGTATAATAAATATTATTGTTGACATGTATGTATGTATAATAAATTTATTGGAATACATGTTATTATTGCGTTATGTGATATTGTTAATTGTGATTACCATTAGCTCTAGTTATGGTACCTCTTACCCTTTATGCAGAATCCTCGTGCTGATGCAGGTAATCATCAGAACCTGTGCACATGGTCTTAACCTGATGGATAGGGGTAGTGTATCCACTTCAGCTAGAAGGGGCGGTTTTAGCCGTGGGGCCTGATAAGCTTTATGCCTTATAAGTGATAGGAGTTGGAATTTGGTATAAGGCCACCTCTCCTCAATGTGTTCGAGTGATAGAGCAAAAGCCTTCACTCTTTATAAGTGATAAGTGTGATTTCTGCAAACTTGCCAAATTGAACCCTTGCTAAATTGCAACTTGATTCATGAATTATAAGTCATGAACTAAGTGTATAAGGTATGTGTTTCCTTTTCAAAGGAATATGTGATAATGTAAGTGCCTTTTCGTTTACTCATTGAGATCATCTATCTCACCCCTTTTTCCTTGTGTGGTTCCAGGTGAGCAAATGTGAGGAGGCAAGGTGATGGCTCAAGCATTCTACTTCGCTTGGGGAATTCCTTGTCCAAGTTATCAATAATACAATTTTTATGAAGTATTGTCGTTAGATGCTCCTGGAATGTTGATTGATACTTATTGATACATATTATTTTTTCCTTATGGATTTTATATGTAATGATTTATTTTAGTCTTTCGCAAATTTATGGTATTTATCTAAATGTTCTAAATGAGTTAATGTAAGAGGTTTGGTAAGATCCTAGGCATGATTTGTTTATATGTAAGTGAGTTCTACGGGCATGGGTGACCTTATATCTCTCCATGTTCTAGGACCGTCATATCTCTAAGGTTGGGGTGTGACAAAAGGTGGTATCAGAGCTGTAGTTTTTTTTTAAAAGTCTAGTTTAGGCTTGTTTTATATGAGTTGCTTAAGTAAAATCCTGGAGCATAGGAATTTTCCTGTCATGTCACTTGCTGTCTATCACTAGCATAGTTCAGCGAAATCCTAGTAGATTTTAGTAATCCTTATTATTGTTTGCTTGCCCTACGATTCTTCTGACAAATGACCAAGAAGATTATGCTTGCTCGGGGACCGCTACCTAGAGCACTGCGTGTGACCTGTAAGAGGACTTGGCTAGAGATGTTCGAGAAAGTCGTAACTGTGATTCACCCCACGAAAGAGGAGACCCCTGACGAAGAGGAGGTCCCTGAGGAGCGCTTAGATCCTGATTGGGTTTATAGTAAGATCCAAAAATTAGAGGATAACTATTCATACTTGAAGGAGGAAAACCGACGTCTTAAGGTTATGATTCATGCACTAAGAGAGGATATGGAGTAGCTCAGGTCAGGGATTGTTGAGCATAGAAGAGATTACTCGCCAGTGAGGTCTACATCTTTAACTAATCACCATTAAGATAGAGATCTTCTTTGCTACCAATGTGGTAGCAGTGGCCATTTCGCTCTTGATTACTTTGGAAGTGGACATGAGAATTAGGCCGAGTAAATATGATGATCGACATAACAACATAGCACTTTATATGATATGAATGATTTTCCCTGATTGCCTAGTTACCTAGTATGAGATGATTTCCTTCATTATTATGATATGGTGTGATATTATGATATATATGCTATATGATTATGATATGTGATATGTGCAAAACTATGTGATATGTGATTCATACATGACATGTGCTTAGTGATGTGATATGGTAAATGCATGATAATGTGTGCTAGTATAAGGAGGGATTAAATGGGTTAAGATAGGGGATTAGTACTAAATTTCCTTATTATGATAGACAGAATGCCTCCTAAGAAGAAGGTTCGCACACAACCACCACAAGTATCATCCCCATCCAAAGTTCTAGCGCAAAATGTTTAATTGATTCTAGTGCTACCCATTCTTTTGTGTCACCCTATTTTGCTAAGTACCTGGGTATAGATAAGGAATTGATGAGTGAATTGTTAGTAATAGCAACTCCTTTAGGGGAAGTGATGGAAGTAAAGTATGAGTATAAGGGCTGTGATGTAGACATTAATGGACAAACACTTCCGGTAGTGTTGCTAGAATTGGACGTACTAGAATTTGATGTGATATTAGGGATGGATTGGTTGTATGAGCATGGAGCTCGTATTGACTGTAGAAAGTGGTTGTATGAGCATGGAGCTCGTATTGACTATAGAAAGAAACTTATTGAGTTTTGGGAGGAGTTTATGTACCAAGGAGATAGGAATGAGAATCCTCTGAACTTGATATCGGCCTTAGGAGCGAGGCGGATGTTGAGGAAAGGATGCCAAGTGTATCTAGCCCATGTAATCAACACTGGCAAAGTAGCTACCATTCAAGACGAGAGCATTCTAGTAGTGGACGAGTTCATAGATGTCTTTCCAAAAGATTTACCTAGATTACCCCCTGATCATGAGATCGAGTTCAACATCAAACTGCTACCTGGTATGCAACCGATATCGATACTGCCATATTGTATGGCACCAATGGAGATGAAGGAGTTAAAGATGCAATTGCATGATCTACTTGATAAGGGCTTCATTTGACCAAGCAGTTCGCCATGGGGTGCTCTAGTGTTATTCATAAAGAAGAAAGATGGCTCGTTCCGAATGTGCATCGACTATCGTAAACTTAACAAAGTCACTATGAAGAATAGATACCCATTGTCGAGGATCGATGATCTTTTTGATCAATTGCAAGGAGCTGGTCACTTTTCTAAAATTGACTTAAGGTCTGGCTATCATCAACTAAAGATCTGAGGAGAAGATATCTGCAAGACTGCCTTTCGTACTAGATATAGAACTACGAGTTCATAGTTTTGCCATTCGGTTTGACGAATGCTCCTACTACTTTTATGGACTTGATGAATCGAGTATTCAAGCCATTCCTTGACAAATTCATGATTGTATTTATTGATGACATCCTGCTTTACTCAAAGAATAAAGAAGAACACGAAGAACATCTGATGATCGTGCTTCAAATGTTAAGTGATCACTAACTCTATGCTAAGTTATCCAAGTGTGAGTTTTGGATGGAGTCGGTCAACTTTCTTAGACATGTAGTAAGTAAGGAAGGAATTCAAGTTGATCCTAAGAAAGTTGAAGCAGTAGCACATTGGCCAAGGCCCACAATAGTTTCAGAAGTATGAAGTTTCTTGGGCATGGCGGGATATTACCATAGATTTGTACAGGACTTTTCTAAGATAGTAGCCCCATTGACCAAGTTGACAAGAAAGCAAGTTAAGTTCAATTGGGAAGAGTCCTGTGAGAAGAGTTTTCAGAAGCTCAAGGAGTGTTTGGTATCAGCTCCAGTTTTGACAGTACCAGAAGGAGAAGAAGGATTCACCGTCTATTGTGACGCTTCAAGAGTAGGACTTGGGTGTGTTTTGATGCAAAATGGTAAAGTCATTGATTATGCATCACAACAACTAAAGAGACATGAAGTGAATTACCCTACCCATGATTTAGAATTAGCTATAGTAGTGTTCGCTCTAAAAATCTGAAGACATTACATGTATGAGACAAAGTGTGAGATCTACATGGATCATAAGAGTCTTCAGTACATCTTGAGCCAAAGAGACCTCAATCTAAGACAAAGGAGATAGATAGAACTATTGACGGATTATGACTGTCAGATTCTCTACCATCCTGGGAAGACGAATGTAGTGGCAGATGCCTTGAGTCGAAAGTTGATGGGAAGCCTAGCTCACGTGAATGTGAGAAAGAGGCCGATCGTGAAGGAACTAAAGGAATTGTTTAATCAAGGATTGAAACTGGAGATTGGAGGATCAAGAGTTTTATTGGCTTATTTTCAAGTAAGGTCTAAGTTAATGGAAGAAATAAGGGATTCACAAGATAGGGACCATACTTGGTGAAGTTGAAGGATGAGACGAGAGAAGGAAAGAACTATGAGTTTGAGGTAGTCAATGGAATTTTAAAGTGCAAGAATAGAGTATGCATGCCTAATGTGGATGGACTAAAGAAAAGGATATTGAAGGAGGCACATCAAACACCTTACTGTGCTCATCCTGGAACTACCAAGATGTACCATGACGTGAAAGCTAACTATTGGTGGCCTAGTTTGAAGAAAGATGTGGTTAAGTTTATAGCATCCTGTTTGACCTGCTAGAAAGTCAAGTATGAACATCAGTGACCTTGAGGATTACCACAAGAGATTCGACTACTTGAATGGAAGTGGGAACGTATCACTATGGGCTTCGTTGTTGGTTTGCCTAGAACCTTCATAGGACATGATTCTATATGGGTTATAGTAGATAGATTGACAAAGTCTCCTTATTTTCTAGAAGTTAAGACCACATATTCTGCAGCTTAGTATGCGCAATTATATATAGAGGAGATTGTGAAACTACATGGAGTGCCAATTTCTTTCATATTAGATCGAGGAACTCAATTCACCTTAAGGTTCTGGCAGAAGTTGCAAGAAGCGTTAGGAACACAACTAGATTTTAGTATGGCGTTTCACCCTCAAATAGATGGCCAGTCTGAAAGAATGATTCAAACACTCAAGGATATGCTAAGGATGTGTGTCTTGGACTTCGGCGGTAGCTGGGATAAGTATGTACCCTTGATTGAATTTGCCTATAATAATAGCTATCATTCATCCATTGGCATGACACCATATGAAACACTGTATAGGAGAAGATGTTGTTCTCCAAATTATTGGATTGAACCTAGAGACAAGCATATAGAAAGGCCCGAATTGCTTAAGGAGACTACCGAGAAAGTACCATTAATTCAAGATCAATTGAAGATGGCTTTCAGTCGACAAAAGAGTTATGCGGACCCTAAGCAAAAAGAAGTCCAATTCGCCATGGGAGATCATGTATTTTTAAAGGTCTCGCCAATGAAAGGAGTTATGAGATTTGGCAAGAAAGGGAAATTATCACCTCATTTCATTGGTCCTTTCAAAATCTTAGATAAGGTTAGAGAAGTATCTTATAGACTTGCCCTGCCTCCAACTTTGACACATGTGCACCCAGTGTTCTACATCTCAATGCTAAAGAAATATATGTCAGATCCATCTCATGTTCTTTTATCTCTAGACATTATGTTAGATGAACAACTATCTTATGAGGAGTCACTGATAGCTATAATGGATCAACAAGTAAAGAAGCTAAGAAATAAGGAGATACCCATGATTAAGGTTCAATGGCGAAATCATGGGATAGATGAGTGCACTAGAGAAGCAGAGGAAGAGATGCGGTAGAAGCATCCTTAGCTTTTCAAGGGAAACTAGGTAAGGGTTTAAATTCAAGGATAAATTTCTTTTAAGGGGGGAGAATGTAACAACCCACACCCACCCTAGGAATTTTCGTGACAAATTGCTTGAATTTAGAGTTATTGTGACAAAATATTTGATTTTATGAAAATTCATGTGTGATGTGATTTATGAGTTTGGGGCATGTTACATTAATTTTAATATGCCTAATATGAATTATTATTATGAAATAAATGATTTGAATAAAATGCATTAGCATGAAATAATTTATTTTTCATAAAATAAATTTTCATGTAAAAAGGTGATTTTTAAGCATAAAATAATTTTATGAGTATTTTTAAAATATTTTTAAATAAATGTTTTGGGGGAAATTTTAATGAAAATAATAAGAAAAAAATTTTATTTTTAATTACCTATAATCAACCCTAAATTAATTAAAAAGCCCAAATACCCAAAAGCCTACTACACTAAAACACTCTTAACCTAGCTCATTAAGGGCAAACTTGGAAATTGCACCCCCAACCCTAATATATAATGAAAATTTCGGCCAGCACTCTCATTCCAGTAGCCATCACTTCATTCTTTTTGTATCTTGGCAAAAAAATCCTCTCAAAATATTTCTCCCTACCCAAATTAAGAAAACACTTTTCCGTTTCGCGATTTCTTGACCGTAATCGTAAGTTTTTCTTCTCTTTCAATTTCTAAACTAATTTCTATGAAATAAATTATAGGAAAATTATTTTGAATGGGTTGATTACTGGTTTTTACAGATTTAATTCTATTTGGGTGAGTTTTTGGGAGAGAAAATCTATTTTCTACCGAGAACACAATTCTTTCCGCGAGATTTCTCCAAAGGTGAATTCTATAACTTAAAATCACAATTTTTATGCATAAACATCATAGGGGGGGGGGGGGGGGGGGGTGATTTGTGTACGGTTGTGTTCTAAACTAATTTTTGATTTGTTTTGATAGAAAATATTGGATTAAATTTCTGCATATTTCTGTGATGACTAAAAAGTTTCGAAAAACAAAAGAATGCAAGGTTTTTGTGTTAGAACTTGGAAGTTGGAAAATTTTATTCCTAAATGGACATATGGCTGCTGATTTGTATGAGGAAGTGTTCTAATATGATATTTTTTTTTGTTTAGATGAAAAAAAAATGATTTGAATCATGTGTCTGTTTATCACTGAAATGAACGAAATGCGCGGAAAGTGCGAAAACTTATGATTTTTCACCTAAGCCCTTAAACTTGGAATTTTTTTGTATAAATCCTATCTATGGCTGCTGAATCATATATGGATGTGTTCTAAACTGATATTTTCTATGATTGAATGAAAAATAATAGTTTAAACAACCTATTTGCATATTTCTAAAATGACCGAGAAATACCGAAACAAGAAAACTCATGGTTTTGTGCTCTATAATTCAAAAGTTGAATTTTTGTGTATAAATAACACCAAGTGTGGCCAATTCATATGGATTTAAATTCTAAAATGATTTTTGTTGTGTTTACATGAAAAATCTTTATTCAAACCATGTTTTTATTTATTTCTGAAATAGATGGAAAGTGTAAAAAGAAGAAGAATCTAGTTGTTACCTTAGTGATGCATTCGGCCTATATGAATCTTTTTATCCCAATGGTTATAAATTTATATAATGTGTTTTGATGATTTTTGACATGTATATATGTATAATAAATGATAAAATTGCATGTTAGTTGAAGGTATGATCCTAGATAAGCTTAAATGCGTTATGGTATACTTAAGGTATACTTAAGGTATCTTAGCATTATAGTGTGTTTAGAATGCAAATGTGGTTGAGAAATATGGAACTAGATGTTATGATGACTTGACGATGAACAAATGGTTATGAGTTAATAAAGTGAAAGGGATCATAAAAGTTAAGCATGACGCTTGAAAGGTTAATTGTTAAGATGACATGTATGGAAGTGTAAAGTGAATTAAGATAATTATTAAAGTGAATTGATATTGAGGTAATAATATTGTAATGACCTTAAAAAGGTATTAATGTGATTGTAATGTGATATCAAGAGAGCCTATAAGGCTTAAGTATGCAAGACTTTCAAAGTTAACGTGTTATGTGCAAGTGACGAGTACACCTATGTGTGGACTCTAAGTGTATGTGTATGCTATATGTGTATGGGGTAGTTATGGGATAGGAGCATAATGAGTAAATAAATACTAAATATTAAATGAAATATTATGTTAGAGTTTGAGGAGCTTTAGAAGTGTAAAGGTGTCACATCCCAACCTTATGAGATACGACGGTCTTAGAACATGGGGAGACATAAGGTCACCCACACCTGTAGAACCCATTAACATATAACATTCATGCCTAGGATCTTATTGAACCTCTTTCATTAACTCATTTAAAACATTTAGATAAATACCATAACTACGGAAGACTTAAAATAAAACATTACATATAAAATCCATAAGAAAAATATTATAAATCTCGATAAGTATCAATCAACATTCCCGAAGCATCTAAAGACAAAACTTCATAAATATAGTATTATTGATAACTCAGATAAGAAATTCCCCAAGTGAAGTAGAATGCTTGAGCTATCACCTTGCCTCCTCATATTTGCTCACCTAGAACTACATAAGGAAAAGGGGTGAGATAGATGATCTCAATGAGTAAACGAAAAGGCACATACATTATCACATATTCCTTTGAAAGGAAACACATAGCTTATACACATAGTTCATGATTTATAACTCATGAATCAGGTTGCAATTTAGCAAGGGTTCAATTTAGCAAGTTTGCAGAAATCACACTTATAACATGTAGAGAGTGAAGACTATTGCTCAATTCACTCGAAACACATTAAGGAGAGGTGGCCTTTGCCAAATTCAAACTCCTATCACGTGAAAAGCGTGAAGCTGATCAGGCTCCACGGCTAGAATCACCCCTTATAGCTGAGGTGGATACACTACCCCTATCCATCGGGTTAAGACTATGTGCACAGGTTTCGATGATTACCCGCATCGGCACAAGGATTCTGCATAAAGGGTAAAGGTACCATAGCTAGAGCTAATGATTAACACAATTAATAATATCACATAAGACAACAATAACATGTAATTCAATAACAATAGTAGTTTGGCTTTTAACAATAAAACAATGGAAGTGTAGTTCCAGAAAGAATATAAGTTAGGGTGTTAATCACAAGAAATTCTCATTGGATAAACAAAATAGTGTTGGACCAAATCTCCCTTGGCAACCCAAGCTTGACAAAGAAATCATATAATAAAATTAAAAAGGAAAGAACTTGGGTTTCAAAGATCACAAATGTTCACATAACAATATATCAAATTCTTATAACACAACAAAATGTTGTTTACACTTATAACATGAATACGATGTTTACTCACACTTGTAACAAAAGCATTGTGTTTACTCACCTTGGGGTTCCTTTGCTCCTAGTACACGTAGCCCCCTTTGCACTTCTAAAGCTCCTCAAACTCTAACATAATATTTGATTTAATACTTAGTATTTATTTACTCATGATGCTCCTATCCCATAACTACCCATGTACATATAGCATACACATACACTTAGAGTCCATACATAGGTGTACTCATCACTTGCACATATCACGTTGACTTAAAAGTCTTGCATACTTAGGCCTTATAGGCTCACATGAAAACACATTGCAATCATATCAATACTCTTTTAAGGTCATCACATTATCATTACCTCAATATCAATTCACTTGTCAATTATCTTAGTTCACTTTACACTTCCATACATGTCGACTTAATAATTAAGTCTTCAAACATCATACTTAACTCTTATGATCCCTTTTACTTCATTAATTCATAATCATATGTCCATCATCAATTCATCATAACTCCTAGTTCCAATTTCCTCAATCACATTTGCATTCTAATCAAAAGACAAGGTTAAGATACCTTAAGTATACTATAATACATTTAAGCTTATCTAGGATCATACCTTCAACTAACATGCAATTTCATCATCTACTATACATATATACATGTCAACAATCACCAAGACACATCACATAAAATTAATAAATTTTGGAAAAAATTGTTCATGTAGGCCGAATGCATTCATTAAGGTAAAAACCAAATTCTTCTTATTTTTGTGCTTTCCGTCTATTTCAAAAATATGTAAAAACATGGTTTGAACCAAGATTTTTCATGTAAACATAACAAAAATCATTCTAGAATATGAATTCACAGGAATCGGCCACTATTGGTGTCATTAATATATAAAAATTCAATCTTTTGCATTATCGTGCACAAAACATAAGTTTTCTTATTTTTGGTATTTTCTGGTCATTTCAAAAATATGCAAACAGGTTGTTTAAACCATCATTTTTCATTCAATCATTAAAAATATCAGTTTAGAACACATTCCTTCATGAAGCGGCAGCCATAGGTAGGGTTTATACAAAAAAATTCTAAGTTTAAAGGCTTAGGTGAAAAATCATGAGTTTTCGCGCTTTCCGCGCATTTCGCTTATTTTAGCGATAAATAGAAACATGATTCAAGTCATTATTTTTCATTTAAACAAAACAAATATCACATTAGAACACCAATTCATACAAATCGGCAGCCATATACTCATGAAAGAATAAAATTTTCTAATTTCTAAGTCCTAACACGAAAACCTTGAATTCTTTTGTTTTTCGAAACTTTTCGGTCATCCCAGAAATATGCAGAAATATTATTTCATGCAATATTTTTCATCAAAACAATTCAAAAATCAGTTTAGAATAGAAACAAGTACAAATCACCCCCCCGTATGATGTTTATGCAATGAAATTGTGATTTAAAGTTATGGAATTCACCTTTGGAGAAATCTTGCGGAAAGAATCGTGTTTTTGGTAGAAAATAAATTTTCTCTCCCAAAAATTCACTCAAACAGAATTAAATCTATAGAAATCAGTAATCAAACAGTTCAAAATAATTTTCCCATAATTTATTTCATAGAAAACAGTTTAGAAATTGAAAGAGAATAAGAACTTACGATTATGGTCACGAAATTGCGAAACGGTAAAGTGTTTTCGATATTTTGGTAGAGAAGATTATTTTGAGAGGTTTTTCTGCCAGAATACAGAGAGAATAAGGGAATGGCTGCTGGAAACCCTTGTTTGGCCAAAAATTAGAATATATATTAGGGTTGGAGTGAAATTTCCACTTTTACCCTTAATGAAATAGGTAAGGAGCATTTTTATGTAGTGGGCTTTTGGGTATTTGGGCTTTTTCTTTAAAAATTTTGGCTGAATGGATTTAAAATAGAAATAATATTTTTCTTATTAATTCTGGACATTTCCCTCAAAAATATTTATTTAAGAATATTTTAAAAATACCCATAAAATTATTTTATGCTTAAAAATTGTCTTATGTATGAAAAATCATTTTATTTAAAATAAATTCTTTTATGCAAATGCACTTCATGTAAATTATTTATTTCATAATGGCAACACATATTATGCATATTAAAATTAATTTAATATGCCACATACTCATCAATCACTTAGATCATAAATTTTCACACAAGCACACACTTAACCTTATAGGTTCTAATTCAAGCAATTTATCATGAAAATTCCTAGGGTGGGTGTGGGTTGTTACAAAATGGACTACGCATATTAGGAGCAAAGGAACCCCAAGATGAGTAAACATCATATTCATTCTACAAGTGTGATTAAACACTATGTTCATGTTACAAGTGCAAGTAACATTTTGTTATGTTACAAACGTATGAAAACATGTTATGTGAGCCTTTGTGATCTTTGAAACCCAAGTTCTTTCTATTCTAAAATATTATTATATGAATTCTTTGACATGCTTAGGTTGCCAAGGGACATTTGGTCCAAAACTATTTTGTTATCCAATGAGAAATTCTTGTGATTAACACCCTAACTTATATTCTTTCTAGAACTACACTATCATTGTATCTTTTGTTTGAAAGCTAAACCACTATTGTTATTGGAATACATGTTATTATTGCGTTATGTGATATTGTTAATTGTGATTACCATTAGCTCTAGCTATGGTACCTCTTACCCTTTATGCAGAATCATTGTGCCGATGCGGGTAATCATCGGAACCTGTGCACATGGTCTTAACCCGATGGATAGGGGTAGTGTATCCACCTCAGCTAGAAGGGGTGGTTCTAGCCATAGGGCATGATCAGCTTCATGCCGTATAAGTGATAAGAGTTCGAATTTGGTATAAGACCACCTCTCCTCAATGTGTTCGAGTGATAGAGCAAAAGCCTTCACTCTTTATAAGTGATAAGTGTGATTTCTGCAAACTTGCCAAATTGAACCCTTGCTAAATTGCAACTTGATTCATGAATTATAAGTCATGAACTAAGTGTATAAGGTATGTGTTTCCTTTTCAAAGGAATATGTGATAATGTAAGTGCCTTTTCGTTTACTCATTGAGATCATCTATCTCACCCCTTTTTCCTTGTGTGGTTCTAGGTGAGCAAATGTGAGGAGACAAGGTGATGGCTTAAGCATTCTACTTCGCTTGGGGAATTTCTTATCCAAGTTATCAATAATACAATTTTTATGAAGTCTTGTCATTAGATGCTCTGGGAATGTTGATTGATACTTATTGATACATATTATTTTTTCCTTATGGATTTTATATGTAATGATTTATTTTAGTCTTCCGCAAATTTATGGTATTCATCTAAATGTTTTAAATGAGTTAATGTAAGAGGTTTAGTAAGATCCTAGGCATGATTTGTTTTTATGTAAGTGGGTTCTACGGGTGTGGGTGACCTTATGTCTCTCCATGTTCTAGGACCGTCATATCTCTAAGGTTGGGATGCGACACACTCCATGTTGTAGGATCGTCATATCTTTTAAAGTTGGGATGTGACAAAATTTGTATCAGAGCTATTTTTTTTTAAGTCTAGTTTAGACTTGTCTATTAATTGGGATGGTTAAGTATAATGTTGGAGCATAAAAATCTTCTCGTCATGTCACTTGTTATCTATCGCTAGTTTAGTTCCGCGAAATCCTTATAAGCTATAGTACTCTTTATTATTGTTTATTTGTGTGCCTTATGATTCTCTTATCAGATGACTAAGAAGATCACCCTTGCTAGAGGACCTTGACCTAGAGCATCGCATATGGCCTACAAGAGGACACAGAGAGAGATGTTTGAGAAGGCCATACCTGTGATCCATTTGAAGAGAGAAAAGACTCCTAACAAGGAGGACGCTGTTGAGTGTCTAGGCTATAAATGGATTTGAAGTAAGATGCAGAGGTTTGTGAGAGACTATTTGAAACTGATGGAAGAACATTGATGTCTTAGGTCCTTAGTGCATGCCTTGAGAAAGGATGTGGAGAAGAGGCTTAAGGCTGAGAGAGTTGAACGCACTGAATGTGAACAGAAGAGTAAGCATAAGAACAAGGGTCATAAAGGTCAGCATAGAGAAGGAAGCGGAGGACCAAGAAAGGAATATTCACTAATAACTTGTTCCCATTGTGGTAAGAAACATTTTGGAGTTTGCTGGAAAGTCTCTAGCACATGTATGGAATGTGGACAGATGGGTCACTTCATCAAGGATTGCCCACGGATGAGAGATTTGGGAAAGGCAACCTCGGCACCTCCACCAACTGGACCATCACAACCTCAAAGGCAAGGAGCCAAGAATAAGAGACATAATTGAGACTTTCGTTAGTAGATGGTAACAATTGGCTTAGAGGTATAGGACTTATGTGATACGAATAATATTATTTGATTGTTTAGTGATTTAGAATTAATTAATTCTATAAAATGACTAACTTTAAACAATAGCAAAGCTCATTATACTATAAGTTATGTGGTACATGATTAGGATACTTGATACATGCCATGATATGTGATATATGCTAGGTGATATATGTCCTGTGATGTGATATTACATAAGGGGTGCTCATGTTAAGTGCATGCTAGGTATGATAATTTGATAGTGGAGTTAAATGGATTAGAAAGAGAAGTGGACTAGGTTTTGATCTAATTGAGATTAATGATTGATAGGTAGAATGTTATGAGGTATGAAATGCTTACATATTGCAATGGTTTAATATATGAATTATATGGAGTTATTAAATAATAATTGTGATTGATGTCATAGGAAGAAAAATGATAGTTAGTAATGATCAGTAGGAGAACGAAACAAATCAATTACATTATATATATATAAGCATACGGTAGGAAGTAAGTGAAATATATTAAGGAATTTGTGGTTTAGATACTACCATATAGATTAGAACAATAAGAAAGCTAGGGATTTCTCTATCACTTACGTAGATATCGAGTATAGTCAAAGTCAAAGGAAGAATTTTTAATCTAGTGTGATTTAAAAAGAAGAAGGTATTATTCCTATTCAGAATTCTAAGTGCAAGATACTTGATTGATTCTAGTGCTATGCATTCATTTGTATCTCCATATTTTGTTAGGAGTCTCGGTAAAGATAAAGAATAAATTAATGAGTCCTTAGTACTGTTGACTCTTTTGCGAGAAATGATGGAAGTAAAGTATATGTTTAAGGACTATGAGGTAGACATTGATGAATGGGAACTACTTATGGAGTGGTTAGAATTTGGTGCGCTAGGATTTAATGTGATCTTAGGAATGGATTGGCTATATGAGTATGGAGCTTGTATTGACTATAGAGAAAAGCAGATAGAATCTCAAGCTACCGATGGGAAAAAGTTTGTGTATTAAGGAGATACCTATGATTAAGGTCTACTAGAGTAATCAGGGAATGGATGACTATACTTAAGAAGTCGAGGAAAGGATGCTTCTCTCAGACTTGTAATGATGATAAAAGGATAAGTATTTTCAGACTTGTAATGATGATAAAAGGATAAGTAATCTCAGACTTATAATGATGATAAAAGGATAAGTATTCTTAGACTTGTCAGGATGATAAAAGGATAAGTATGATGCTAGTAGAGATTCTTTAGTGATGTGATTTCTTTGAGTATATAAACTGCGATTAGAGTGTAAGGATTTGAACTTTTATAAAGAAATAGATGTTAAGACCATATGAACTGTAAATTTGAGGATCTATGAGGATTTGAACTATAAGGATATAAAATGATTTAATTCAAAATTTTATATGATTTAAGATAAAATGTTCTAGATTTGATTTGATTATGTACTTGTGTCCAGTGTGTCTATCTATAGGCATTGAGTTTTGCTTTATGGAATCATACACCATCAATCATACATCATGAACCACATCAAGCATTGCATTAAAGTTGTATGTTACATGCAAGGATGAAAATGTTTTGATTCTTACAAATGATTCTACGCAACTTTGAAAATTAAATAGTTTCAAATATACTTAAAAGGGATTTGAGTCCTTTGGATGAGAAATGTTTTAAGTTGTTAGATACAATAATGTTCAATTGAGGTTACTGGAAACTTTACTAGTGATCTTTAGTACGAAAAGAATTTTTATTGAGATAACCTAAAATGACATGGATTTGGAAGGATATAAGAGTTTCATAGAGATTTCATTGAATATCAATGGTATTAAAAGGTTTATTATTTTAATATGGATAAATTAAATGATTAGGAATGCAAAATGTAGCAAGATGTAAGTGAAAAATCTAAAGTGAGATGATATTATAGGCTAAATGTATAAAACATATGAGGCATTAGGTAATTAACGATAATAATGTATATATTATACAGAAAGAGAGTAAGTTTAAAATAGTTATGAGAAGTTTATTTGGTATTGTAAATTAATAGAATGCAAGTTCATTTGAGATATGATATATATAGGAATGTTTGTTAAGTTTAAATATGTTTTAATTGATGAATGAAGGGAGTGTAGAAAATGCAATGTTAGCAAGGTATTAAACAAGAAAATATTTATTAAGGTTATAATAGATTAAGTAATAATTATTAATATGAAAAGAGAATTGATACGAACCCCAAGTATATTAAACTTGAGACTCAATTATCTTTACGCTTGGAAACAACTCCTTGTAAAGCTAAACTAGGTTTTCCTCAAGTCCGCAACCCAAATCTAATCCATGATAGAGCACCTTAGAGTATGATCACCTTTATATGATGATCTCTGTAACACAATACCAAACTTGTGGAATAGAACCTTAGAATAAATATGCATAAAGTAATTAGCTTTGATTGTATGAACTTGATTTAATTAAGAATCCAAACTAAGAGATCACACTCTTAAGAAGACTGAATTTTTATTGATCATAACTTAACTTCTTTTTACATGAATGGTTGAGTTTATATAGAGGCTCAACCTTAAATTGGAATTAGCTAAGAACTAGGAAATCTTCCTAAATAAGGATTAAAGTTTCCTAGTTAGAAATAAATTCCTAAAATAATTTCTAAATAAGAAATAAACCTAAACTCATTTTGGGCTTTAAACCTAACATAAATAGGCCCAAAACTTATTAATTACATAAGCAAGGTTTGTTTAATTGACTATTGGCTTATATCATATTGATAGGGGCCTAAAAACATCTAAAATTAAAGTAAAATAACAAAAATTAGAAAAAAATAATGAATTACATAGCCTAAGTTCTCATTGCACTCATAACAGAGAGCTTTCAATATGTAGTCATCATAGGCATGACGCTGCTAATTTTCAGGTTTTATGCACTTTCATCTCATGGCCATGTTTGAAGCTTGTCTATCTATGTTTTGGCCTTCCTCCACTTAAATCATTATCACCAAACTTTGATTTGTGTCTTGAATCCCCATTTTGATGAATGATTCATTCTTGCATTATTGAATTGTGGCAAAATCATCCCACAAGCCTTAAATCATTCCATTTAGTGCTTCCTTGAATTTCTTCATTCTTGCTCTTATAATGGGATCATTGGGAAGTTGAATTGGATCCTTGCCTTCATATGCTTCCTTGTTTGCATCATTCCCTCCCTCTTTAAGATGATTCATCCACAAATCTTCAACATCTACGTCAAAAGGAGAAAGATCACTAACATTAAAGGTAGCACTCACATTATACTCACCAGGTAGGTCCAATTTGTATGCATTGTCATTGATCTTCTCAACAACTTGAAAAGGTCCATCTCCCCTTAGGTGAAGCTTTGTCTTTCTTTGAGTTAAAAACCTTTCTTTTTGCATATGTACCCAAACCTAATCACCACATTCAAATACAACATGCCTCCTCCCCTTGTTCACTTGGCTTGTTATTTATTGATTTTTCTTCTCAATATTTTTGCACACATCCTCTTGTAGTCTCTTCACCAATTCTACTTTTTGTTTCCATCCAAACTACTCCTTTTATTACAAGGTAAAGGTACTAAATCTAAAGGAGTTAGAGGATTAAAACCATAAACAATTTCAAAAGGTGAGAAAGCAGTAGTAGAATGCACAATTCTATTATAAGCAAACTCAACAAATGGAATGCATTCTTCCCAATTCTTCAAATTCTTTTGGACAATAGCACACAACAAAGTTCCCAAAGTCCTGTTAACAACTTCAGTTTGACCATCAGTTTGTGGATGACACGTAGTGGAAAACAACAATTTAGTTCCAATTTTACTCCATGAAACTTTCCAAAAAATGACTTAGAAACTTTACATCCCTATCACTAACAATAGTTTTAGGAATACCATGCAGGCGTACCACTTCCATAAAGAATAAATTAGCAATGTTAGTGGCATCATCATTTTTATTACAAGGAATGAAATGTGACATTTTAGAAAACCTATCAATCACCACAAAAATAGAATCTTTTCCTTTTTTTGATCTAGGCAACCTCAAAATAAAATCCATAGAAATATCAGTCCAAAGGGTACTAGAAAAAGGTAAAGGAGTACAAATCTTGATTCAAAACTTTAGATTTGGCTTGTTTGCATACAACAAATCTATCACAAATTTGTTGCACATCCCTTATAATTTTAGGCTAATAGAAGTGTTCATGTAAAGTATCTAAAATTTTGGTAATGCAAAAATGTCCCATTAATCCTCCCCTATATGCCTCTTTAACAAGCAATTCCCTCATAGAACAAATAGGTATGCAAAGTTTATTGTCTTTGAACAAAAAACCATCTATTATATAGAATTTATCATATGCAACTTTCTTACATGCTTTAAAAATGCTGAAAAAATCAGAATCATCAATATACAAAGATTTAATATTTTTAAACCTAAGCATTCTTGCATTTAAAGCATTAAGCAAAGCATACCTTCTAGAAAGTGCATCAGCCATAATGTTCTGCTTACCTTGCTTGTACTTGATCACATATGGAAAGGTCTTAATGAACTCAACCCATTTATCATGCCCTTTGTTCAACTTACCTTGCCCCTTTATAAATCTCAAGGATTGATGGTCGATGGGAATTACAAACTCTTTGGGCCAAAGGTAGTGTTGCCAAGTATCCAAGCTCTAACCAAGGCATATAGCTCCTTATTATAACTAGGGTACTTCAACGAAGCACTATGGAGCTTTTCACTAAAATAGTCGATTCGCCTTTTTCCTTGCATAAGAATAGCCCCAATACCTACACCTGATGCATCACACTCAATCTTAAAAATATAATTAAAATTAGGTAAAGCCAGAATGGGTGCTTTACATAGCTTATCTTTCAATGAGTTAAATGCATCTTCTTGTTCTTTTCCCCACTTAAAAACACAATGCTTTTTAATTACCTCTGTTAGAGGTCTAGCTATGGTGCTAAAATCTTTTACAAAGCATCTATAAAAACTAGCCAAACCATGAAAACTTCTTACCTCACTTACCAATGTAGGAATTGGCCAACTTTTGATAGCACTTACCTTTTCTTCATCGACTTTGACACCTTGAGCACTAACCATAAATCCTAAAAACACAATCCTATCTAAACAAAAAGAACACTTTTTAAGGTTAGCAAACAACTTTTCCTTTCTCAATACATCAAGCACACACATCAAATGTTCTAGGTGTTCATCCATGTTTTTAGAATATACAAGGATATCATCAAAATAGACAACAACAAACTTAAAATCCTCAAGACATGGTTCATAAGTCTCATGAAAGTGCTAGGTACATTAGTCAAATAAAAAAGCATAACTAACCATTCATACAAACCATATTTTGTTTTAAAGGTAGTTTTCCATTCATCACCTTCCTTCATTCTAATTTGGTGATATCCACCTTTTAAATCAATTTTGCTAAAGCTAGTAGAACCATGTAACTCATTAAACATATCATCTAACTTAGGAATAAGATGGTGATACTTTACCATAATGTTATTAATTGCACAATAATCAACACATATACGCCAGGAACCATCTTTCTTAGGCACTAGCAACATAGGTATAGCCCATGGACTCATACCTTCTCTAACATGTGCTTTAGCCAACAACTCCTTAGCTTGCCTTTGAAGCTCCTTTGCCTCCTCAGGGTTACTTCTATAGGCTAGTCTATTTGGAATCAAAGCACTAGGAATAAAATCAATTTGATGCTCAATACCCCTAATGGGTGGCAATCCTTTAGGTATCTCTTTAGGAAAGACATCCTCAAATTCCTATAAAAGAGAAACAAAAACACTAGGCAAAGAAACATTAAGGTCATTAGTGTTAAAATAAAGCTCCTTGTATATGAGTCTAAGTATACTTCTCTTTGAAAACCAAGCTTCCTTAATATCACTTCCCTTTGCATAAAAGCTCACACGTTTCTTTTTACTCTCAACAATTTCTTTTCCCTCATTTTCTCACTCAAGCTCACTTTCTTGCTTTTCTCAAGATTTTTGCCACTTTTTTCTTTTACACTCTTTTTTTCTTTTGGCATGTCTTCACTCACATTCTTTTCTTCAATTTTGTTTTCTCTCTCCTTTTGAATTCTTCTCATCTCAATCTCATAGATTTCTCTAAGTGAAAGTGGTGCAAGAGTTATCTTCCTTCCATCCTTTTCAAAAGAGCATCACCCTTCAAGGGTGTCCCAACAATAGATGACCTACTTATATAGGCAAAACATCAAATAAAACCTCATCATTATAACGGCCTATCTTGAAAGCTACTAGAACTTGCCTTGTCACCCTAATTTCCCTACAATCATTAAGCCATTTCAATTTATAAGGCTGAGGATGCTTAGTAGTAGGTAAACCTAGTTTCTCAACTAAAGCGGTGCTTGCTACATTGGTTACACTACCCCTATCTATGATTACATCACAAACTCTATCTCTTACAAGGCATCTAGTTTGAAACAAATTTTCCCTTTGTTGTACATTATTATCATATTGGACTTGCATGTTTAATGATCTCCTTATAATAGGAGACCTCTTACCTTTGGCTATTTCAAGTAGATTGTCATCCTTTTTGTCACTTGCATCTTCAAGAGTGGCATTCTTTCTTCTTCAGCTTCTTCTGCACTAGCTGAATAGCACTCCTAATCTTGCATATACATTATCTTCTTGTTTGGACAATCCTTCTTGTAATGATCTACACCTTGACATTTATAGCATATAATATTTCTAGAATTATAAGTCATAGTTTTACCTTTGTCCTTGCTTAGGATGGGCATCTTTAAAGCTTCTTTGGAATCAGGTTTAGGCTTGGATAGAAGAGCCTTGTCATCTTTTCTCTAATTTGATTTGAATGGTGCATTATAGGAGGTAGATAGCTGATTGGTACTCCTCTTCTTTAATTGCTTCTCAACCTTAAAAGCAAGATGAAGCAAATCTTCAAGCTCCATATATGGTTGTAGCTTAACCATGTTTGCAATCTCCTTAATTAACCCATTGAGGAACTTTGCCATTGTAGCCTCATTATCTTCTTCCATATTTGCTCGAATCATGGCTACTTCCATCTCTTTGTAATATTCCTCAACACTCTTGGACCCTTCAGTTAGGTTTTGAAGATGATTGTACAACTTCTTATAGTAGTGACTTGGTATAAATCTTCTTCTAATGATTGCTTTTAAGTCCCTCCATTCTTTGATGGGTCTTTCTCTATTTCTTCTTCAATTTTTCTTGGTATCATCCCACCAAGTAATGGCATATCCATCAAATACAACAATAGCAAGCTTCCATCAAATACAACAATAATAAGCTTTAATTTCTTGGATTCGGTGTAGTTATGACAATCAAAAACTAATTCAATCTTCTTTTCCTAATCCAAGTATGCTACAGGATCTATTCTTTCATGGAATGTTGGAATTTTTAGTTTTATTCCACCATTATAGTCATCTTGTCTAGCTCTTGGTCTCACTTCTTCTTCCTCTTCATTATCACCAAGGAACTCAGTTTCATCTTCATCTTCAATATCATCCCGCACTCTCCTTGGTGCACATCTAGCTTGTCTAGGAAAATTTAATAGTTGTCCCCTTATGATTGAAGCTTCTAATTGGTCTATTATCTCCGCACTTCTTTGCTTAAGTTGGTCCATTGTTTCATTGGTCCTTCTCTCCATCGCTTGGAGCAAATCATGTAAGGCTTGGAATCTATCTATTTCCCTATATGGATTTCTTTGGGTTCCACTCATCTTTGAGCTGCAAAACAAAGTTAGCAAAGTAGAGAATAGTTTCCTTACTTCACTCCCTCACATGTTTCACTCAAGTAATTTTGTCACTTAAGTTCACTCATGTTTAGTTTTACTCTTAATTAATGGCTTTTCTCTAGATGTGCTCACACTTAGCCTTTTTCCACTCAAATCTCTCATCAAGATTAGTTGCAAAAATCAAATTAACATAATCTTATTAAATTACAATGTGAATAAAATTCCATAGACTCAAAAATGAAACAAGAAACAAGAAATCCTAATGATACTAGGAAAATGAGAATCCTAATTGAACTAGGAAAACAAACTTAGAATTTAGACTTAGAAAAATAAAAATAGAAATCCTAATTGAAATTGGAAGCAAAATTAAAATCCTAAAAAAACTAAAAAATAATATAGGAATCCTAATGGGATTAGGAAACCTAATGAGACACGAACTAGGATTAAAATTAATTAAATACAAAAAGAAAACCAAAACGAGTAAGGAAATGATTAAATTAGAAAGAAATCAAAATGAAAATAGGATTAGAAAAGTCAAACCAAAATTTTGAGAGGAGTAGGAAACCAATCCTAGCTTGTTTTGAAAGGATACTTAGACTTGGTCAAACTCCTTGTAGAATACTGAAATCATTGATTCTCCCTATGTAATCTTGAAAATCAGCTTCTTTCCTTGTCCTCTTCATTCTAGGAACTAAATAACTTCTATAAATATACTAAAAAGTTAGATTTCCACACTTTTTGCTTCTTTTCTTTTTCTTTTAGATTTCCACAAGCCTTGAATCATTCCATTTAGTGCTTCCTTGAATTTCTTCATTCTTGCTCTTGTAATAGGACCATTGGGAAGTTGAATTGGATCCTTGCCTTTGTATGCTTCCTTGTTTGCGTCAAGAATTATTGAATATCAATTGAAGTTATTAATTTGGAATTATCTATTAGATTCTTATATGACTAATGTGATAAATAATAAATAGAAGTGGTGATTAAGGTATTAGTGTAGACATTAATATTAATAGAGATATAAGGAAAAGAAATGCTAGGGATTATATGTGATTGAAGGTGAAATTAAAGGTTATACTACTTTTGTTTAAGGTTAAGGGATACAAATTATTAAGGATTAGTTTTAAGATTTGTTTGAACAAGAGATTAATATAAGTGTGGCTAAAGCTGAAGGTTTATCAGTGTGATTGTAAGTATGTGCCTTTCAGTATTTGATATGTTAATTGTAGTTAGATATTGTGTGAGTAGGCAGTAGAAGCATGACATAAAAGTTAAGCAGAGTGTGTTATGCTATTAGATTTGGAATTCGAGGATGAATTTTTTAAAGTGGAGGAGAATGTAACAGTCTACACGTACCCTAGGCGATTTTAGGACCAATTACTTGAATTTAGACCTATTATGTCTAAGTAAGTGCTTTTATGAAATTTATGAGTTACGTAATTAATGAGTATGTGGCATGTTAAATTAATTTTAATATGCATAATATGTGTTATTATTATAAAATAAATGATTTATATGAAGTACATCAGCATAAAATAATTTATTGTGCATAAAATAAATTTTCATGTAAAAAGACAATTTTTAAGCAAAAAATAGTTTTATGTGTATTTTTAAAATAATTTTTAAATAAATATTTTGGGGGGAATTTTAATCGAAATAATAAGAAAAATTTTTTATTTTTAATTATTCATAATCAGCTCCTAAATAACTTAAAAAGCCCAAATACCCAAAAACCACTACACAAAAACACTCTTAACCTAGCTCATTAAGGGTAATCTTGGAAAATTGCCCAAAACCCTACAAATAAATATCAAAAATTTGGCCAGCCCTTCATTCTAGTAGCCACCATCCTTTTATTTCATTATTTTGGCAAAAAAAATCTCTCAAAATATTTTTCTCTACCGAAATTCATAAAACACCTTTAACTTTGTGATTTCTTGGCCGTATTCGCAAGTTTTTCTTTCCTTTCAATATCTTATTTGATTTCTATATAATAAATTGTGAGAAAAATTATTTTGAACTAGTTATTTACTAATTTCTATAGATTTAATTCAGTTTGAGTGATTTTTGAAAGAGAAATTAATTTCTCTACCAAAAAATCAACCTTCCTACGTGATTTCACCAAAGGTGAATCCTATAACTCAAAAATTAAAATTTTCAAATATAAATTCATTAAGGGAAGGTGGCTATTGTATATTTAGATTATAAATTGATTTTTGATGTGTTTTGATTAAAAATATTGGATTAAATCATATTTTTACATATTACTGTAATAATTGAAAAGTTTTAGAAAACAAGGAAATTCAAGATTTTCACCCTAGAACTTGAAAGTTGGAAAATTCTATGGTTTGATAATCTATGAATGCTGAATTGTGGTGATTGATGTTCTAAATAGATATTTGTTTTGTTTGGATGAAAAATAATGATTTAAATCATATGTTTATATATTACTGTAATGAACGAAAAGCGTAAAAAGTGCAAAAACTCAAGATTTTCACCCTAAACCTTAAAACTTCGAATTTTCATGCATAATTATGATCTATGGCTGTTGATTCATACATGTGGATGTTCTAAACTGATATTTTCTGTCATTAAATGAAAAATAATGGTTTAATATACTAGTTTACAAATTACTGTAATGACCAAAAAATACCAAAAACAAGAAAGGTTCATGGTTTTGCATCCTAAAACCTAAAATTAGAATTTTCATGTATATATCACACCTATTGTTGCTGATTCATGTACATTGATGTTATAAAATGATTTTTGTTGTGTTTACATGAAAAATCTTAGATCAAACCATGTTTCTACATATTACTGTAATAGACGAAAAGTAAGAAAAGTAAGAAAAATTCAGTTTTTCTCTTAATAGGATATTTGGCTTACCATGAGATTTTTATCCTAATGTCTATAATTTTTATGTGATGTATTTTAATAATTATTGACATGTATGTATGATAAATGGTTAAATTGCATGTTGGTTGAAGGAATGACTCTAGACAAGCTTAGAGGCACTTTGGTATACTTAAGGTATCTTAACCTTATGTTGTGATTAGAATGTGAATGTGATTGGGAAATATGAAAATAGATTTTATGATGACTTGATAATGAATTAATGATCTTGAATTGATGAAGAGATTGATTGAATGAATGGGTCATAAGAGATAAGCATGACAATTGAAAGGTTATTTGTTAAGTTGATATGTATGGAAGTGTTAAGTGTACTAAGTTGATGGATAAAGTAAATTGATATTAAGATAATATTGTGTTGACCTTAGAAAGGTATTGACATAAATTATAATGTGTTTTCATATGGGCCTATAAAGGTTAAGTGTGCAAGACTTTTAAAAGTTAACATGTTATGTGCAAATGATGAGTGCATTTATATGTGCAATTCTAAGTGTATGTGAATGTTATATATGCATGGGATAGTTGTGGGATACGATAGCATGATGATTAAATAAATACTAAGTATTAAATTAAATATTATAATAGAGCTTAAGGAGTCTTAGAAATCCAAGGGCTACGTGTATTAGGAGCGAAGGAACCATAAGGTGAATAAACATTATGCTATTGTTACAAGTTCAAGCTATCATGATTATGTTATGGGAACCTTTGAGATTCTTGAAACCCAAGTTCACTTCCATTTTAAATTTGACTATGTGATTTCTTTGTTAAGCTTGGGTTACCAAAGGACATTTGGTCTAAAGCCATTTATGATTATCCAATGATAAATACATTTTGTGATTATTATCCTACTTATAATTTTTCTGGTATTACACTATCATTGTATCTTTTGTCAAAAGTTAAACTACTATTACTATTGGGATACTTATTATTATTGCCTTATGTGATATTGTTATTTGTGATTACCATTAGCTTTAGCTATGGTACCTTTAACCCTTTATGCAGAAATCCTCGTGCCAATATGGGTAATCATCAGAACCTGTGCACATGGTCTTAACTCGATGGATAGGGGTTGTGTATCCACCTCAACTAGAAGGAGCAATTCTAGCCATAGAGCCTCATCAATTTCATGACTTTATAAGTATTGGGTTGGGAGTTGGAATTTGGTATGAGGCCACCTCTCCCTCGAGTGAATGAGCTAGCATAGTCATTTACTCTTATTGGGTGTTAAATGTTACAAGTGTGATTTCTGCAACTTGTTAAATTGGGAAACTTGATAAATTGAAAAACTTGCTAAATTGCATCTTTGATTCATGAATTGTAAATCATGAACTATATGTTATATGTGATGGGCTTTCTTGACAAATGGGATATGTGATATCGTTTATGCTATATTGTTTACTCATTGAGATTATCTATCTCACCCTATTTTCTTGTGTGGTTCTAGGTGAGCAATATGAAGAGGTAAGGTGATGGCTCAAGCATTCTACTTCGCTGGGGATACCTTGTCAAAGTCATTAATAATAATATGTTATGAAGAGATTTTTGTAGACGCTCTGACAGTTTATTTTGGGATATTAATTATTGATGATTTATCTTAAAACTTTAAATGTTATTTTTCTTATGAGATGTTTCCCAAGTGTTTTACTAAACTATTCTTCTGTATATTGAGGTTTCTTATATTATTGGATATTTAAGTTAATGCATTGGGTTTGGTACGATCCTAGGCATGATTGTATAAGTATAAGTGGGTTCTATGGGCGTAGATGACCGTTTGTCTCCCCATGTTCTAGGATTGTCATATCTCTTAAAGTTGGGATGTGACAGAATCCCAATCAATCTCCTTTTCCCTTTTAATTAATGTAATTTATGGATGTTTTATTTTAATTTTCTCATTGCACTTATACTATGCTCTTGCATTAATCATGATGTTATAATTGTCATATAACATTTGTCATTCATGAAATTAATTTTTTAAGTCAAATTAAACTTAAGAGCCAAATTTAGATTATTTAAAATAAAAAACCTAGTCCTTGAACTCAATTTGGTTCGAAGACTAGTGATTTTTATCCATGAGCAAATTAATTAAAAATTAATGAATTGGAGTCAATTTGGGTTTTTTCCTTAATATTTTCCCAAATAAATAAAAATAAGGTGACAACTTCTAAAATTATTTTCAAAATCAACCAAATTCAAACTCGAAACTTCCATCATGTGTCTAAAACTGAATAAGCATCCTGGTTCCCTCTAGCAGATCGGGCTAGTGCTTAGGCGAGGCCTCACAGCTGGCGACTCCACTGGGACTATTTGCAAGAATAAGAGGATTACTATTTGGTTAAGAAAAAATTTTTCCAAAATAAAAAAAGAGAATAAGAGGATTACTATTTGGTTAAGAAAAATTTTTTCAAAATAATCTCCTTTTGGCTCATTAAGTATAATTTGACTGTCATGCATAGCTTTTGTCACGTCCTAACTTTAGAGATATAACGGTCCTAGAACACGAGAAGACATAATGTCACCCACGCCTGTAGAACCCATTTATACATATAAAAATACTGCCTAGGATCATACCAAAACCTCATACATTAACTTAAATATCCAATAATAAGGAAAACTTTAACTAGCGGAAGTATGAATTAAAAATCCTTTCAAATACAATCCATATGAAAAGAATATTTAGGACTCCAAACTATTTATAAGATATTTAATATTCCAATAATGAAACTCCTGGAGCATCTAAGAAGACTCTTCATAGGATAGCTTTATAGTAACCTTGACAAGGAAATTTTCCAAGCAAAATAAGTTGCTTGAGCGATCACATTACCTCCTCATACTGCTCACTTAAAACCACATAAGGAAAAGGGATGAGATAGATGATCTCAATGAGTAAACAACGTAGCCTAAATAATAACATATATTCCCTTAAAAAGGTCATATAGCTTATAACACATAGTTCATGATTCATAACTCATGGTTCAAATTTTGCAATTTAACAAGGTTTGCAAAAATCACACTTATTACTTGTGAGTGAAGACCCTGCTCAATTCACTCAAGCGAGAGGTGACATCATACCAAATTCCAACTCTAACTTGTAACTTGTATAGAATCATAAAACTGATTAGGCTCTATGGCTAGAACTACCCTTTCTAGCTGAGGTGGATACTTTGCCTGAATCCATTGGGTTAAGACTATGTGCACAGGTTCTAATGATTACTTGCATCAGCATTAGGATTTTTGCATAAAAGGTTTAGAGGTGTCTTGGCTAGAGCTAATGGCAATCACTTATAATAATAGCATTCAGGAATGCAATCACATGTAACATAATAGCAATAGCAGTTTAACTTGTTGAACAAAAGATAAATAACAGTGTGGTTCCAGAAAGAAAGTAAGGTAAGGTAATAATTCATAAAAGGGTCTTTATTATAATCAAATAATCAAAATGGTTTTGGACCAATTGTCCTTTAGCAACCCAAGTTTGTAAAGAAATCATTTAGTAATAATTAAAAGTAGAAAAGAACTTGGGTTTCAAGATATCAATGGTTCATACAATACCATAACTTATTCTTATAACTTGAACATAATGTTTACTCACCTTGTGGTTCCTTTGCTCCTAGACTTGTAGCCCTTTTTGAACTCCTACTACTGCTCAAGCTCTAACATACTATTTAATTTATTACTTAGCATTCACTTAATATCATGCTATCCTATCCCATAACTATCCTATGCACATACAACATTCACATATACTTAGAGTTGCACTTAGAAGTGCACTCATCACTTGCACATAATATGTTGACTTTTAAAGTCTTGCATACTTAGCCTTTATAGGCCCACATGAAATCACATTATAACCCATATTAAGATTTTTCTATATTCAAACACAATATATCATAATCTTGATATCAATTCAATCTAACATTCAACTTAGTATGCTTACACTTTCCATTTATGTCAACTTGATAAGTAACCTTTCAAATGTCATGCTTATCTCTTATGATCAATTCACACAATCAATCTCATAGTCGAATCAAGATAATTAATTCATTATCATCTCATCATAAAACCTATTTCCCATATTTCTTATTCGTATTCACATATTAATCACAACATAGGGTTAAGATACCCTAAGTATACCTAATTATCTCTAGACTTGTCTAGAGTTATTCCTTTAACCAACATATAGTTTAATCATTTGTCATTCATGTATACATTCCAATAATCATTAAAATACATCATATGAAAATTATAGACATTAGGATTGAATTAATATTTCATTTATTACTTAGCATTCACTTAATATCATACTATCCTATCCCATAACTACCCTGTGCACATACAACATTCACATATACTTAGAGTTGCACTTAGAAGTGCACTCATCACTTGCACATAATATGTTGACTTTCAAAGTCTTGCATACTTAGCCTTTATAAGCCCATATGAAATCACATTATAACCCATATTAAGATTTTTCTATATTCAAACACAATATATCATAATCTTAATATCAATTCAATCTAACATTCAACTTAGTATGCTTACACTTTCCATTTATGTCAACTTGATAAGTAACCTTTCAAATGTCATGCTTATCTCTTAAGATCAATTCACAAAATCAATCTCATAGTCGAATCAAGATCATTAATTCATTATCATCTCATCATTAAACCTATTTCCCATATTTCTTATTTGCATTTACATATTAATCACAACATAGGGTTAAGATACCCTAAGTATACCTAATTATCTCTAGACTTGTCTAAAGTTATTCCTTTAACCAACACACAATTTAATCATTTATCATTCATGTATACATGCCAATAATCTTTAAAATATATCATATAAAAATTATAGACATCAGGATTGAATTCCCAATGTAGGCCAAATTACCTAATCAATAACAAACATGATTTTTCTCACTTTTTGCACTTTCCGTTTATTACAGTAATATGCAAAAACATGGCTTAAACCAAGATTTTTCATATAATCAGAACAAAAATCATTTTAGAACACTAAATTACACCAATTAGCACCTATATATGTATACATGCATAAAAATTTTCCAACTTTAGGTTTTAGGTTGAAAACCGTGCTTTTATCGTGTTTTAGGTACTTTTTGGTCATTACAATAATATGTAAACACATGATTTAAACCATTATTTTTCATCCAAACATAATAAAAATCAATTTATAATTCAAATACACATAAATTGGTAGCCATAGGTAATCCATATGCATGAAAATTCTAATTTTTGGGTTTAGAGTGAAAATCATGAGTTTTCTTGCTTTTTGTACTTTTCTGATCATTACAGCAACATACAAAAATATGATTTAATTCGATATTTTTCATCTAAACTCAACACAAATCAATTTAGAACAAAAAAAAAATGCAAATTTCCCACCCCTCTATGGAGTTTATGCATGAAATTTCAAACTTTGAGTTTTAGGGTTTACTTTTGGAGGATTCACGTAGAGAGGTTTGTGTTTTCGGTAGAAAAATCAAATTCTCTCTCAAAAATTTACCTAAGCCAAATTTAATCAATAGAAATCAGTAAATACTCAGTTCAAAATAATTTTCTCATGATTAATTTCATAAAAATCAAATAGCAAATTGAAAGGAAAGGAAAAACTTACAAAACAGTTGCAAAATCGCAAGGTTTGAAGTTATTTTTTGAATTTCGATTGAGAGATTATTTTTGAGAATTTTCTACTGGATATATGAGAGAAATTAGAATGGTGGCTGTCTAAACTAGGGTGGCCAAATTCTCCTTTAAATACTTAGGGTTTTGGGCAATTTCCAAAATTACCCTTAATAAGCTAGGTGAGGAGTATTTGATGTAGTGGGCTTTTGGGAATTTGGGTTTTTTATTTATTTTATGGGCTGATTATAGGTAATTAAAAATAAAATACTTTTCTTATTATTTTCATTAAAATTTTTCCCAAAATATTTATTTAAAAATATTTTAAAAATACTCGCAAAATTTATTTTATGCTTAAAAATTGCTTTTTATATAAAAATTCATTTTATGTGAAATAAATTGTTTTATGCTCATGCGCTTCATATAAATCACTTATTTCACCATAATAATTCATATTATGTATATTAAAACTAATCTAACATGCCACATATTCATCAATCACACCACACGTGCATCTCCACAGGAACATATATTTTGACATAATAGCTCTAAATTCAAGAAATCAATTACGAAACTCCTAGGGTGGGTGTGGGTTGTCACAACTTTGCATAATAAAGGCTCCTTACCTAACCTTAGCTTTAGGCAAACTTTTGGATGGTAAGCAGCATTGGCTCAACAACTCTCTTTGCGTATGTTGGGAGATAACAAAAGCATTCCACCTTGCAATAAGTTCCCAATCATTTCGGTGGTGTAACGAGCAATCAGTATCATTGAACCCATGCAGGGCTCCTTGCCTCACATATGGTTAGGCATATCAATGATCTAGTGGGAGGAGGACCCTTAATCAAACCTCTCTTTCACCCTTGTACATATAACTGCCCTAGCCTTTGACCTTAGGTTCCACGTACTGTAATAATCGATACTCTTGCATGTTCATGAAACCTTTTTTGGCATACATCACATCATGATCATGCATACATAACATGAGAAGCTCAACAATGCAAACCCTCAAACACCTTAAAGACCTAAACCGATGGTCTGTTACCCTAAAACATCTCACACACTCACCCTGTCAATATGTAAATCCACTTACCAACCACGTGGAAGGAATCCTTTTCTTGGCACACCTTCCTTTTTTTTTTTTTTCTTCACAATTATGTATTCTTACCCATTTTTTCTGTTTTCTATTTCAAAGGTACCAATGGCCAACACCTCTAGCTCTTTCAACTAAGATGTGATGAGCACCTTTTTTGCCAACCTCCTCAAGAAACAAGAGGAGACTTTCTAAGCCACACTCACCACCACTCTTAAGACCTAAGTTGAAACTTTCACCAATGCTCTCAATGCCCAGTCTACCACTTTTACTGATGCCCTCTACTCTCAACATCAATCGATCATCAATGAGGTCAAGGAAATGACTAATACCATTGTCACTCCCCCCTACTTGTATTGCGCCTGCATCTGCCCAAGCTAGGACTAGCCATGCCCCTACTTTTACTCCTCCCATTATCGATCTCACCGATAATGGGAAAGCACTTAAAACTCCAACCTCTCCTATCGTGAACTTGAATGCAACTACTCCCTCTCCCATTATGAATCCTTTTCAAAGTGGAGATTTCTTTAGCTTTCCTGAAGTTAAGAAATTGATGGAGAAAATTGAGGCCATAGAGAGAACACTCAAGAACGTCAAAAAGCACAAAGACATGGTAGATGTCAACTCTTTGGCTCTCTCAAATGTACGGATTCCACCAAAATTTAAACTGCCAGTTATAGACAAGATCAATGGCACCATGTGTCCCAAAACTCAGCTCAAGATGTATGTGGGTACCATAAGAGCTTTCGGTATGGATGATGAGCTCCTTGCTCAGTTATTCCAATAGTCCTTTATTGGAGCTGCTGTTAAATGGTTACTAGATCTCAACCAAAATCACAAGAAGACTCGGGATGACATATGTAATGCATTTGTTAAGCAATACCACTACAACATCGAGGTGGATGTCACTCATTGAGATTTGGAAACCATTAAACAAAGGCCAAGAGAATCCTTTACCGTGTTCCTTATAAGGTGGAAGGTAAAAGTGACTCAAATGGTGAACCATCCATATGAAGTAGAGCAAATTGACATCATCATCAAGAACCTCCTCCCTCAATATTAGGCTCATCTATAAATGCAACACCTCCCTAGCTCTAAAGCTCTCATTATCACTGCCACCAAGATTGAGGATTTGATCCAATCGGGATACGTCAAGGATCAGTCCTCTAATTCAAGGTATCACAAGAACATTGACTACACCACCAATACCACCCAAAGAGAGGGGGTGGTAAATGTTATGTCCTATCATTAGCCAATTAAGTTAGAAATAAGGAGGACTTTCTCTAAGCTGGGCGTGCGCCTCAGCATTGTTTATAAGAAAGCCTTAGAGGCTAATCTAGTTAAGCCCTTAGAACCACGACCTCTTTTAAACCCTTCGCCCAAGGGTTATAATGCTCATGAGAATTTTGACTTTCATCAAGGGCTGCAGCATAAAACTGATGCGTGTAAGGCTTTGGAGCACAAAATTAAAGACCTCATCGATAACGAAGACATCATTACCCCTAGACCTAAAGTCTAACACCATTACCTATCCTTTTCTGAACCATTGAGCTCACTTGACCATTTTAATCTTCATCTAATAACTGGTATTTTGAGAAGAGTGTCAACACTATTGTGCCCCTATTCAAGCCCTTTGGGTTTATGTCCGAGTCATTTGAGTTTGTGTCTAAGTCATCTGAGTCAAAGTCAACGTCAGAATCTTTTGAGTCTATTTCTATCAAATCTTTCTTTGAATTTGAGTCTGTCATGTCTTACTCTTTGAAATCTATATTTTGCCTTTAAGGCTTATCCTTTAATGTACTCATGATGGGACTTTTATCAGTAATAAAAAGCTTGAACTTTCTGATTTACTTTAATTTTTTTTCTGATCCATCTTTGAAGGGACATCTTAAAAAAACAAAAAAAAGAGAACAAAAAAATGAAAAGGCAAAAGGATTAATTAACTATGGCACAAAGGAAAAGAATAAAAAATCACATATATTGTATTTGCATGGTAGTAGTGGAAAAGCTCATGAGCTGTTTTATATAAGATGAAGACATGATAGGGATGCTCTAAGCATTACCGTTTATAAGATCCTGACCTATAAGAAACTTGTTGAGGAGAAGTTGTGGAGAGTGAAGGTAGAATAGATTGAAATGTATCATGACCAGCTGAATGCCATTAATGAACAGAGAATCAATGCTCTATGCAAAATTCAGGGTCATTGATGGAGACTAGCCGAGCACTTCAACTGGAAGGTGAGAGATAAGGATTTGCATGAGGGAAATCCAGTTCTGGAAGAAATCTAAACCCTTATTCATGATCTAAGAGGAAGTTCAAACTGAACTAGGTTGGATAGTACATGCTCAAGAAGATCCTATCTAATAGAGGCACCATCTTTACAGATGTGAACGGAAGTAAATTCTCTCACCTGACAACTCGGATCAATTGAAACAATACATCATCCAAAGATGACATCTACATTTCATTTTCGTTTTTCATGCATATGTAATTAGAACTACATGGACCTGATTCTCCCTAAAAGAAATAACTGACAGAAGGTGATGTAAAGGATATGTAGGTAACTGGACTCAGGTGCAGTCCAAATCATAATATAAAATATTTTTTTTACATCGCATTCTCATTTTCTCTATACCTATTACATCATTCACTTAATTCTTTTGCCCAAAAAAAAAAAAGAAGAAGAAGAAGAAAAAGAAAGCTTAGGCAAAAATTAGAGCAAAAATAAAAGATGTCTCATTTAATGGTTATCAAATCTTGCAAACTCATCATTATAACAAAAAGGATAACCCTCTCTATGTCATCTATAACTTATCTTGAATTGTGTAGTCCTGTCAACCTATAAGTATTTTGAACAAAAAGCAAAAAAAAAGGGCCCTGTCTAAAGTCATAGTCTAGTTAGTCCTTCTCTACCTCCTAAGATGCAAATCTCTCATGTCCTCGTTAAAAGTCAAAGTTTGCCACAATCTCCTCAAATGCGTATGCCCCTTATTCAGGTCTCTGTAGCTCCCTCTATCACAGCAGTAGCAGTACTAACAAAATCAAAATTGCTCCCACAGCAGTATCAGGAACCCTCTCTTGAGTACTAGTAGTTCTGAAATTGCTCCCAAAAACCTTCTTTGTAGTTCAAAAATTGCAATACCCCTTTAAGCCCTAACTATAACAGTCATTCTTTGAACCACCACTGTAACATCACCTTATTTTCTTACCATGGTCACAGTCTCCTTTGTCATTGTTAAAGTAGTTTGAGTCACTACTGCAACCTGTGGTGTCGCATTTCTAGTAGATCCTCGAGTCTCCTTCAAAGATTGAGTCACCTCTTTATCTATACTACAGTCCTCTCACCATTAATGGCTTCTCTTGCAGCCCATCCTTCCTCAACTGTCACTCTCAATAGGGTGGCCTAGCGCTCTTTCTTAATTGGCCAAACCACCTTTATTAACCACCTGTCATACGTTTCTATGGTTCCAAGTGAAATCTCAAAATAAATAGAATGATAACTCCTCAGCTAGTCACCCCCTGATAGCTCTAGCAATTGGAGTTGTGATCTACATAAACTCTAAAAAAGAAAAACTAGGGGCACATCTTGAGTATACCTTAAGACCCTCATCCCTTAGTGAGAGGTCATTTAAACCAAACCCAACAGGCAAACCACTCGACACTCATGGCCATCAGTCATGAGGGATCTAATCCCTTACCATTGGTAAAAATGTACTCCTTTAAGGGCAAGCTGCAAGCAACCATGCTATATGGTCTCTGGCTGAGTCTCATTAAGGCATGTATGGACTAAAAAATAGGGGCCACCACTAGAAAATGATCCATTAGCCACATCTGCAAAATAGCCCAAAACCAGACACCCATAAAACACCCTAATAGAAAAGGGTAAGAATAGATGAATTTTTTGCATTTGGTGAATAAATGGCAAGACAGTTCATGTCTCTAAATCTTGAACAAAGCAATCGAGAATCATCAGTGTCTCCACTAGCATGACTCTAACCACAAAATGTCTCTGTTTCATCTATCACTCTGGCATTACCCCAATCAACTGACCCATATTTGACACTGAAATAGAAAATCAAGGCCCTCATGTTGAGCCTTTGCCCCCCTTATATCTCCCTAGTCATTGGGATCATGGAACTTCTCAATCACAGTGGTCAAATTCACTTGACCATCACCAATCATCATCTGGCTTGTGACATCCTAAGATAAGTCCAAAAAACTTTTAAAAAATCTAGGAGATGCCAGGAACCACCAGAGCTACCTCTAGATTGCAACCAAGCCATAATACCAAACTCCTTTAGAATAGGCACAGCTCTTCCTCAACAACACCAAATTAGAAAACATGAGCCACCGGATTCCAAAACCTAAAGTAAGCCATTAGAAAAATCTCAAGCCATTCGAACTCTTTGTAATGCCAGCATGGCAACTATTCCACACCAACCCAGGTTGAGTTCCTCAACTTTATCAAGTTTCTCAATCCATAAATACATATCTCTGCGGACACAAAAGTTACATGAAAAATTGCATTCTCGTGAATTCATCCTTATGCATCTATGCAATCATCCATTACATGCATCATCACAAATCATCCATGGCATAGAAATTGGACAAAAGGTCTATAAATTCTGAAACATGCATACATGAACATGCATCATTTTTGCATAAACATACCTGCATATGCAACCATTTGCAATCATGCACCATCTTGCATAAGCTAAGCTAATAGCCTCTCTTAAAGCTGACCAGTACTTCCTCAAAGTTGACTAATACCTTCTAAAGTTGACCAATGCTTCTTTGAAGCTAAATGATACCTTTCTAGATCTAATCAATGAAGTGTGACTTCTAGAGTCCCTTTACTTCTAGCAAAGTTCTTGTGAGCCTTTTGAAAGGCCCAACCCCTCACATTTAGATGCCTAAGTTTCTTTAGTGCCATCAAAATCTTGTCAAAATCTCTTGAGCCAACTCACCATAGGCCAAGGCTCTCTTTTTTTCAAAATCTTTTCATAATCTCTAGAGTTGACTTGCCATAAATCGAGGCTCTCCCTTTATCAAAACCTTTTTAAAATCTTTTGAGCTGACTTGCCATAGGCCGAGGCCCTCTTTTTACCAAAATCTTGTCAGGATTTCTCAAGCCGACCTGCCATAGGTCGAGGCTTTCTTTTCATTAAATTATCTTGTCCAAAATTCTTTTTCACCTATAAATGTCTAGAAACTATCACCTAAACATCCATGTGGTTCCTTTTTCTATCTTTTTTATCCAAATCCATCAATTTCACCTATAAATGTCTAGAAATGATCACCTAGACATCTATATGGTTTCACTTTCCATATCTTTTACCCAAATCCATCAACTGCACCCGTAAATGTCTGTAAACTATCACCTAGACATCCATGTGGTTCCTTTTTCCATCTCTTTTATCTAAATCCATCAATTTCAACCATAAATGTCTAAAAATGATCACCTAGACATTTATATGGCTTCCTTTTCCATATCTTCTATCTAAATCCATCAATTTCACCCATAAATGTCTAGAAACGATCACTTAGACATCTATATGGTTTCACTTTCCCCATATTTTGCCCAAATCCATCAATTCACCCAAAAGTATCTAGCCACTAGCCTAGATGTCCCTTAGGTCCATTTTCTCACTTTCATTCATTAGCCACATTTTCCCCCATAAATGTTTAGGAACGATTGCTTAAACACCCTGTGGTTCTTTTTAGCATCTTCCTTTTTCAACCATGTTTCCCACCTAAATATGTCCAAGCACTAACCTAGCTATCACTTTGGTTCCTTGTACCACCCCTTCTTTTGGGTTCACTATCATCAGAATTGCCTTATAAACAAGACAATTCTAATGAGGGGGTAGCTGTGAACCTTTAATTTTACACCTCATAATTTGGCCATAGCTTGACACTTACTAAGATTATTACGCTACGCAGAGCTAGCACGGCGGATTAAGGGGGTAGTGCTCCCAAAGCTAAAAATGGACTTTCAGTCATATTAGTATAATGATGCTTAATTTTCAAATACTGGCACTTTTCTATCCTAACTGGACCTTCTATATCAGATAATATTTTTTCAAAACTGACCAAATCTTTTCTCATACTTACTATTCAATTGTTCTAAAATTAATTTCAAATATACCGAAGTTGACTAATTAATTTTTTGAACTCTGAAACTCCCAAAAATTGATTCGGAAGTCTCAAAATTTGACCTAGCACAAAACATAAATCTAGATGGCATGCCCACCCAGGCCTAGGGCAGTGTTGGACCCTCTTTAGGCGGCATGCCAACAATGCCGTAGGTAGCTTAGGTGGCAGGGGCCCCACTTACATATTTGCTGTCCCCAAAATACCCCCAATATGATTTTTCAGCATTTTTCCAACTCTACCCTTTTGGTCTTTTTCACTTTTCCACTTCTCAAACCACCCTCACCCTCATTTTCCTATAAATACTTCCTCACTTCCTCTATTTCAAAACACCTTTGAATTAGTATTGATGGTTATCTACTAATTCCTCTCTTCTTCTCCCTCTAACCACTCTCTAATTAATTAATTAATCTTTTTAATTAATTAATTATCTCACCCTAACCAAGTTAATTAATCTTTTAATTAACCAAAACTCCTTTTTTTTAAATTAAAATTAATCACTCAATTAATTAATTAATTAATCTTTTTAATTAATTAATTATTACTTTTTCCAAAATCAAATTAATCCTTTTTCTTAATCCACCTTTAATGTCAATTAATTAATTAATCTTTTTAATTAATTAATCCATCTATCATTTTCATCATATTAATTAGTTCATTAATCTTTTTAATTAATTAATTAATCTCCCAATCAGTCCAATCACCTTGTCCCCGATAAAATGGAACTTCGATCTAGTAAAATCCTCTGCCCATCGAAAACAAAGGTATCAACCTTTTTTCTCACTCTCAACACACTCAAACCAAAATCAATATGATCAACTTTTAAACCCCTCCACTTAATCGTGGAATGAACTACATGGGTTTTGATCCCCATTAAGTGGGGTACATAGGCAAATTTGGAATCTAAATCCAAACCTCAAATCCAAATCCCAATCAATCTCCTTTCCCCTTTTAATTAATGTAATTTGTGGATGTTTTATTTTAATTTTCTCATTGCGCTCATACCATGCTCATGCATTAATTATGATGTTATAATTGTCATATAACATTTGTCATTCATGAAATTAATTGTTTAAGTCAAATCAAACTTCAGAGTCAAATTTAGATTATTTAAAACCAAAAACCTAGTTCTTAAACTCAACCTCGTTCGAAGACTAGTGATTTTTATCCTTGGGCAAATTAATTAAAAATTAATGAATTGGAGTCAATTTGGATTTTTTCCTTAATATTTTCCCAGCTAAATAAAATTAAGGTGGCGACTCCTAAAATTATTTTACCAAATCCAAAATCAAGGATTCTATTATGAGTCTAAACTTGAATGAGAATCCTAATTTTTTGTAGTGGATCAGACAGTGCTCGAGTGAGGCCTCACACTTATATGATATGAATGATATTATGCAACTACTTAGCTATTTGGCTTGGGTTTGATCTTCTATTGCCTACGAGTTGATTGACTTTTAAAATGATAGGAGAGCTCATTATGCTATAGGTTATGTGCTACATAATTAGGATACATGATACATGCCATGATATGTGATATATACTAGGTAATATGTGTCCTGTGATGTGATATTATATGATGGGTGCTCATGTTAAATGCATGCTAAGTATGATAATTTGATAGTGGGGTTAAGTGGATTAGAAAGAGAAGTTGACTAAGTTTTGATCCAACTGAGATTAATGATTGATAGGTATAATGTTATGAGGTATGAGATGCTTACATGTTACAATGGTTTGGTATATGAATTATATGGAGTTATTAAATGATAATTGTGATTGATGCCATAAGAAGAGAATTGATATTTGGTAATGATCAATAGGAGAATAAAACAAATCAGTTGCATTATATATACATAAGTATATGGTATGAAGTAAGTGAAATATATTAAGGAATTTATGCCTTAGATGCTACCATATAGACTAGAACAACAAGAAAGCCAGGGATTTCTCTATCACTTAGATCAATATCAACTTTAGTCAAAGGAAGAATATTAATCTAGCGTGATTTAAAATAAGAAGTTATCATTCGCATTCAAACTTCTACTGCAAGATGCTTGATAGATTCTGGTGCTATGCACTCATTTGTGTCTCCATGTTTTGCTAAGAATCTAGGTAGAATAAGGAATTAATAAATAAACCTTTAGTAGTGTCGACTCCTTTGGGAATAATGATGGAAGTAAAGTTTATGTTTAAGGACTGTGAAGACGACATTGATGGATGAAAACTTCCAGTGGATTTATTATAACTTGATGTGATCTTAGGAATGGATTGGTATGTGAGCACACCGCTCATATTGACTACAGAGAGAAGCAAGTAGAACTTCAAACCAAGGGTGGGGAGAAATTTGTATATCAAGGAGATACCTATGATTTAGGTCCACTAGCATAATCATGAAATGGATGAGTGTATCTAAGAAGCTGAGATAGGGATGCAGCAGAAGCATCCCTAATTTTTTTTTTTTAGAACAACCCACACCCACCGTAGGAGTTTTCATGAACAATTACTTGAATTTAGAGCTATTATGGCAAAATGTGTGCTTTTATGAAAATTCATGTGTTATGCGATTGATGAGTATGTGGCATATTAGATAGTTCTAATATGCATAATATGAATTATTATGGTAAAGTAAGTGATTTATATGAAGTGTACAAGCATAAAATGATTTATTGCACATAAAGTGAATTTTCATGCATAAAGCGATTTTTAAGTATAAAATAATTTTTATGAGCATCTTAAAAATATTTTTAAATAAATATTTTTGGAGAAATTTTAATGAAAATAATAAGAAAAATATTTTATTTTTAATTACCTATAATCAACCCATAAATAAAATTAAAAGGCCCAACTCACCAAAGCTCACTACACCAAAACACTCCTAACCTAACTCATTAATGGCAAACTTGTAATTTTGCCAAAACGTACATATTTAAAGCGAAAATTCAGCCAGGCCCTTGGTAACAACCACCATTTTGTTATTCTTCATAATTTTTACATAAAAACTCTCTCAAAAATATTCTCTCAACTAAAATTCACAAGGTGCTTTCAAACCTTGCGATTTCGTGATCGTTTTTGAAAGTTTTTGTATTCTTTCATGACTGTTTTTGTAAGTGTTAAGTGTACTAAGTTGAATGTTAAATGAAATTAATATTAGGATCATGATATATTGTGTTTGAATTTAGAAAAGTCATAGTTTAATATTAGGATCATGATATATTGTGTTTGACTTTAGAAAAGTTATAGTATGAGTTATAATATGATTTCATATGAGCCTATGAAGGCTAATGTGCAAGACTTTAAAAGTCAATATATTATGTGTAAGTGATGAGTGCTTTTCTAAGTGCAACTCCAAGTTTATGTGAATGTTATATGTGCATGGGGTAGTTATGGGATAAGCAAATGCTAAGTATTGAATTAAATATTATGTTAGAGCTTAAGGACTAGTAGAAGTTCAAAGGGCTACAAGTACTAGGAGCAAAGGAACCACAAGGTGAGTAAACATTAAGTTATTGTTACAAGTACAAGCTATCATGATATATGAGCCTTTATCATTCTTGAAACCCAAGTTCTTTTCTATTTTCAAATACAAGTATATGATTTCTTTTTTAATCTTAGGTTGCCAAGGGATAATTGGTCTAAAACCATTTTTGATTATCCAATGATGATAAATAACCTTTGTGATTATTTGCCCTAACTTATATTTTTCCCAGAACTACACCGTTATTTATCTTTTGCTTGATAAGCTAAACATCTATTGTTATTGTGCTACATGTGATTGCATTTCTTCAATGCTATTGTTATAAGTGATTACTATTAGCTCTAGTTATGGTACCCATGGACCTTTTATGCAAAAATCCTCGTGTCAATATGAGTAATTATTAGAACCTATGCACATGGTCTTAACATAATGGATAGGTAGGGGTATAGTATCCACCTCAGCTAAAAGGGGTAGTTCTAGCTGTAAAGCCTAATCAGTTGCACAACTCTTTACAAGTTACAAGTTGGGAGTTGGAATTTGGCTTGAGGCCACCTCTCCTCAGTGTATTCGAGTGAATTGAGTAGGGTTTTCACTCACAAGTAATAAGTGTGATTTCTGTGAACCTTGTTAAATTGCAAATAATGAACCATGAACTACGAATCATGAATTATGAATCATGACCTATGAGTTATGTGTTATGTGCCCTTTTTTAAGGGATATGTGTTGTTGTATAAGCTATATTGTTTACTCATTGAGATCGTCTATTTCACCCTTTTTTCTTAAGTAGTTCCAAGTGAGCATTTTAAGGAGGCAAGGTGTTAGCTCAAGCAATCTACTCTACTTGAGGAATTTCCATGTCTGAGTCTTTTATTGTACTATGATATGAAGAGTCACTTTAGATGCTCCAGGAGTTTTATTTGGAATATCACTCATTTGATATTTTATTTGGAGACTTGAATATTCTTTTCATATGGATTGTATTTAAAAGTAGTTTTAAACTATTCTTCCATTGGTTAAAGTTTTCTTTATTATTGGATATTTAAGTTAATGCATATGGTTTTGGTATGATCATAGGCAATGTTTATATGTTCATGAGTGGGTTCTATGGCCATGGGTGACCTTATGTCTCCCTATGTTCTAGGACCTTCATATCTCTGAAATTGGGATATGGCATAGTCATTCCTTTATCTAACGTGTAATTTAATCATTTATAATTCATATATATATGTTAATAATTATTAAAATATATCATATAAAAATTATAGACATTGGAATTAAATTCCTAATGTAGGTTGAATGCACCCATCAAGGAAAAAAATTGAATTTTTCTTACTTTTCTCGCTTTCTGTTCATTATAGCAATATGAAAACACATGATTTAAACCAATATTTTTCATGTAAACATGAAAAAAATCATTTTAGAATACTAACACAAAGGAATCGGCACCCTTGCATATTACATACATGAAAATTTTCAAACTTTAGGTTTTAGGGTGAAAACCATAAATTCTCTTGCTTTTCATACTTTCCGAACATTATAATAATATACAGAAATATGATTTGAATAAATAATTTTCATCTAAATACAACAAAAATCAGTTTACCACACTTCAATATGCAAATTGGCAGCCCCCTCTGTATAATTGCATGAAAATTCAAACTTTGAGTTTTAGGGTTCACCTTTGGTGGATGTGCAAAGAAAGGGTTGTGTTTTCAGTCGAAAATCGGTTTCTCCTTCAAAATAATCACCTAGATTGAATTTTACCAAAATAAAAATATTAAATACATAGCCCAAAATAGTTTTCTTAGGATTAGTTTCATAAAAATCAAATAATAGATTGAAAAAAGAGAAAAACTTACAAAAGTGGTCACGAAATCGCAAGGTTTGAAGGCACCTTGTAAATTTCCATTGAGAGAATATTTTTTAGAGAAATTTTCTATAAAAACTCTGAAGAAAAATAGAATGGTAGCTGCTATGATCAGGGCTAGCTGAAATTTAGGTTAATATATTTATGGTTTTAGCAAAATCACAAGTTTACCACTAATGAGCTAGGTTAAGAGTGTTTTGGTGTATTAGGCCTTGGTGAGTTGGGCCTTTTAATTTTATTTATGGGATGATTATAGGTAATCAAAAATTAAATATTTTTCTTATTATTTTCATTGAAATTCCCCCAAAAATATTTATTTAAAAAATTTAAAAACACTCATAAAATTTATTTTATGCTTAAAAATTGTTTTATGCATGAAAATTCACTTTATATCATTTTATGCCTATGCACTTCACATAAATCAATTATTTCACATTAATAATTCATATTATCCATATTAGAACTCATCTAACATGCCAGATATTCATTAATCATGTAACACATAAATTTTTTATAAAAGCACTCACTTAGTCATAATAGTTCTAAATTCAAGTAATTGTCGTAGAAACTCTTAGGGTGGGTGTGGGTTGTTACATTCTCTCCTTCTTTAAAGAAACTAGTCCTCAAACTTAGATACTTACTCAAGCATTCTCAAAAAGCTAGGGATACTTTTGCCATATCCCTTTTTTGTCTTCCCAAGTACATTCGTCCATTCCATAATTTCGTCATTGAACCTTGATCATGGGTATCTCCTTATTCCTTAATCTTTTCACTTGTTGATCCACTATGGATATCAGTAGCTCCTTATAGGATAGTTGCTCATCTATTATGATATTTGGAGGTGACAAAACATGGGATGGATTCGACACATATCTCTTTAACATTGAGATGTGGAAAATTGGGTGCACATGTGACATAGTTCAGGGTAAGACAAGTCTATAAGACACTTCCCTAACCTCATCCAAGATTTTGAAGGGCCCATTGAAGCTGGGTGATAGCTTTCCTCTCTTGCCAAATCTCATGACACCTTTCATTGGGGAGACCTTCAAGAAGATATGATCTCCTATGATAAAATGTACATCCTTTCTCTAATGGTCTGCATAGCTCTTTTGTTGACTGAAGGCCATCTTCAGCCGATCTTGAATCAAAGGTACCTTCTCGATAGTCTTCTTAAGTAATTTTGGCATCTCTATATACTTGTCTCCAAGCTCAACCTAGTAAACTAGAGAACAACATTTCCTTCTTTACAAAGCTTCATATGGTGCCATGCCAATGGACAAATGATAGCTGTTATTGTAGGTGAACTAAATCAAAGGTAGGTACTTATCCCAACTACCACTAAAATCTAGGACATATATTCTTAACATGTCTTCAAATGTCTGGATTGTCTTTTCAGGCTATCCATTCGTCTGAGGGTGGAACATGGTACTGAAGTCCAATTGCATTCCTAACGCTTCTTGCTACTTTTTCCAGAACCTCAAGGTGAATTGAGTACCTCAGTCCGAGATGATGAAAATTGGTACTTCGTGTAGTTTTATGATCTCATCTATATATATTTGCATATATTGGGTTGTAGAGTATGTGGTTTTAACTTTCAAAAAATGAGCAGACTTTGTCAATCGGTCCACTATGACCCATACAAAGTCATAACCTTTAGAGGTTTTAGGTAACCCAACTACAAAGTCCATCGTGATATGCTTCCACTTCCACTTAGGTAACTTAATCTCTTACAGTAGTCCAAGGGGGTTGTTGTTGCTTATACTTGACTTGTGGCAAGTTAGTTATGATGCCACAAACTTAGCGACATCCTTCTTTAGCCCAGGCCACCAATAATTAGCTCTCACAACGTGATACATTTTGGTAGTTCTAGGATAAGCACAGTAAGGTGTCTAATGTGTTCCTTTAGTATCCTTTTCCTTAGTCCATTGACATTAGGGACATATACACTTTTTCTGCACTTTAGAATCCCATTGACAACTTCAAATTTAGGGTTCTTTCCTTCCTCCATCTCATCCTTTATCCTAACCAAGTGTGGATCCTTATCTTGTGAAGCCTTTATCTCCTCCACTAGCTTTGACTTCACTTGAAACTGGGCCACTAAAGCTCATGATTCTCCAATCTCTAGCCTGAAGCATTGACTAAATAATCCTTTTAACTCCTTCATAATTGACTTCTTTTGCGTGGTCATATGGGTTAAGCTTCCCATCGATTTCTGACTCAAGGCGTTCACCACCATGTTCACCTTTTTGAGATGGTAGAGAATTTGGTAGTCATAGTCCTTCAATAGTTTAACCCATCTCTTCTACCTTAGGTTGAGGTCTCTTTGGCTCAAGATATACTGAAGACTCTTATGATCCATGTAGATCTCACACTTCATCTCATACATATAGTGTCTATAGATCTTAAGAGTGAACACTACAGCGACCAATTCTAAGTCATGAGTGGGGTAATTCACTCTATACTTCTTGAGTTATCATGATGCATAGTCGATGACTTTATCATTTTACTTCAGGACGCATCTAAGCCCTATCTTAGAGGCATCGCAGTAGACTATGAACCCTTCCTCACCATAGGGTAAAGTCAGAATCGGAGCTGATATCAAACACTTCTTGAGCTTTTGGAAACTCTCTTCATAGAACTCTTCCCAATTGAACTTAACTTGTTTTCTAGTCAACTTAATCAATGGTGCTGCTATCATAGAAAAGTCTTATACAAATCTATGATAATAGCTAGCCATACCTAAGAAACTCCAAACTTCAAAAACTATTATGGGTCATGGCCAATTGGCTATTGCTTCAACTTTCTTAGGGTTAACTTGGATTCCTTCTTTACTTACTATATGCCTAAGAAAATTAATAGACTCTATACAAAATTCACACTTAGACAACTTCACATATAGTTAGTGATCATATAGCATTTGCAACACGATCCTCAGATGCTCTTCATGCTCTTTTTTACTCTTGGAGTAAATTAGAATGTCATCCATAAAAATAATCATGAACTTATCAAGAAATGGTCTAAATACTGGGTTCATTAAGTCCATGAAAGTGGCTGGAGCATTTGTCAAACCAAATGGTAGGACTATGAATTCATAGTGACTGTATCTTATATAAAAGGCAGTCTTATAGATGCCTTCTCCATGGATCTTCAACTGATGTTAGCCAGACCTCAAGTTTATCTTAGAGAAGTAACTAGCTCCTTACAGTTGATCAAAAAGTGTCACATCCCAACTTTAGAGATATGATGGTCCTAGAACATAGGGAGACATAAGGTCACCCACGCCTATAGAACCCACTTCCACTTATACAAATCATGCCTAGGATCGTATCAAATCTCTTACAATAACTCATTTAAGACATTTAAATGGATACCTTTAATTGCAGAAGACTATAATTAGACATTTCGCATAAATCCATGAGGAAATAATAATCATATCCCGTTAGGAAACTTTAAGTAAAATAATACAACAATCAATTTTCCTAAAGCATCAAATGACAACACTTCATAACATGGTATTATTAATAACTTTGACAAGGAATCCCCAAGCGGAGTAGAATGCTTGAGCCATCACCTTGCCTCTTCACATTTGCTCACCTGGAACCACAAAAGGAAAAGGGGTGAGATAGATGATCTCAATGAGTAAACAATATAGCATAAACATTAACACATCTTCCTTCGAGAAGGAAACACATAGCTTATACACATAGCTCATGATTGTAATTCATGAATCAAGTTGCAATTTAGCAAGGGTTCAATTTGGCAAGTTTGCAAAAATCACACTTATAACACATAGTGAGTGAAGGTTATTGCTCTATCACTCAAACACATTGAGGAGAGGTGGCCTTATACCAAATTTCACCTCTTATCACTTATAAGGCATGAAGCTGATCAGGCCCCATGGCTAGAACTGTCCCTTTCTAGCTGAGATGGATACATTACCCCTATCCATCGGGTTAAGACTGTGGGCACAGGTTCTGATGATTACCCGCATCGGCACGAGGATTTTGTATAAAGGGTTAAAGGTACCATAGCTGGAGCTAATGGTAATCACATATGTCAATAACATTTAAGGCAACAATCACATATTTCACAATGGCAAAATCAGTTTAACTTATTGAACAAAAGATGCAAGAATAGTGTAGTTCCATAAAGAATTATAAGTTAGGGTAATAATCACAAGAATTTATCATTAGATAACAAAAGTGGTTTTGGACCAATTATCCTTTGGCAACCCAAGCTTTACAAAGAAATCACTTGACCAAATTTTAGGATAGAAAAAACTTGGGTTTCAAAGATCACAAAGGCTCACATAATAGGATATAACACTTATAGCATGAACACATCGTTTACTCACTTTAGAGTTCCTTTGCTCCTAGTATACGTAGCCCCTTTGCACTTCTAAAGCTCCTCAAACTCTAATATAATATTTAATTTAATACTTAGTATTTATTTAATCATGATGCTCTTATCCCATAACTACCCCATGCAATATAACATTCACATACACTTAGAGTTGCACGTATAAGTGTACTCATCACTTGCACATAACATGTTGACTTTAAAAGTCTTACAAACTTAGGCCTGATAGGCTCACATGAAAACATATTGCAATTATGTCTATATCTTTCTAAGTTCATCATAATATCATTATCTTAATTTTAATTCACTTTTAACAATCAACTTACTTAACACTTACATACATGTCAACTAATCACTTAACCTTTCAAGTGTCATGCTTAACTCTTATGATCCATTCATTTAATCAATCATCTCATCAACTCATGACCATTTATTCATATTCAAGTCATCATAACATCTAGTTCCATATTTCACAATCACATCCACATTCAAATCACATTATGAGATTAAGATACCTTAAGTATACCAAAGTGCCTCTAGGCTTGTCTAGGGTCATACCTTCAACTAACATGCAATTTTATTATTTATTATTCATATGTACATGTCAATAATTATCAAAATACTTTGCATAAAAATTATAGACATTGGGATAAAAATATTAATGTAGGTTGAATGCATCATCAAAAGGAAAACTAAATTTTTCTTTCTTTTCGCACTTTCCATCTATTTCAGTAATATGTAAAAACATGGTTTGAACCAAGATTTTTTATGTAAACACAAAAAAAATCATTTTGGAATGTTAATTCACGTGAATTGGCCACATATGGTATTTCTCATACATGAAAATTAAATTTTTGGGTTATACGGTACAAAACCATGAGTTTTCTTATTTTCGGTATTTTTTGGTCATTATAGTAATATGTAAACATGTAGTCTAAACCATTACTTTTCATTCAATCATAAAAAATATTAGTTTAAAACATCTTAATGCATGATTCGGCAGCCATAGGTAGGATTTATATAAAAAAAATTCCAAGTTTTAAGACTTAAATGAAAATCATGAGTTTTTGCGCTTTCCGTTCATTATAACAATATGCAAACACATGATTTAAATCATTATTTTTCATCTAAACAAAACAAATATCATATTAGAATTCATTCTCACACAAATCGGCAACCACATGTTAATTTAATAATAGAATTTTCCAACTTCTAAGTTCTAGCATAAAAACCTTGAATTCCTTTGTTTTCTGAACTTTCCGGTTATTATAGAAATATGCAGAAATATCATTTAATCTAATATTTTTCATCAAAACAAATCAAAAATCAATTTAGAAATCAATGATGCACAAATCACCCCCCATTAGTGATGTTTATGGATAAAAATTATCATTTTAAGTTATAAAATTCACCTTTGGAGAAATCTCGCCAAAAGATTTGTGTTTTTGGTAGAAAAAAAATCTTCTCTCCCAAAAACTCAATCAAATAGAATTAAATCTATAAAAATTAGTAAATAATCTGTTCAAAATAATTTTTTCAGAATTTATTTCGTTGAAATTAGTTTAGGAATTGAAAGAGAAGGAAAACTTACGATTACGGTTAAGAAATCACGAAACTGAAAGGTGTTTTCTTAATTTCGGTAGAGAGAAATATTTTGAGAGAATTTTTCTGCCAAGATATAGAAAAATAGAATGATGGCTATCAGAAAACCTAGGTTGGCCAAAATTTTCATTAAATATTAGGGTTTGGGTGCAAATTCTACTAATACCCTTAATGAACTAGGTTATGAGGGTTTTAGTGTAGTGGACTTTTGGGTATTTGGGCTTTTAATTTAAATTTAGGGCTGATTATAATTAATAAAAAAATAAAATATTTTTTTCTTATTATTTTCATTAAAATTTTCCCCCAAACATTTATTTAAAAATTATTTTAAAATACATATAAGATTGTTTTATGCTTAAAAATTGCCTTTATGCATGAGAATTCATTTTACAAAAAATAAATTTTACAAAAAATAAATTATTTTATGTTAATGCATTTCATTTAAACCATTTATTTCACAATAATAATTCATATTAGGCATATTAAAATTAATTTAACATGCCCCAAACCCATAAATCATGTCACACATAAATTTTCACATAGCCACACAATTTGTTACAATAACCCTAAATTCAAATAATTTGTCACTAAAACTCCTAGGGTAGATGTGGGTTGTTACAAAAAGATTGTCTTTCCTTGGCAAAGGATACTTGTTCTTCACAGTGACTTTGTTGAGCTGGCGATAATTGATTCACATACGGAATGAGCCATCCTTCTTCTTCAGTAACAGTAAAGCCTTATCGAGTAGGTCATATAGTTGCATCTTTAATTCTTTCAACTCTGTTAGTGCCATATGATATGGCAGTATTGATATGGGCTGTGTGCTCGATAGCAACTCGATGTTAAACTTAATCTCACGATCCAATGGTATCCTAGGTAGATCCTCAGGAAAGACGTCCATGAACTCATCCACCACTGGCTTACTTTTGCCTTGCATAGTGGCCTCTTTGTTGGTATCAACTATATGAGTAGATATGCTTGGCACCCTTTCTTTAACATCCTTCTCACTCCTAAAGCTGATATCAAATTCGAAGGGTTCTCATTCCTATCTCCTTGATACTTAAACTCCTCCCCATGCTTAGTTCAAAAATCTACCAACTTTTCTCTACAGTTGATATGAGCTCTATGCTCATAAAGCTAGTCCATTCCTAAGATTATGTCAAATTCTAGCACATCAAGTTTTAGCAATTCTACAGGAAGTTTCCATCCATCAATGGCTAACTCATAGTCTTTAAACACATATTTCAATTCCATCACTTCTCTTAAAGGAGTTGACACTACTAAGGGTTCAATCATTGATTCCTTATTTCTACCAAGACTCTTAGCAAAATATGGTGATACAAAAGAATGCGTAGCACTGGAATCAATCAAGCATCTTGCAATACAATTTTGGATGGGAATGATATCTTCTTCTTTTAAATCATACTAGATTAATATTCTTCTTTTAACTATATTTGATATTTACATAAGTGACAGAGAAATTCCTACCATTCTGCAACAACCCACATCTACCCTAGGAGTTTTTGTGACAAATTGCTTGAATTTAGAGTTATTGTGACAAAATATTTGATTTTATGAAAATTCATGTGTGATGTGATTTATGAGTATGTGGTATGTTAAATTAATTTTAATATGCCTAATATGAATTATTATTATGAAATAAATAATATATATGAAGTGCATTAGCATAAAATAATTTATTTTGCATAAAATGAATTTTCATGCAAAAAGGCAATTTTTAAGCATAAAATAATTTTATGAGTATTTTTAAAATATTTTTTTAAATAAATGTTTTATGGGAAATTTTAATGAAAATAATAATAAAAATGTTTATATTTTAATTACCTATAATCGGCTCCAAAATTAATTAAAAACCCAAATACCTAAAAGCCCACTACACCAAAATGCTCATAACCTAGCTCATTAAGGGTAAACTTGGAAATTGCACCCCAAACCATAATATATAATGAGAATTTCGGCCAGCTCTTGATTTCCAGCAGCCACCATTCTGTTTTTCAGTATTTTGACAAAAAAACTCTCTCAAAACAAGTTTCTCTACCGAAATTAAGAAAACACCTTTCACCTTTGTGATTTCTCGCCCGTATTCATAAATTTTTCTTCTCTTTCAATTCCTTAATTGATTTCTATGAAATAAATTATGGGAAAATTATTTTGAACTAGTTGTTCACTAATTTTTATAGATTTAATTTATTTTGGGTAAGTTTTTGAAAGAGAAATCTAATTCTTTACCAAAAACCCAAATCTTTCTATGCGATTTCTTCAAAGGTGAATCATGTGACTGAAAATTAAAAATTTTATGTATAAACCATACTAGGGGGGTGATTTCTACATCATTGAATTCTAAATTGATTTTTGATGTGTTTTGATGAAAAATATTGGATTAATTTATATTTCTGCATATTACTATAATGACTAAAAAGTTTCAGAAAATAAGGAAATTTAAGGTTTTTGTGCTAGAACTTAGAAGTTAGAAAATTCTATAATTTGACAACTCAATGCCTGTCAATTTGTGATGTTTAATATTCTAAACTGATATTTGTTTTATTGGGATGAAAAATAATGATTTAAATCATGTGTTTGCATATCACTGCAATGAATACAAAGCGCAGAAAGCGCGAAAACTCATAATTTTCACTCTAAACCTTGAAACTTGGAATTTTCATGCATAATTATGATCAATGGCTGTTGAATCATACATGAGGATGTTCTAAACTAATACTTGCTATGATTGAATGAAAAATAATGGTTTAAACCACCTCTTTACATATTACTATAATGACCGGAAAATACTAAAAAAAAGAAAACTCATGGTTTTGCAACCTAAAACCCAAAATTTGAATTTTCATGTATGAGACATACCTATTGCTACTAATTCATGTAGATTAATTTTCTAAAATTATTTTTGTTGTGTTTACATAAAAAAATCTTGATCCAAACCATATTTTTACATATTATTGTAATAGACGAAAAGTATAAAAAGTAAGAAAAATTCAGTTTTGCCTTTAATGGAGCATTCGACCTACCAAGGGATTTTTATCCCAATGTATATAATTTTTTGTGATGTATTTTAATGTTTATTGACATGTATGTATGTTTGATAAATGATTAGATTGCATGTTAGTTGAAGGGATGACCCTAGACAAGCTTAGAGGCAATGTGGTATACTTGAGGTATCTTAACTTTTTGTTGTGATTAATATGTGAATATGATTGGATAATATGGAAGTAGGTTGTATGATGAGTTAATGTTGAATTAATGATTATGAAGAGACTGATTGAAAAAATTGGTCATATGAGATAAGCACGATGCTTGAAAGGTTATTTGTTAAGTTAACATATGTGGAAGTGTTAAGTGTGCTAAGATGATTGTTAAAGTAAATTGATATTAAGATAATGATATTGTGTTGACATTAGAAAGGTATTGACATGATTGTAATATGTTTTCATGCTAGCATATAAAGGCTAAGTGTACGAGACTTTTAAGTCAACATGTTATGTGCAAGTGATGAGTGCACTTATATGTGCAACTCTAAATGTATGTGAATGTTTATGTGCATGGGGTAGTTATAGGATAGGATAGCATCATGATTAAATAAATACTAAGTATTATATTAAATATTATGATAGAATATTATTAAGTGTATGGAAGCAAGGGAACCACAATGTGAGTAAACACTGTATTCATTATACAAGTGTGAGTAAACACTACAATCTTGCTTCAAGTGTGAGTAACATTATGTTATTTACAAATATGTGATATCATGTTATGTGAGCCTTTGAGATCTTGAAACCCAAGTTCATCCTATCCTTAAATATTATTAAGTGATTTGTTAGTAAAGCTTGGGTTGCTAAAGGACAATTAGTCCAAAACCATTTTTTTTTATTATCCAATGATAATTCCTTATGATTATTACCCTAACTTACATTCTTTTTGAAACTACATTATCATTATATCTTTTGTTCAAAAGTTAAAACTATTATTGTATTGTGATACATGTTATTATTGCCTTCAATGTTATTGTTATATGTGAATATGATTAGCTCTAGCTATGGTACCTTTAACCCTTTATGCAGAAGTCCTCGTGCTGATGTGGGTAATCATTGGAACATATGCACATGGTCTTAACCAATGGATAGGGGTAATGTATCCACCTCAGCTAGAAATGGGCAGTTTTAGCAATGGGGCCTGATCAACTTCATGCCTTCTAAGTGATAAGAGTTGGAATTTAGTTTAATGCCACCTCTCCTTTAAGTGTTCAAGTGATAGAGCAATAGCCTTTACTCTTTAAGGGTTATAAGTGTGATTTTTGCAAACTTGTTAAATTGAACCCTTGCTAAAATTGCAACTTGACTCATGAATTGTAAATCATGAACTATGTGTATAAGCTATGTGTTTCCTTTTTAAGGGAAGATATGTTAACGTATGTGTGATATTGCTTACTCATTGAGATCATCTATGTCACCCCTCTTTTTCTTTCCTTGTGTGGTTCCAGGTGAGGAAATGCAAGAAGGCAACGTGATGGCTCAAGCATTCTACTTTACTTGGGGATTCCTAGTCAAAGTCATTAATAATACCATGCTATGAAGTGTTGACATTAGATGCTATGGGAATATTAATTTTTGATGTTTTATTTTGAGATGTTATTCATTAAGGTTTTTGAGTGAATTATGAATATTATACCCTTATGGATTATATGTGAGGTGTCTAATTATTGTTTTCCACAATTAAAGGTTTTCATATAATGTTTTAATGAGTTATTATATAAGGTTTGGTATGATCCTAGGTATGATTTGTACATATGTAAGTGGGTTCTACGGGCATGGGTGACCTTATGTCTCCTCATGTTCTAGGACTGTCATGTCTCCGAAATTGGGATGTGAACTTTCTTATTGTTCTAGTCTATATGGTAGCATCTAAGCCACAAATTTCTTAATATAATTCATTTAATTCATACTGTATACTTATGTATATATAATGTAACTAATTTATTTCATTCTCATACTGATTGTTACTAAACATCATTTCTCTTCTTATGGCCTTAATCATAATTATCCTTTAATAATTCCATATATTGTTACTAAAATTTTGAGATCTTGATCTTCAAAATCCATAACGGCTAGATAACATGTGGCACCTTCTCATTGGTTGTTCAACTATCCATTGCAGTCTTGGACTTCAATATGAATATCGTGATCATGACTACCAATTTAGGGTCGCGAATCCAGGATCACGCCCTTGGTCGTAGTTGGGACTGAGGTCATGATTCACTCTGAGTGAAATTGATCAACTTGGCTTCTTCAGTTTCTTAGTCGTGATTACATAGTCGTGGTAGTGATTTCATGGTTGCAGTCGCGATTTCATCATCTTGGTCGTGACTCAGAAGCAATCTAATATACTTTGAAAGATTTTGATTTCCTTTCAATTTCAATCAATAAATATGATATATCCTACAAAACAAACACTTGAACAAATATTAGATAGCTTTCAATTTGATTGATAAGATCAAAATAGAGATTCATTAAGTTTTGAAATAACTTAGGTTAACACATAGAGCTTTACCACTAGTCAACATTTCATCATGTAGGTCATAATTGCACATATGGTCTTTTAACTTGAGGTAATACATTACCTAACATATTGGTGGTTAGGATTTATTACTACTTATATACTAATGCTTTTCACGCAAAGGTAAATGGCATGATATGGCCTTAACTAGTGATATGTCGAGGTAAGTGATCTCTAAGAAAGAACCCATTAATTTGGGTAAACAAGGAAGGATATAACATTTAGTTGGTCTTGATATGCAAGTTTTTAGTCAAGGTGGATGAGATTCACTAGAAAAGAATTTCTAGTAGGAATCAAGTTTATCGAGAACTAGAACAGAGATGAAATCATATGATCGAAGCATATAGGGTTTGACTAATTAGAACATGAACCTAGTAAGTCACACACCATAAAGCATTCACCAATCAAAGATATAAAATTATATTAATAATTAATTAAATTGTTTTAATTAATTCATTAATGATAATTAAATTAAGTTTGTAATTGAATTTACAAAGATCCTAACATATCTTAAAGTTTAATTCGCAAAGGTTTCTTTCAATTAAGTCATAATTTGTATATGATACAAATAGTGAAGAATAAATTGAAATAGTTTTGGACTAAATTTAATTGGGTTTGGACATTTGATGGGAGCCTAAACCACATTGGATCTGGTAGTAGATGCATATAGGCTTAGTAGTAAACTTCATTCATATAATGGATTTAGGGGTTACACCAACTAAAACCCAAGTCCATATAAGATATGGAAGAAAGAGAGAGTTTAGGGGTTAGAGATAACCTACTAACTCTTTTGGGCATCTTTGAATTTTTCTGTCATATAGTGGGAGACAAAGATGAATTGATAAGACAATCAACTCTTTTTTGTTCCCCACTATCTCAACAACTATCTTAGTTGTGAGAGGACATAATATATGCATGAGAAGAGAAAAAATCTAATAAGTAAATGGATATATATAAAATTTTCAACTAACAAAAGAAAAGGATACTATTACATGCATGAGAATGAGAGAAGAGCTTGAGAGGGAGATTGAAGAAAGCGTTCTCCAATCTTTCATCATCTTCTTCTTCTCTTCTTGTTTTTAAGAAAAACAAGACTTGGTTATAGTAGAAGTAAGTCCTAAACAACAAGAACCTTTAATCCTTGCTTGGTGTGAGTAAGTTAGAGGCTTTACATTTGGGAAGCTAAAAGAAATAGGAGCTAAAGAGAAAGGTATATGATACTTCTTCTTCTTCTTTCTTTCTTGTATGTGTTTTGCACACAATTGGTGAACATATTGAAATGGCTAATGGACCTACCATAATTGTTGGAGCAAAATCTTTGAAATGTTTGAAATTTTACCCCACCTACCATGCTTTCATATTTGGTGCCATTAACCCCTTTAATTGGTATCAGAGCCACCCAATTTTAGTGCAAAACCGTTGCATGTGTTGCTTTAAAGCTTTTGATTTGATTAAAAAGAGTTGGTGCACAAATATTGTGCTCACAGACACATAAATTGCAACTGCCATTTTGATTTTGTGATCGCGAATAAGTACATTAGAACAAGTGCTATTCTGTCTATCATGATTTCACGATCACGATTTTAGTGTATCTCTCTTGATTTCAACTTCAAGATCGTGATTTCTATTTCTTGATCGTGATTTTGATTTTACAACCGCTATGGCACCTGCCACAGTGGTCATGATTTTCATTGTGTTTTTACCCAACTTTTAATTTTTCAAAATTGTTTTGATCTATTTTTCAATCAAATAAATTTCTATGACTTAAAATATGATTTTAAGCTATAAAAACATTGAATATATGATATTTAAAATGGTTTTTTGAAAATATTCCAAAATTTTGGATATGTTCCAAATGGTAAAAGGACAACATATGAATAAATCTAATTGTTATGTTTATGGTATATGTTTGAGAGGCATGAATGGATGATTATGGACTAGAATCATAATGTATGTTTCTTATGATGGGCATGTAATATTTTTTTATTATATGAAAGAGTTGTAATTAATCATTAATTACTATTTAGGTTGTATATTCAATTCATTGATCCTTTGAGCTCTCTTTATTTGTAATCTCACCTTGGTATGCTAAGGACAACCATGTACACATGAAAAATGTGGAGATGTAAGATAAAGAGAAGGCTCAACCTTTAAAGATGCCTAGTGGGAGTATGAAGACTCATTAATTATAGTCTTTTGAATGTTTTCAGTTTGATAAACCTAAACTCCGCACCCATTCCTTGTGGCTAAGAATTAGGCCAATTAGTCTATGATCATACCTATGTAAAGTGTCCATTTTATGATATATATGTGATATATATGATGAATGAGATGTATGTAAAATGGATAATATACAAATTGAGGCTTAATAATTAAAGCCCAAGAAAATCTTCTAAATAAAAAAAAATAAAATTAAGTCATGGCTCTCTATTGGAGCAATGATTCATGGGAATCATTTCCTTGAAGTTATTATAAAGCATGTGATGTTACAAGTATAGGATTGTCATGACCCAATTCCTAGGCTGTGACGGTCTTAGAATTTAAGAAGACATAAAGTCACCTAAACCCGTAGAATCCCATTGAACTTATTATCATTTAGTATATTCCATTTTATAACTTATCCCAAGATCGAAATCCCATTCACTCTTTACCATTTCCATTATTACATTAACCATTCATTTATAGTCAATGCACTTTAATACCATTTCATAATCATTGATTAGCATATCATTTTTAAGTATTAATAAATACTATCCATACATTCTTATCATAAATAAGAATATATAAAAATTACTATTATTTGTTTACAATAAGAATATAAACCCTATAGCCTTCAGATACCATGGAGCTTTAGATCAATGATCCTCAAGATGACACAAGCAAACACAAAGCATAGCAATTTAGCAAAGCAAGTCCCAAATGAAGAAGCATAGCTCAAAATTTATCTTGCTAATGAATCATCCTGACCTGAAAAATTTTGAACAACTATGGAATGAGACAAGCCCAATGAGTACATAATAATTTAACATAACATTAATGCAATATAAGAGATTATCACTTGGATGGATTCAAGGTAGCAATGGAGAGATGTTAATCAAAATTGGTCATATTGAACTTCAGAATGCAATTTCGCATAAATAATAATGTCTCAAAAGCAGAAAGCTTCCCATATATAAATATTAAAGAGTGGTAGCCTAAGCCTTGCTTACTCACATGCATCACACTATGCATGACTGATTGGGCCTTACGGTTAGGCATTCCCCCTAATAGAGATTGGGTACTCTCACCCTACCCATAGGTTTATACTAAGTGTATAAGGTCTAATGTATTTCCTCACACTAAAGAGGATTTATACTTAATCATGGGTATCAATGAAAGACATATCCAAGGTCTATAATAGGAATTCAATGGAAAATAGTTTGGCATATTAACCATTCTCATTATTGAGCACAACATAGGACCAATGTAAGAGGCATATCATGGTCAAATATCATATAAAAAAATTATGGCTTTCCAAAGGCTTAACAATCAATGGGCAACCATATATTCAATGTCATTTCAAGTACATGCCAAGGGATGGAAATTCAAGTAATGGTTGCAAGCAATAAGGCATAATTACATCATATTATTAAGTACTCATGTTAAACTCATTTGCTCCTATTGATTGTTCATTCTTGATTAATTTAATGTCCTTCACTGTCTTAAGCAATTTCCTTGCCCTTGCCTTGAAGTTCTACACCCAATATCAATTAGTAACTAATGGTGTTACCAATTATAACTTATACTTGTTTTATTACTTCAACTTATAGTAGAGATGTATCAATAGTGTCCTATATATACTTATTCTTATTTCTAATCATTTCCAAGCTAAATTCCTTATTAAATTTCATAATTTCAAGTTTAAATCTTAAAATTCCCAAATTATTCCATAAACACTAGAATTTGGAGAAAACTATCAATTTCCCTTTCAAACTTCAAACTAGCTATAGATTCATCAAATTAACACCTAGGCAATCAATTCCCACTAATTATTTTAAGTTAATTCACTCTTATTCTTATGAACCCTAACTTATCCCACTTAAGTCAAATTTAGGGGAAACTTATAATTCCTCATCAAATCTTCAAATTAGTTATAGAAATGTGAAATTAACATCAATTATCACAATTTAGTATTAGAACACCAAGTTCCTCTTTTAACTAAGTTTATGCTACTAAGATTTCCAAGTCTTGAATCAACTTTCTAAAAATTCATTTTAATACTTCTGAATCATTTTTATTCATCTAAAATAACTATAATGTACTTAATTAGAATTTATAACACTTTCTTGATCATTTACTAATGTTTGTTGTATTCCCCCTTTAGTGATACTTAGGTATTTTCATGTTTTCTTTACTTATCTTCACATTTATCCTTTAATTCTCCAGCCAAATCTCCATATTTCATTTAAGAACATCCAAAATTATATCTTATGTATGCACACCCCCTTATGGCCAAACTTACATATATGGTGTAGAAGAAATTTTGTGCAACTAAAATGCTAAAATTATACTTAGAACATAGAAAGGTAAAGATGTACAAGATTCCTTACCTTGAATAACTTTGGTTTGCTAAGGTTCTTATTGCTATTGGTGTAGAGAGAGTTTCTTTTGTTATTGTGAAACTTTGGTATAGAGATAGGCAAAATGATGTTCATAACTTAAATTTGCTTATATATATATATATATATATATATATATATATATATATATATATATATATATAATGGGTTGGATGGTAAGGATTTGATCAAGCTCCATTCAATGGTCAAAATTTAATCACAATGGATGGATAAGATTTGATCAAGTTGGATGGATGGAATTTTCTTTACAATTATAATGTTCATCATAAGGGTATGGGAATGCTAAAAATGCACCTAGACTTATGTGTAAAGAAGATGAGAGTTCATATTGGTTTAAGATTTTGACTTGGTCAATTTTCATGACTCTCTCTATAACACCATTTTCTATTGTCTTAGGCCAACTATTCTAGCTCATAACCTTTGGTGTTCATTCACTCTTGGGCCTATGGGCTAGCCACCTTCGATTTGGCTTGGACCTTTGATGTTTCAAGGCCCATTAATAAGCCCATATGCCCATTAACATACTTAGAAAATTTTCTTTTAACTTCCTTTCATTCCTTTCACTATAACTTTCAAATTTATGTTCTCTAACTTCTTTATATACATCACTTATTATCATATGAAATCTATTTAATTCATTAGAGCATAATTAGTCATGATAAAATCATAAACTAGGCAAACAATTGCATAAGAAGTCCTAAGATTCCTACCCAATTCCTTGTCATTTCTATACTATACTAACATTAAAAAAATCTAATTTTATAATATTATTAGTAATTAGAATGGATTATAAAATCCTTTGGTATTACAAGGATACATTTTGTGTCAATAATAGTAGTGTGTACCTGAGCCACAAATGTTCAAATCTCTATACTTGTTGGTCCAATGGTATTGACTTAATTAATGTGAAAGACCAATAACGACAATGGGTATCTGAGGTCGAAAGCATTAGGAGCCAAAATGATTGTGCCTCATAAAGAGTTGTGATGAATAAGAATTTTTCAATTGTAAAATATCAAAATCCCAATAATGACAATATGTATTTGAGGGAATTTGATAGTTTTATAAGAATTCAATGACCCATTAGAAATCCACTCCAATGGGATTTCTGTCTCCTATTTAGAAGTGTAGGATTTGCCAAGTTAGTGGGAGTACCATTTTGATTAAAGACCAAATCAACGTGGTGGTTACATTTCACATAGACTAATCAATCTTATTAATTTTTTGCAGTAAATATGATAAAATGAGCACATCATGTCCTATTGCGAGCATACTCAGTGATAAAAAACTAGTGGGACCAAACTTTATGGATTAGTTGAGAAACTTTAAATTAGTGATTGCTTATGAAAAATGTTTATATGTTCTTGATTCGAAGGTCCCTGGACCCTTACTTGAAGGGGTCTCTCTTAAGGATCATGCCACTTTAGAGAAGTGGAAAGATGATCATACAAAAGCAAGGTGCATGATATTAGGATCAATGAGTCCAAAGTTGCATAAGCAACATGAAAACATGCTTGAGGTTACAGACATAAGATATCTAAGTAGTTGTTCCAAACCAAAATGTGTGAGGGAGAGAAGTTTGGGCTACATGTTCATAAGATGATTTGGCTAATTATGCAATTAGAGAATTTAGACTTCTCTATGGACTTTAACCTTCAAATGGATTTGATCCTTTTATCCCTACCAAACTCATTTTCCAATTTCATTGTGAATTTTCATATGAACAAGATTGAGTGCACTCTTGCAGAATTACATAATGAACTTGTGATCACTTAAAATAATATGAAGGGTAAGAGTAAGGAAGTAGCTCTTGTTGCATCCTCTTCTAGTAAGACTAATAAGAAAAAAGGTAAAAAAAAAAGACTTACTCAAGCCAAGTGGTGGTGTGAGCAAGGAAAAATCCACAATGGCAGCTTCTAAAGATAAAGGAGAGTGTTTCCATTATGATGAGGTTGGACATTAGAAGAGAAATTGCCCAAAGTATTTAGAATCCTTGAAAGGAAAGAAGAAGAACAAGAAGAAGGATAAGCCTTATGAAGGTATGTCTTCTAATTGTTCCATCTCTAGTATATGTAATAGTTCATCGATTGCTTAGATAATTGATAGTGGTGTAAGTTCTCACATTTGTGCTTCTATGCAGGTGATGATAAGCAATAGAGGCTTGGAAAAGGGAGAGGCGATCCTAAAGCTTGGAAATGGAGTAAGTGTTGCGGCAAAGGCTATTGGATCTACTTTTATTGATCTTATTGATCATGTTTTGTTATTAAAAGACATTTTTTATGTACCTAATGCTTTTAAGAACATTATTTCTGTAACTAGTATGATTAGTATGGGTTATGAACTCTTGTTTAAGAAATATGTTTGTGAAATCTATATGATAATAGAATTGTTGGCATGGGTTATTTACTTGATCATCTATATTATTTGGATAATGTGAGGCCTTGCCCGAGCACTGGTCTGATCCGTTAAAGGGAATCAAAATGCTCATTTGGGAAAGAACTCATGAGTAAGGCCTCAGGCTTATCTTTGATAAATTTGAAAATTATTTTAGGAGTCACCACCTTAATTTTATTTTTATTTGGGAAAATATAAGGAAAAAACCCATTTGACTCCAATTATAACCCAAAAGAAAAAGGATCACTAACCTCGTAACCAAAGAGGATTCGAGGACTAGGTTTTTAGTTTATTTTAAAAAAATAAGTTTGGCCAATTAATACAAGAGTAACTTAAAATATATTTCATGAACAAACTAAAATGTATGAATAGTTTATAATATGCATGATCATTCAATCCACAAAGTTTATACATAATTAGAATTCAAAATAAAAGAGAGTTAATAATACAATGAAATCCAAACTTAGGGGATACCTCCTCTAGCCCTTATAGGTTCTAGGGAAGTCACACATTCTCCAAACTGATCCTAATAATAAAGCAAAGAAACAAACACGAAAGTAAGTGAAGATGGTGATAAGGGGATAGTTGATTAATTTTAATTGGATTTGATACCTGAACCAAGCATGCCTACGTATCCCTTTGAGTGGACATCAGAATCCATGCAGTTCTCCCATCTTACAAAGGGGTTAGTTTAGCCTAGCCACTTTATCATGTTTTGATTGATTGACTAAAAGAGGGTTGAGTTAATTAATTAATTTAATTGATCATTGAGTTGATTAGCTAGCAACCTAGATGAATCAATTTAATTAACTAACTAAAAGAAGCAATAAAATTAAGGGAAAAGAAGCCTACTTCAGATGGGGGTCGGCAGCTGGCTTTGGACAGTAGGCGGCGACTGGTGTTGGATGGCAGGCAGCAGCTAGCCTTGGATGGCAAGTTGCAGATAGCCTCAGACAGCGGGTGGCAGCTAGCCTTGGGCGGCGGACACGAGCCTTGGGCAAGAGACTTGCCTCAAACAGGCAGGCGGTAGAAAGCCTTAAACTGGTCGGGTAGAAATTAAGAAGAAACCCCCCAACTTGCTTTGGAAAGTAAGGGGCAAATGCAAAGCATTTTGCTTGAAGTGATGCTTTTTAAGCACTAGAAGTTTGAGTTTTAAAGTATGGGGAGGCCCTCTATATATAGGAGGAGGTTTGAAGCATAGAAACCATAAATTTCCAATATGGGATTGCAAAAAATCAAAATTTTGCCGGAGTTGCCGCAGAGGGCTTAGCAGCATCACAAAGCTTTTTATGGTAGTGTCGCACAGTCTTTTGCATTTCCACAGAGGCCTTTGCAGCAATGCCATAGAGCTCTGCGACAATGGGCCCCAATTTTGCCTATTTCGCCCGTTTTTGCCCATTCTTGCTCGTTTCTCATCCGTTTTACATGATTCCAATTGCGTTATACTCATCACTCAGTCTCGGATGATTTGAAAGGGTTCAAATGTTAAAAAGAAATATCTTGATTTTTCCATTTTGAGAGTTTTCAACTTTTGAAAGTTTGTTTACTGAGCCTAAGTGCTTCTAAGGTTCAAACACATACTGGAAGGTGCAAGGTTAAGGGTTCACAGCTGCCCCCTCATAAGAATTATCTTTGTCTGATAGGCAGTTTTGATGAGTGTGAACTTTAAAATGAAGAGGATGCCCCTGGTATATTTAGGAATGGCAAGAAGTTCTGTGAACTTTAGGATGAAGAGGATGCCCCTAATATATTTGGGAGCGGCATAAAGTTCTGAAGAGGATGCCTCCGGTATATTTAGGAGTAGCAAGAAGTTTTGATGAGTGTGAAGAAGATGCCCCCGGTATATTTGGGAGTGGCAGGAAGTTCTAATGAGTGTGAAATGAAGAGGATGCCCCCGGTATATTTAGGAGCAATAGAAAATTTTGATAAGTGTGAAATGAAGAGGATGCCCTCGATATATTTGGGAGCAGCAGGAAATTATAATGAGTATGAAGAGGATGCCCCCAGTATATTTGGGAGCAATAGTAAGTTTAGAGGATGCTCTCGGTATATTTAGGAGCGACATGAAGTTTAGAAGTTACTCTCGATATATTTAGGACTGGCAAGAGGATGCCCCCGGTATATTCAGGAGCGGCAAGAAGTTTTGAAGAGGATGCCCTTGGTATATTTAGGAGAGGTAGGAGGATGCATCCAGTATATTTGGGAGCGGCAAGAGGATGCCCCTGGTATATTTGGGAGCATTAGGAAGAAAATGGCAGTTCCTGTCTGGTAGGAAAGAAGATGACCCTATATGGTAGGAATCGATGAAGAGGTAGTCCTGTCTGGTAGGAATGGTGATGATAATCCTATTTGGTAGGAAATGAAAAGTGATGATCTTGTCTAGTAGGATAAAGAAGAGATGACCATCGTATTTGGCAGGAATGGTAAAGATAACTGTCCTATCTGGTAGGAATAATAGTAGTCCTTTCTGGTAGGAATAAAAAGTGATGATGCTGTCTGGTAGGATCAAGGAGAAATGACCATCTTGTCTGGTAGGAATGGTAAAGATAATTATCCTGTCTGGTAGGAACAGTAGTGGTCCTTTCTAGTAGGAATGAAAAGTGATCTTGTTTAGTAGGATAAAAAAGGATAACCATCCTGGCTAGTAGGAATGGTGATGATGATCTTGAGATTTGAGATAGATTTTTGAAAAGAGATTAATTCAAATTGATTGGGTTGATGATCTATCTTTCTTTGAGAGTTTAATGATCTGCCTTGATTCATGATCCTATTCAATGTAGAAAATGCTAGATAATTATGCAATGATCTGATACCTTGAACCTGTGAAGGGTCAGTCTTGATATAAAAGTGCTAATATTTAGGAGAAAGATGCCCCTATTTTAGAAAGGTGAATATTTGGAAAGGATGTGCCCCTACTTTATAATGATAAAGGAAAATGGTTTAGACATTTGGTTTTTGGTTGATTGGCTAGCTTAGAGGTGAAGATGGGCATGTTAGGTATGAGATTAGTTGGTTAATGGCTATCAGTTTGGCCTAGGTAGAAACAAGGTGTGGTCTTGGAAAAGATCAAGCTACTTAGTTTAGATAGGTCTAACTTTGGTTTGAGGTTGAATTGGAGAGTTGGATCAAGAAGGTCAGGTTTTGGAGATGATTAGATTGGAAGGTTTGGGGAAGGTCAACTTATGGGGCTTGCCCTTGGAGAAGTTCATGTAGAAGGCTTAGTCAAGTTTAGGACTTTGGCTTAGTCAGGTTGCAACCTTTAGGGAGTTTATTTGGAAGACTTGGTCAAGTTTCGCCTTTGGCTCGGTTAGGTCTAGCTTAGAGGATAGGTTAGTCTAGGAAATTAGTTAGGGAAGGTTTGGTCAGATTTGCCTTTGGAGGAGATTATGGTCTTTTGTGGATGGTGAAAGCTCAGTTTAGTCTTTTTAGGTTGGGCTTCATAGTGAAGGAATTTTGGGCTTAGGCTTCATGGTGAAGGAATTTTGGGGAGTGGTTTTTATGGTGAAGGCTTTTGGGCTTAGGATTCATGGTGAAGGCTTTTTGGTTTAGGTTTCATTGTGAAGGCTTTTTGGTTTGAAGGCTTGAAGGGTTTTGGTCAAAAGGCTTTGTCAACTTGGGCTTTTTTCCATAAGGGTGCTTTGGATGGTCGGCTTTGGCATAGGTATGGTTGTAAGGGTTTTGGTTGTAGGCTCATGGACAAGCATTTGCCTTTTGACTTGGATGCATCAGATTTCCTTGCCCATCATACTATTGGCAGGTTTTGACACAATTGGACTTTATGGATGATGTAATTTGCTAATGAGGCTTGGTCTTTTCAAGGATGATGAGGTTTTGCCAATGAGTCATAAGATGACTTGAGTGGTTTGAGCCCTTCTTTTGTGGGACATGACTTGATTTTAATTGTGCCATAGAAAGCTGGCTTTAAGGGTGACGAGTTTTGAAAGACTTATGATTTTTGGTTCTGCACATAAGCTTGGCCCTTAGAAGATGATGAGACTTTGCCCAAGAAAGGATTGTATAAGGCTTGAGTTTGAATAAATAGAGTGGTACATTTTAAAGTTAAGGAATGGTTCAAAGGTGGGTTGGATTTTTTTTTTTTTTTTGAAAAGGATCAAGGAGGTTGTATGATTTTGCTATTTGTACCATGATTTATAGAAAAGAACAAGCCAAGCTAATCTTGTCATTTTAAGATTAAAGAGAAGTTTATGGTGACACTTTGAATGTAGATGATAGATTGGATGAAAGGAAGTGCCCTAAGGAGCGGCTGAAGGACTGATGAAAAAAAGATAACTTAGGGATCATGCTCTCAATGAGAGATAAGAACATGACAGACTAGCAATATGGGAGATTATGCCTAAGTTCTTTGAGCTAAGTGATGAGACGGATTAACAACAGGTGATTACGACCTACAAAGACATGCCCCTACTGTGAGATAAGGGCGTAAAGAAAATATCACTTTAGAGAATGAGCAAGCTAGTAAGGAAGGATGACTTTAAAGATATGAGATGAGATAGATTGAGTGAACCTGATTTGACAAACTTTAAATGACATGAAGGAAGATGACTAGGATGAGTTTTTTTTTTTTTTTTCTAAGCTACTCTTTTCAGGTTTTCAACTTAATGAGCTTGGATTAATGAAATTTGGCAGAAAACATTCCACCGTGATTTGCTAATTTTCTTCATTTTAAGGGGTCTAACCTTTCAATTTTAGATTTGATGAACTTGTTATCCCTTATTGAGGTGTATAGTTTGATTTTGTGATTCAATTATTTGATGAGAGGTCTATTTCTGGACCTTCTTTGGCTAGGAGCTGGCAAAGGAAATTGTTGATGGCACCTCAATTGTGGTGGATTTGTTCATTTCTCTCTCTTTTTTTTATTATATTTTTTTCTTTTCCTTTTTTTTTAAAGCTCATCTATGATTAAAATAAGAAAAGACAAGTGCACAAATAAATATGGATGTTTTATTACAATGGAAGATTTTATTACAAGATAACAAAAAGGAATTGACATGATTGATGAAAAATACGTGAAAAGGAAAATAAAATGATAGACACATACTCAAATTTAGACTCAAATTTTAAGATTTGGACTCAAACTCAAACTCAGACTTAGACTTAGCTTGGAATTCATTCTCAGATAGGTCATATTAGCTAAACTTGAACTCTTCCATGTCATGGCATTTAGGGTTGAGGTAAGGTGGGGTTGAATTAGGTTCGGGTTCTTCATCACTGTTCAGGGCAGTGGTGAGGAATTCAGATTGAAATGATGCACTTTGGATGCAATCTTCAACTTTTGATGCAGTTGCAATCAAAGCCTTAAAGTGGGTAGGTATTAGGTTAACAAGTGGGCTCGGTAGGCTGGAAGTAGATTCTTGACAAGGATGTCCACTTGTTCTTGCTCTGTTGATCTATTTACCATTTAAGCAGTTTTAGCCCTCCACCTTGTAAGGAACATGGAGAAAGACTCCTTTAGAAGTTGTTTGATGATTTCCAAGTCATGCCTAGTGACATCCATTTCACTGTTATAATGATATTGTTCGACAAAGGCACAGCAGATATCATCCCATGTCCCTTTCTTGCTCTTGTCTAATGAAAGGAACCATTTCCTGGTAACACCGATTAGTGATTGTTGGAATAGTTGAGCAAGGAGCTCATCACTAACTCCTAAAGGTTTCATTTCCCCTACATATATCTTCAAATGAGTCTTGGGGTAAGTGGTTCCATCAAATCTCTCTAGTTCAAGCATTTTGAATTTAGGAGGGAGCTTAGCATCAGGAAATAAGGTTAAACTGTCCACATCAATTAGATCATCGCAATGCTTTAAGGATTTAATGGTTCTTTCTATGGCTTTAAGCTTCTCCATGAGCAATCTAGTGTTTGGATGAGACAAAACTTCCTCACCTTGGTTTAGATATGAGTTGGTTTGGTTCGAATTTGGGCTAGGATTGGTCGAGTTCAGGATAAGGTTTGGGATAGGATGGCTAAGGGTGGCCTGGTTAATCATAGCTCGAACTTCCTAAATGATGAATTGCCTTTGTTCCTCGAATTGGGCTTGCTAAGCAGTTAGGATAGCTTGGAAATGCTCTTCTTACTTCTTAAGGACTTTGGTCACAAGTGTGGTCAAGGAAGCCATATCAAGCGGGTGGGCCATTAGTACCTTCAAATCAAAGCAACAAGGTAAGTGACGGGTATGAAACAAAAGAGGTGATAAAGGTATAAGCATGCAGATCCTAAGAGAAAAGGCTTCCTTATTATGTCATAAGCCAACTATTTTTTGGGCTTAAGGCATGATGGGGTAGATGTTTTAGGCCTAGGGTAGTAGACTGAACCAAGGGCATTAGGTTTAAGGTAGTGTGTTTCAAAGGTATTGAGCTTAGGGTAATGTGTTGGGCCAAAGGTATTAGGCTTAGGGTAGTGTCTTGATGATTTGGGGTATAGGTTATAGGCATCTGTCAATTTGGGGGTAATGGATTGGTTTTAAAGGTAATGGGCCAAGGATGTTGGGCGATGGTGTCTCATGGCAAGGTATGGGTAAGAGGAGGGTAGAGATGTCTTTAGGTTACAATTTAGGGCGAAGACATTTTGGGTAAGGTTAAGGTAACAGAGTTTAAGGTTAGAGGTGTTTAAGGTCAAGGCTAGGGAAATGAGAATTTAGGTTTAGGGCTAGGGTATTGGTGTTTAGGTTAAAGGCTAAGGTAAAGGGGTAAAGTTTAGGGTTAGGGTATTGGTGTTTAAGTTAAAGGCTAAGGTAAAGAGGTAAGGTTTAGGGTTAGGGTATTTGTGTTTAGGTTAAAGGCTAAGGTAAATGGGTAAGGTTTAGGGTTAAGGTATTGGTGTTTAGGTTAAAGGCTAAGGTAAAAAAGTAAGATTTAGGGTGATGGCTTAAGGTTTCGTGGGGCAAAAGTGAATGGGATAGAGGTGAGAGTGTTTATAGGGAAGGTATTTGAATGGAGATAAGAATGTTTGACCCTTCTTCGGTTCAAGGTTTGACCTAGACTTGAGATGAATGCATGTTTGGTTATACAGTGCATGATATGCATGAGAAAACATTTTATGAAAATGCAAAGATGCAAGGTTTTAATTATGGTACATATAACTTAAGGCTAAGATCTAAGTTCATTACATGAAAAGGTAAGGGTGGCTAGATTTGGGTACCCGTCACACTAGAACAGTGATATAATTAATCACATGTGAGTCAAGGAGCCTCGCATGGGTCCAACAGTATGTACATACTCATTACACCTTTGAAAGGATCAAAGGATTCATCATAGGATGGATGATTTCACTATCGACGAATAGACCCAAGGAGGGTTACCCACTCGATGCTACTCACTATCTATTATTTTCCTAAAACTAGGTTGAATGGCAAAGAACCTATGCAAGTGATATATGCAAAGTCACAATCATATTAAAAGGCCAAACTCTTTTTAAACCAATTAGTAGTCCACTTATTTTTCCTTTTATTAAAAAAAAGTTAGTCCCTAGTGGAGTCACTAGCTGTAAGTCCTCACCCGAGCACTAGTCTGATCCGCTAAAGGGAATCAAAATGCTCATTTGGGAAAGAACTCACAAGGAAGCCCTTGGGCTTATCTTTGATAGATTTAAAAATTTTTTTTAGGGGTCGCCATCTTAATTTTATTTTTATTTGGGAAAATATAAGGAAAAAACCCATTTGACTCCAATTATAAACCAAAAGAAAAAGGATCACTAGCATCGAAACCAAAGAGGATTCAGGGACTAGGTTTTTGGTTTATTTTAACAAAATAAGTTTGGCCAATTAATACAAGAGTGACTTAATATATATTTCATGAACAAACCAAAATGTATGAATATTTTAAAATATGCATGATCATTTAATCCATAAAGTTTATACACAATTAGAATTCAAAATAAAAGAGAGTTAGTATTACAATGAAATCCAAACTTAGGGGATACCTCCTCTAGCCCTTATAGGTTCTAGGGAAGTCACACATTCCCCAAACTAATCCTAATAATAAAGCAAAGAAACAAACACAAAAGTAAGTGAAGAAGGTGATAGGGGGATAGTTGATTAATTTTAATTGGATTCGATGCCTGAACCAAGCATGCCTACGTATCCCTTTGAATGGGAGTTAGAATCCATGCAGTTCTCCCATCTTGTGAAGGGGTTAGTTTAGCCTAGCCATTTTATCATGTTTTGATTGATTGATTAAAAGAGGGTGAAGTTAATTAATTAATTTAATTGATTATTGAGTTGATTAGCTAGCAACCTAGATGAATCAATTTAATTAACTAACTAAAAGAAGCAATAAAATTAAGAGAAAAGAAACTTACCTTAGATGGCGGGCGGCAACTAGCTTTAGAAGGTAGGTGGTGGTTGGCTTTAGGTGGCAGGCGGTGGCTAGCTTTGGGCGGCGACTAGCCTTGGATGGTGGACTGCAGATAGCCTCGAAAGGTAGGCGGCGACTAGCCCTGGGTGGCAGACACGAGCCTTGGGCATGAGACTTGCCTTGAACAGGCGGCTGGCAAAAAGCCTTAAACTGGTCAAGTAGGAATCAAAGAGAAACCCCCCAACTCGCTTTGTGAAGCAAGGAGAAAATGCAAAGCATTTTTCTTAAAGTGATGCTTTTTAAGCTCTAGAAGTTGGTGTTTTAAAGTGTGGGGAGGCCCTATATATATAGGAGGAGGTTTGAAACATAAAAAATACAAATTTTCAATTTGGGATTGTAAAAAATCAGAATTTCACCAGAGTCACCGCAGAGGGCTTTGTGGCACCATATAGCTTTTTGCGGCAGTGCTACATAGCCCTTTACAGTTCTACAGAGGACTTTACGGCAGTGCCGCAGAGCTCTACGGCAACAGGCCCTGCGTTTGCCCGTTCTTACTAATTTCTCATCCATTTTACACAATTCTAGTTTTGTTATACTCGTCACTTAGTCTCGAATGATTTGAAAGGTTCAAATGTCAAAAAGAAATATTTTGATTTTTCCATTTTGAGAGTTTTTGACTTCTGAAAGTTTGTTTACCAAGCCTAAGAGCTTCTAAGGTTCAAACACATACTGGAAGGTCTAAATTTAAGGGTTCACAGATAATGGTAATGATAAAATAACTCCAAGCATAAATAATATTAATGCCATGATAAAACCTAACTCTAATTCAAAACCAATTTGGCATCTTAGACTAGGTCATATAGCCAAAGATAAGATTCTAAAGTTGGAGAAATTGGGGATCCTAGACCCAATGGGGATGAGCTTACTCCAACTTATGAATCTTGTATCCAAAGCAAGATGACTAGGTCACCCTTTATAGGACAAAATGAAAGACCCAAAGAAATTTTGGAACTTATACATAGTGATGTATGTGGTCCATTTGGAGAAATGGCTAGAGGAGGATATTTATATTTCATCACATTTATAGATGACCTTTTGAGGTTAGGCTATGTTTCTCTGATGAAATATAAACATGAATCATTTGAAAAGTTCAAAGAATTCAAGAATGAGGTTGAAAACAAATAGAAAAAAGTATTAAAATCTTATGATCAGATCGAGGAGGTGATGAAGGAATGGCAGAGCCAAACGTAGTGGAAGGAAGGTGGTGAGGTGAAATTTCAAACATTTTAAAATTTCACTTCACCCAGTTTTGGTCTAAAATTCATTCAAGCAATCAATTAATTTATGCATAAAACACATATGCATATAAAGAAGAAGGAAGAGTAATCATATTCCCTCTGGTAGGTTCCTTCTTTCTTTATCAAAGAGCTTCCAAGTGTGAAGCCTCTAGATCACCCACATCTAACTCACCTCTAAGTTTCCTCTTGATTTCTTTGGTGTTCTTGAATCCTCTCTTGGATACCCAATTTGATTCAAGGTTTCCCTAAAAAATCTTTAGGAAGTTTAAGGTTTCTCTTTGGTTTGTTTTAGACTAAACATATTTTCAATTTGCAAGTATTTGTTCTTTCATAAAGAACAAAGAAGAGAATTGAAGATCAAAAGAATAATTGAAGAAACACTTTCTTCATTTTTCTCTCTCTCTCAAATCTCTCTCAAGATGCTACAAATATGAGAAAACGATGTTCTTTTCTATTTGCAACATAAAAGCTAAGGATTTTATATCTTTCCATGACTTAACACTTAAGTCTTCATAAAGACTTAAACATCCTTACATATTATTTTAGCTCACCATTTGATGGAAGGGCAAAGTTGACTTTGCTTCCTTAAATGGTCAAATGACCATTTTATCCTTTAGGGGTAAAATGGACATTTCCACTAACGAAAATATGTTATTATAATTCTCTAACCCCTAAACCCATCAGATGGACTTATGAATAGTGAATTTTCTCTAACCCTTAAATTGCCTCTTTTCCATATCACATATGGGCTTAAGTCACATCTCATGTGTTAAGGTTTTCACTAAGCTTAAAATTATGTCTTTGATTTAGTCCAAATCAATTTTTGATTTAATCTTTCTCATTTGTATCATAAACAAATTAAGATTTAATTGAATAGAAACCTTCATAGATTAAACATCAGGACATCCTAGGGTCCTTGTAAATTTAATTAAATGTTTAATCATTTTATGACTAATCAATTAATTAAACACTTTAATTAATTATTATGGTAAACCTTTTACACTTGGAAGGTGATCATTATTGGGTATGTGACTTTCTATGTCCATGTCTAATTATCAATGGAAATGAAAAAATATTTTTCTCTACTAATGTAAAATCCCCACTTCACACTTAGTCCCATAAGTCGTGAGGGACACCTAGCATACCATGTCACAACTACCTAATTAGAAATGAATGTTTATAGTTGATAACTTTAAACATCACATGGACTATCGATCATAAATCATCATGCACTAGAATCCCTTCATTAAATGTCCCAATCTTGGCTAGGGTAATGGTTTATGTCAAACCCTAATTTGCCTCGATTCTATGTCCTTATCTTGGTTCAAATTCTTTATGGTATTAGATTCCTACTAGAAACTCTTTCTAGTGTATCTGTCTTAACCTTGTTTACTCGAGGTAATGAATTCTATCTTGGCGGTCATTTACCTCCATACATAACAAATTAGGACCATCACATGCCATATATCCGTACATAAATAGCATGTATATGTAAGCAGTAATAAATCCTAACTTCCTATATATGAGATATAGTATCTCTCAAGTCAAAGGATTGTATGTGTTATTATGACCTAGATGATAAAACCCCATTATTATCATCTGACGTCATAGTTTGACTATTCATCCTATGAATATCCATGTGTTTGTATCGACATCACATGTCAAGCAGTATAAGACTCACTGCCTCTATAATAATCTGTATCACATACCGATTATAGAAAACAAATAGAGGTGATGGTCTTCTGGAATTAATAATGCCCAGTCATTAATTCTATGACCATGAACATATTTAAAATATTTGTACAAAAGCGATCTGTCTCCCATATTCTCAACACTTGAGAATAAATCCTCTTACAAATACTTAAGGAATATATTCAATAATATAAAACCCTTTTCACATTATGAATATATTATCATGCCATTGGGAATTAATATCTACTATTACATAACTATTATATGGCTCTTAGGGCACATACTACTATAAGGTGAATACTTAAGTACCGAGTTTAAAGACTTCGTGAAGGAAAATGGCATAATATCACAGTTGACTCCTCCTAGAATGCCATAATTAAATGGTGTATGTGAAAGGAGAAATCATACCTTATTGGATATGATACTTTAAATGATGAGCTATATTGATCTGCCTATGTCCTTATAGGGATTTGCACTACAGACAGCTTACTACATCCTTAATAGAGTTCCACCCAATTCTGTCTTTACTACTCCATATGAGATATGGTATAGTAAAAAACCAAGTCTTAAACATGTTAAGATTTGAGGGGTGTCTAGCTCACATTAAAAGGCTAAAGACAGATAATTTGGAGGAAAGGTTTGTTAAAGGAAAGTTTGTTGGATATCCTAAAGATAGTTTAGGATACTTTTTTTTATCTTCCCATAGAAAAATTAATTGTTGTTAACCGAGATGTCATTTTTCTTGAGAAATAGTTTATGTAAGAATGTGGTAAGGGAAAGAAGATAGTTTTGTGATGTTGGCTTTATACTTCCACTAGGTTAAATAAGCTCTAAGTCTATTATACCCTAGCTACAAGCAAGCGCACTTATCAGTCGGGTACTATAGCATAAAAGAGGTTGATCCCATAGGGAAACTATATAACTATTAGTTCAAATGTTGACTATTGTCTAGTAAATCAAATTCCAAGAAAAACTAAAATTAAACTAAATTGTAAATTAAGCTATATTAATTAATTACAGAAAATTGGCAAAATCAATTGGCAATAATCAATGAGTTAGTTATCTAGATAGAAACTTCCCCTAGCTATTCATGTATATCATGAATTATTGAATCAATCAAATCAAACAATGAATCAAGTTGACAATCCTAAAATTTAAACTAAACTTTTCTCAAACGAGTTAATCCCCTTTTCCGTAAGCAAATTAAATAGAATCTCTTCTTATTCAATTGGTTAGGCAAAGCATTAAGATCAAGGAATTAAAGCCAAAGGATTTTGTAAACCTATATCTAGTGTCCCAACCAATCTCCAATATTTATGAGTAATCAAATCAAATTAATGGTATCTGTAACAACCCACATCTACCCTAGGAATTTCCATGACAATTCGCTTGAACTTAGAACTATTAAGACTAAGTGTGTTCTATTATTGAAATTCATGTGTTATGTGCTTGATGGGTATGTGGCATGTTAGATTAGCTCTAATATGCATAACATGAATTATTATGGTGAAATAAGTGAATTATATGAAGTGCATGAGCATAAAATAATTTATTGCACATAAAATGAATTTTCATGCAAAAAGCGATTTTTAAGCATAAAATAATTTTTATGAGCATATTTTTAAATATTTTTAAATAAATATTTTGGGGGGAGTTTTAATGAAAATAATAAGAAAGTATTTTATTTTTAATTACCTATAATTAGCCCACAAATTAAAAAATAGGCCCAAATCCCTAAAAGCCCACTACACCAAAACACTCATAACCTAGCTCATTAAGGATAATGTTGGAAATTGCCCAAAACCCTACATATTTAAAGTGAAATTTTGGCTAGCCCTAGTTTAGATAGCTGCCATTCTGTTTTCTCTCACATTTCCAACACAAAATTCTCTTAAAAATATTTTCTCAACTGAAATTCATAAGGTGCCTTTCAATTTGCTATTTGATTTCTATAAAACTAATCATGAGAAAATTATTTTGAACTAAGTATTTACTAATTTCTATTGATTAAATTTTCCCTAGGTAAATTTTGGGGAGACAAATCAACTTTTCTACCGAAAACACAAACTTCTCTACACAAATCCTCCAAAGGTGAATCCTAAAACTCAAAGTTTGAAATTTTCATACATAACAAGGGAAGGGGCTACTAATTTGTGTTCTATTATGTTTTAAATGGATTTTTTTTTGTGTTTAGATGAAAAATATTGATTTAAATCATATTTTTAAATATTACTATAATGATCATAAAATACCAAAAAGCAAAAGAACTCATGATTTTCAACCTACAACCTAAAATTGGAATTTTCATGCATATGGATTACCTATGGCTGCCAATTTGTATATATTTGAATTCTAAACTGATTTTTGTTATGTTTGGAGGAAAAATAATGGTTTAAATCATGTGTTTATATATTACTGCAATGACCGAAAATACCGAAAATAAGAAAGTTTCATGGTTTTCATCCTAAAACCTTAAGTTAGCAATTTTGCATATATATATATATATATATATATAGATAGCTGCCAATTTGTACATTAAAGTATTCTAAAATGATTTTTGTTTTGATTGCATGAAAAATCTTGGTTTAAGCCATGTTTTTGCATATTATTGTAATGAACGAAAAGTGCAAAAAGTGAGAAAAAATCATGTTTGCTCTTGATTGTGTAATTTGGCCTCCATTGGGAATTCAATCCCAATGTCTATAATTTTTATGTGATATATTTTAATAATTGTTGACATGTACACATGAATGTTAAGAGATCAAATTGTGTGTTGGTTGAAGAAATAACTATAGACAAGTCTAAAGACAGTTAGGTATACTTAGGGTATTTTAACCCTATGTTGTGATTAATATGTAAATATGAATAAGTAATACGGGAAATAGGCTTTATTATGAAGTGATAATGAATTAATGATCTTGATTTGACTATGAGATTGATTGTGTGAATTGATCATAAGAGATAAACATGACATTTAAAAGGTTACTTGTCAAGTTGACATAAATGGAAAGTGTAAACATACTAAGTTGAATGTTAGATTGAATTGATATTAAGATTATAATATATTGTGTTTAACTTTAGAAGAATCTTAATATGGGTTATAATGTGATTTCATGTGGGCCTAAAAAGGCTAAGTATGCAAGACTTTGAAAGTCAACAAGTTATATGCTAGTGATAAGTGCACTTCTAAGTGCAACTCTAAGTTTATGTGAATGTTGTATGTGCATGGGGTAGTTATGGGATAGGATAGCATGATATTAAGTGAATGCTAAGTAATGAATTAAATATTTTGTTAGAGCTTGAGGAGTAGTAGGAGTTCAAAAAGGGTTACAGGTACTAGGAGTAAAGGAACCACAAGGTAAGTAAATATTATGTTCAAGTTACAAGTACAAGTTATCATGTTATGTGAACCTTTGATATCTTGAAAACCAGGTTCTTTTTTACTTTAAATTATGACTAAATGATTTCTCTGTAAGCTTAGGTTGCCAAAGGACAATTGGTCCAAAACATTTTGATTATTCAATTATAAAAAAACCCTTTTATGAATTGTTGCCTTACCTTACTTTCTTTCTAGAACTACACTATTATTTATCTTTGTTCAACAAGTTAAACTGCTATTGCTATTATGTTACATGTGATTTCATTCTTGAATGCTATTGTTATAAGTGATTACCATTAGCTCTAGCTATGGCACCTCTAAACCTTTTATGCAGAAATCCGAGTGCCGATGTGGGTAATCATCCGAAACTGTGCATTTGGTCTTAACCTAATGGATAGGCGCAAAGTATCCACCTCAGCTAGAAGGGGCAGTTCTAACAGTGGAGCCTAATTAGTTTCATGACTCTTTACAAGTTGCAAGTTGGGAGTTGAAATTTGGTATGATGCCACTTGTCCCTTGAGTGAATTGATCTTCACTCACAAGTGAATTGAGGAGGGTCTTCACTCACAAGTAATAAGTGTGATTTCTACAAACTTTATTAAATTGCAAACTTTGAACCATAAGTTTTGAATCATGAATTGTGAATCATGAACTATGTGTCATAAGCTATAGGCCCTTTTTAAGGGAATATATGTTATTGTTTAAGCTGTATTGTTTACTCATTAAAATCATCTATCTCACCCCTTTTCTTTATATGGTTCTAGGTGAGCAATATGAGGAGGCAATGTGATCACTCAAGCAACCTACTCTACTTGGGAAATTTCCTTAGCAAGGTTACTATGATGCTATACTATGAAGAGTCTTCTTAGATGCTCCTGGAGTTTCACTATTGGAATAGTAATTATTGGTAAATTGTTTGGAGTCTTAAATATTCTTTTGTATGGATTGTATTTGGAAGGATTTTTAATTCATGCTTCTGCTAGTTATAGTTTTCTTTGTTATTGGATATTTAAGTTAATGTGTATGGTTTTGGTACGATCCTAGGCAGTATTTGTATATGTATAAGTGGGTTCTATAGGCGTGGGTGACCTTATGTCTTACTGTCTTCTAGGACCATCATATCTCTAAAGTTGGGATATGATAGTATCTCTACTCTTTAATAAGAAATCAAATATGAAATCAATAAGCTAGCAATTGGTAATCAAAGTTTATCAATATAAATCATGAATATAACTCAATCCAAGGAAGATTTGATTAAAAACCTAATAATTCAATCCATACAATTAAAACTAGTGTTTGTCCCATCTAGATAAATAGAGTTTAGTTTATGGTAAATTTAAAGAACAATGAACAAGAAAGAAGGCAATGAAAAATCCAATAATCCATAGATGAATTCTTAAAAAATCTTCTCTTTGATCTTCAATCACCCACTTCAATCCAATTGAATCTTGTTCTTCACCTTGATTTCGACTGTGATCTCTACCTTTCTTCTAAAAAAGTTCTCCATAAGTAAAACTCTCCAAAAAGATTAGAATCCCCCTCGCTTTCCCCTTTGAATGTCTTTTAAAGGTGTAATTTTCATTTGAGATAATCTGGAATAGGCCTATGTTTTTGGGAGTGTTAATGTCTGTCTCTTATGAAACTTAGATCTTCAATATGGGCTACAACACACCTTAATTCATGGGCAAGATGCTTAATATGCCCTGGAACATGGCTGTTCTCCTGGGCGTGTAGGCTACTGTGTCTTTGATTCTTTACCTAAAATTCTCTGAATTTGCTCCTTAGCTTTGCAATTTCCAAAATAAATTGATCCATGGCCTCCAACTCAGCTAAATTGCTTAAAATATCCTAATAAGCCACTTAACAAACAAATTAAACCTAATTTAATGATAAAACATATTAAGAACGAGGGATAAAATCTAATTAAATATGCACTTATCAAATCCCCCCACACTTAAGCATTTGCTTGTCCTCAAACAAATTAAATTAAAATAGCAGTTCGAAATAAAATTCTCTCTCAACTTCAAAATAAATCGCCAAAGTAGACAACAACTCTCTTAAGAAAGTTTGAAATCTTCAATAAAACACCAATTATGAAACATGATAGTCATATCAAGAAATCTTCATGATGAATCCCATAAATTCTCAAGTCTAAACTATATAGTTAAAGTTTTGTGCAAAATATTCTATAGCAACAAATGTTAAAGCAAGGTAGATTTATAAAAATTTTCTCCTAGGTACTTGGCCATTTCCTTGGATTTTCTTTTTTTTTTGGAATACAATTACTGGAGCAAGACCTTATTTGAATTGTCATACTAGCCTTTTGATGTAAATGTAAATATTTGTAATGTCGAACCTCAGTTACTCAGCTAGAATCATAATTTCAAATGGCTACTAGCACTATTCATAATCTCAACTCTAGGATTTTAATGAGTTAAGAGCATCAAAATAGATTAGAATTTAAAGCTCCTTTTTCTCATTTAACTCAACTTACTTTATTTTGCAATGAAAATAATCAAGCTCCCTAAGATATTAGGAATTTCTACCAAACCTTAAACAAAAGTTACAATGGAATAAAAAAAAGCATAAAAATTTAACTAAGAGTTCAAACTCCAATCTATCAAACCAACTCCCTAACATGACTACGACATCCAATTCTTGATAAGTCAATCAAGCAAAGCATTAGCAAGTTATTGTTACTTAAATGAAAATTCATCCATTAAGAGAGTTGATCTCACTTCACACTACTATCTCAATTCAATTTGCTAACCCACATATTTGAGCCAAATACACCTTAATCCCCTTACATTTAATATACACGTTGCCCTCAATGTGTTAGATACAAAGAACATATAAATAAAAGAGAAAAGGGGTGTTGCCCTAAAAATATTCACATGAATAGAGTCACGATTTGTGTAACAACCCACATCTACTCTAGGAGTTTTCATGATAAATTGCTTGAATTTAAAGTTATTGTGACAAATATGTGATTTTATGAAAATTCATGTGTGACGTGATTTATGGGTTTGGGGCATATTAAATTAATTTTAATATGCCTAATATGAATTATTATTATGAAATAAATGATTTAAATAAAATGCATTAGCATGAAATAATTTGTTTTTCGTAAAATGAATTTTCATGTGAAAAGGCAATTTTTAAGCATAAAATAATTTTATGAGTATTTTTAAAATATTTTTAAATAAATGTTTTGGGGGGAATTTTAATGAAAATAATAAAAAAATTATTTTTATTTTAATTACCCATAATCAGCCCCCTAATTTAAATAAAAAGCCCAAACACCTAAAAGCCCACTACACTAAAACACTCATAACCTAGCTCATTAAGGGTATTATTGGAAATTGCCCATAACCCTACATTTAAATAGCAAATTTTAGCTAGCACTCTCATTCCAATAGCCATCACTCTATTTTTCTATATTTTGATAGAAAATTTCTTTCAAAATAATTCTCTCTACCGAAATTAAGAAAATGCCTTTCAACTTTGCTATTTCTCGCCCGTATTCTGATATTCATAAGTTTTTCTTTCTTTTCAATTTTCTATCTAATTTCTATGAAATAAATTATGAGAAAATTTATTTTAAACTAATTATTTACTGATTTCTATAGATTTAATTTAGTTTGGATGAGTTTTTAAAAGAGAAATTAATTTCTCTACCGAAAACATCAACCTTCCTACTCGATTTTCGCCAAAGGTGAATCCTATAACTCAAAAATTAAAATTTTCAAACATAAATTCATTAAAGGGGGTGACTACTGCATATTTAGATTCTAAACTAATTTTTTATGTGCTTTAATGAAAAATATTGGATTAAATCATATTTTTACATATTACTGTAATAACTGAAAAGTTTCAGAAAACAAGGAAATTCAAATTTTTTGCCCTAGAATTTGAAAGTTGGATAATTCTATGGTTTGATAATTCCATGGTTGCTAAATTATGGTGCTTAATTTTCTAAACTGATAATTTTTTTATTTGGATGAAAAGTAATGATTTAAATCATGTGTTTATATATTACTGTAATGAACGGAAAGCACGGAAAACATGAAAACTCAAGATTTTCACCCTAAACCTTAAAACTTTGAATTTTCATGCATAATTATGATCTATGGCTACCAATTCATACATGTGGATGTTTTAAACTGATATTTTCTATGATTGAATGAAAAATAATGGTTTAAAATACCAGTTTATATATTACTGTAATAATCAGAAAATACCGAAAACAAGAAAGGTTCATGGTTTTGCATCCTAAAACCTAAAATTGAAATTTTCATGTATAAGTCACACTATTGCCAATTCTTATAGATTGATGTTCTAAAATGATTTTTGTTGTGTTCACATGAAAAATCTTGGATTCAAACCATGTTTCTACATATTATTGTAATAGACAAAAAGTAAGAAAAGTAAGAAAAATTTAGTTTTTCTCTTAATAGGGTATTCGGCCTACCATGAGATTTTTATCCCAATGTCTATAATTTTTATGTGATGTATTTTAATTATTATTGACATATATGTATGTATGATAAATGGTTAAATTGCATGTTGGTTGAAGGAATGACTCTAAACAAGCCTAGAGGCACTTTGATATACTTAAGGTATACTTAAGGTATCTTAACCTTATGTTGTAATTAGAATGTGAATGTGATTAGGAAATATGGAATTAGATTTTATGATGACTTGATAATGAATTAATGATCTTGAATTGATGAAGAGATTGATTGAATGAATGGGTCATAAGAGATAAGCATGACATTTTAAAGGTTATTTGTTAAGTTGACATTTTAAAGGTTATTTGTTAAGTTGACATATATGGAAGTGTTAAGTGTACTAAGTTGATTGATAAAGTGAATTGATATTAAGATAACAATATAGTGTTGAACTTAGAAAGGTATTGACATGAATTATGATGTGTTTTCACATGGGCCTATAAAGGCTAAGTGTGCAAGACTTTTAATAGTCAACATGTTATGTGCAAATGATGAGTGCATTTATATATGCAACTCTAAATGTATGTGAACATTATATGTGCATGGGGTAATTATGGGATAGAATAGCATTATGATTAAATAAATACTAAGTATTGAATTAAATATTATGATAGAGCTTCAGGAGTCTTAGAAATCTAAGGGCTACATGTATTAGGAACGATGGAACTACAAGGTGAGTAAACATTATGCTATTGTTATAAGTTTAAGCTATCATGATTATGTTATGGGAACCTTTGAGATTATTGAAACCCAAGTTCACTTCCATTTTCAATTTGACTATGTGATTTCTTTGTTAAGCTTGGGTTGCCAAAGGATATTTAGTCCAAAGCCATTTGTGATTATCTAATGATAAATACTTTTTGTGATTATTACCATAACTTATATTCTTTCTGGAACTACATCATCATTGTATCTTTTATTCAAAAGTTAAATGACTATTGCTATTGGGATACTTATTATTATTGCCTTATATGATATTGTTATTTGTGATTACCATTAGCTCTAGCTATAGTACCTCTAACCTTTTATGCAAAAATCCTCATGCTGATGCGGGTAATCATCGAAACCTATGCACATGGTCTTTACTTGATGGATAGGGGTTGTGTATCCACCTTAGCTAGAAGGAGTGGTTCTAGCCATAGAGCTTGATCAGTTTCACGACTTTATAGGTAATGGATTGGGAGTTAGAATTTGGTATGAGGCCACCTCTCCCTTGAGTGAATGAACTAGTATAGTCATTTACTCTGATTGGGTAATAAGTGTTTTAAGTGTGATTTTTGCAAACCTGCTAAAGTGAAAATCTTGCCAGATTGTAAACTATGAAACCATTATTTGTAAATCATGAACTATGTGTTATACGCAATGGGTTTTCCTTAAAAATGGGATATATTATATCATTTAAGCTATATTGTTTACTCATTAAGATCATCTATATCACCCGTTTCTCCTTGTGTGGTTCCAGGTGAGCAATATGAGGAGGCAATGTGATTGCTCAAGCATCCTTGTCCAAGTCTTTAATAATACTATGTTATGAAGAGTTATCTTTAGATGCTTCAGGAATGATTACTTTAAATGTTTATCTTGATGTGTTATTCAATAAGGTTTAAACTGGAATTGAATATTATTATTTCTTATGGGTTGTATTTTAAGTATCTTTTATTTGTCTTTTACAACTAAAGGTTTTCATATAAATATCTTAAATGAGTTATTGCATGAGGTTTGGTATGATCCTAGGCATGAATTATATATGATGAGTGTGTTCTATGGGCATGGGTGACCTTATGTCTCCCCATGTTCTAGGATCATCATGTCTCTAAAAGTTGAGATGTGACAATTTGGGTATACAACTTTTAGTACACAAAGATAAGAATTAAATGAAGCAGTCATTCATGAAAAACAACAAGCTGAAATAGTATAGATCATAAAAAAAAATACATGCATAATGGATAACTAATCATTGCTCTTACAAGAAAGAAAATATGCCTAGCTTAGAATTGCCATCAGTTCATACAATCAATCTCAATTCAACCTAAACTAGGCTAAACCAGCTCTTTATTTCTCTTTCATTAATCTCCCTCTACCTTGCTTCACTTTTGTAGGGCTATCCCTCCCCCTTGTTAGTGATCCTTATTGCATTAGAGTGTCTTCTACACTAGATAGCTCAATAGCCCTCACTAAATTCTCAGCCTCTTTTTCCTCCTTCTTTATTTCCACTATCTCCTCTAGGGTGAAAGTGTACTCATTCTTAGCTAGATAGGCCTTATGATAAGTATAAAAGGCTATGGTTTATTCAGGGGTTATGGCTATCTTAGGAGTACTCTTAGGAGGTTTAAAGGTAGATGGACCAAGTTCCATCTTGATTATGGGTGTGTTACATCTCATACTTACAGTTCCTTTGAATGTGAACTAAATTAGAGCAGTAATTCAGAATATTTACACAATGGAAGCCTCTCTCTATTATGCTTAAAATGCATGACAAACACATGGCTCATGGATAAGTTAAGGAAGTAGGTAACTCATGTATTTCTCATTTGGTCCCCACAATATTTTCTTGACATATCTACTTAATGAAATAATGTTCAACAGTAAATAAAATAAAAATAAAACAAAAATAAAATAAAATAGAAATAAATAAAAAGAAAAACAAAGATAAAATAAAATAAAATAAAAACTAATCCTTATGTGCGGATGAAACAGGATCATCAACTCCGATTGGCTCATCATCATCTACCAGAGGTAAGGATGGTAGTGACAAAGGTGGTCATATGGAAGGAACAAACCCCAAATGCTAAAAGGACTCCATCATCAAGTGCTTAGTCCATCGTCTATGCTCAATCTCATGATCCAATCAAGCCTTGATGCACTGATGTTGTTTCTGCATAACGGTCATCATTCGAGTCTGCAACGCGTGAAGCTACTACTACTGATGGTCTAATCTCCCTACCTTGCCCTCCATCCTACACAGTTGCCTTTCTAGATCTGTCACCTTGCAATCCCTTGCTTCTAAATTACCAATGGTATGCACCTAATCTCAGTAAGTCAAAGTAAGAAAAATAAGAGGTGATGGTGCAAAGCTTAAGCTCCAGTCGAGTTGGCATAAGTGGTGGCTTCTGAAGGTCCAAGAACATCAGCTGCCTGTGGTGAAGGTGGGTCAGTAGAAGTAGGCATAGGAGGTGGTGCTCCCTGAATGGTATAACTATCACCATCAGGCTATAGAATGCCCATCCTTATCAAAGTCATCAAACTGATAGGACTTGGTATCCTATCCATGGTTATTAGGGGAAGAATAGCAAAAACCCCCAATGACTTAGCCAACCTAGTCACATATATCCCTCCAAATAGTCTGCCCTTTGACCCCTTCTGGGCCTTTGAATATAGATAGTGGATGAGTGTGTGGGCTACATTGCAGCGCTAGTAGTTGACCATTCATTGCAAGAAGAATAGATCTCTCAAATCGACCACCCCTATACTATTTTTGCGCTGAGCAATAGTATATGCAATGAGGATATGGACCAGTTAGAGATTGATAGAGGTGAGATGAGAGGCCTTAGAACTGGCAGCTGTATAATTGAAAGACCCCGATGCTAAATTCTGCCATACTATAGTGGGCTCTATCACCATCTTAGAAAAGTCAACTAAAGCATCTTGATACTCTTGTGTATCTACCTTTGGCTTTGACTAAAGTCCCAGTGTAACTCCAAATTCATTTATACTCATCTAGAAGTTGGTGATGCCTAATCTGAATTAGATCACTTCAGTTTAGAACACAACCATACACAAATTGCCCCCCTTATGATGTTTATGCATAAAAATTGTGATTTTAAGTTATAGAATTCACCTTTGGAGAATCTCGCAGAAAGAATTGTGTTTTCGGTAAAAAATAGATTTTCTCTCCCAAAAATTCACCCAAATAGAATTAAATCTGTAAAAATCAGTAATCAACTAGTTCAAAATATTTTTTCCATAATTTATTTTATAGAAATCAGTTTAGAAATCCAAAAAAAAGAAAAACTTACGGTTACGGTCAAGAAATTGTGAAACGGAAAGGTGTTTTCTTAATTTCGGTAGAGAGAAATATTTTGAGAGGATTTTTCTGCCAAGATATAGAAAGAATAAGAGAATGACTGCTGCAACCTTGGTCTGGCCGAAATTTAGAATATATATTAGGGTTGGGGTGAAATTTCCACTAATACCCTTAATGAACTAGGTTAGGAGGAGTTTTGTGTAGTGGGCTTTTGGGTATTTGGGCTTTTATTTAAATTTTTAGGCTGAGTAAAATTAAAAATAAAAAGAATATTTTTCTTATTATTTCTGTAACAATTCCCCCAAAAATATTTATTTTAAAACATTTTAAAAATACTCATAAAATTATTTTATGCTTAAAAATTGCCTTATGCATGAAAATTCATTTTATTCTAAAATAAATTCTTTTATGCAAATGCACTTTATGTAAATCATTTATTTCACAATAGCAACTCATTTTATGCATATTAAAATTAATTTAATATGCCACATACTCATCAATCACTTAGATCACTAATTTTCACACAAGCACACACTTAACCTTAATAGTTCTAAATCAAGCAATTTATCACAAAAATTTCTAGGATGGGTGTGGGTTGTTACACGATGGGAATATGAAAGTACCCAGATAACCCATCCAAGAAATAATAAAATAGATGCCCATAGAGTCTCTCTAACATCTGATCAATGAAAGGACATGGAAAGTGATCTTTTCTAGTAGCATCATTCAACTTCCTATAATTAATGCATATCCTCTATCCCGTGATGGTTCTTATAAGAATCAACTCATTTTTTTCGTTGGGCACTATAGTCATGCCCCTTTTCTTTGGTATCACCTAAGCTAGACTCACCCAAGAACTGTCTAAAATAGGATATATAATTCCCACATCAAGAAGTTTGATCACTTTCGCTTTTACCATATCCTTCTTCTTAAGATTGAGATGCCTTTAGGGCTGCACCACAGGTTTGAATTCTTCTTCCATCAAGATTTTATAAGTGCAAAAAGAAGGAATAATACCTTTAGTGTCTGCAATTTTCCATGTTATAGCCCTCTTATGTTTTCCCAAGACCTTCAATAACCTTGCCTTTTATCCCCTTAATAAGTTAGCATTAATAGATCATAGGCAACTTAGACTTTTCTACCAAGAAAGCATACTCCAAATGAGAAGGGAGTTACTTGAGCTCCAAATTTGGCAGGTTAATAATGGATGGTTTCATTCTTTCACCCTTGGGCATCTCAATGTGCTCAAATGCCTTACTGTTTTTTAATGGCTCAGTAGCTTTAAGATAAGCCATATGCTCAGTGGTGTCAGGTGTCTTAATATCTTCCTATCCTTGCAAATGACACAACTCTAAAGGATCCTTGTAAACAATGTTAGAAATGAAATGTAAAGTCTCATGATTAATTACATCATCACAAGCATCCACATCTTTAAGTGCAAATAGGTGTTTCATAGCATTGGATATTTGCAAAACCATCTGCTCATTCCCTACCCTAAGTATCAATTTACAATTATACACATCAATAATAGCTATAGTAGTAGCTAGAAATTGTCTGTCACATCCCAACTTTAGAGATATGACGGTCCTAGAGTATGGGGAGACATAAGGTCACCCACGCCCGTAGAACCCACTTATGCATATAATAACTTTACCTAGGATTGTACCAAATCTTATGCATTAACTTTGGTAAAACCTTTCATAAAGAAAAACCTTAAGTTACAAAAGAATAGTTAAATATACTTTAAACACAATCCCAAAATAAATGAACATTTTTAAGACTCCAAAATAAATCATCAAACATAAAGTTCCAAAATAAGATTCCCAGAGCATCTAGAGACTCATCATAATATAGCATAGCGATAAACTTTGATAAAGGATACATAAAATAGTAATAAACTTTGATAAGGGAATTTCCCACGTGGAGTAGATTGCTTTTGTGATCACCTTACCTCCCCATGATGCTTACCTAAAACCACACAAGGAAAAGGGGTGAGATAGATGATCTTAATGAGCAAATAACACAATCTTCTAAAATAGCATATATCCCTTTATAAGGGTTCAAGGTTCATAAATCATGGTTTGCAAATGAGCAAGGGTCAAAGAAATCAACTTGTAACTTGTAAACTTGGAAAGAGTGACAGCTATTAGCTCATTCACTCAAGGGAGAGGTGGCATCATAAGAAATTCCAACTCCCAACATGTAACTTATAAAGAGTCATGAAATTGATCAGGCTCCATGGGTAGAATCACCCCTTCTAGCTAAGGTGGATACACTACTCCTATCCATCAGGTTAAGACCATGTGCACAAGTACCAATTATTACCTACATCGGCATAAGGATTTTTGCTTAAAGGGTTCATCGGTACCATAGCTAAAGCTAATGGCAATCACTTATAACAATTGCATTAAAGAATGCAATCACATGTAACATAATAGCAATAGTAGTTTAACTTGTTAAACAAAAGATAATGATAGTGTGGTTCTAGAAAAGTAAGGTAAGGCAACAATTCACAAAGGTTCTTTATTATGATCGAATAATCAAAAAAATCATTTTGGACCAATTATCCATTGGCAACCCAAGCTTAACAAAGAAATTATATAGTCATAATTAAAAATAAAAAAGAACTTGAGTTTCAAGATTTTCAAAGGTTCACATAACATGATAACTTATACTTGTAACTTGAACATAATGTTTACTCACCTTGTGGTTCCTTTGCTCCTAGTACTTGTAGCCCCTTGGACTTCTATTACTCGTTAAGCTCTAACATAATATTTAAGTAATACTTAGTACTTGCTTAATCATCATGCCATCCTATCCTATAACTACCTCATACACATATAACATTCACATAAACTTGGAGTTGCACTTAGAAGTGCACTCATCACTTGCACATAACATGTTGACTTTTGAAGTCTTACACACTTAGCCTTTATAGGCCCATATAAAAACACCTTATAACTCATACCAAGAATTTTCTAAAGTCAAACACAATACATCATTATAACAACCGACATCTACCCTAGGAGTTTTGTGACAAATTATTTAAATTTAGGGTTATTATGACAAATTATGTGACTATATAAAAATTTATGTGTGATGTGATTTATGAGTTTGTGGCATGTTAAATTAATTTTAATATGCCTAATATGAATTATTAGTATGAAATAAATGATTTAAATAAAATACATTAGCATGAAATAATTTATTTTTCGTAAAATGAATTTTCATGTAAAAAGGCAATTTTAAGCATAAAATAATTTTATGAATATTTTTAAAATATATTTAAATAAATGTTTTGGGGGGAATTTTAATGAAAATAATAAAAAAATATTTTTATTTTAATTATCCATAATTATCTCTAAATTAAAATAAAAAGCTCAAATACCCAAAAGCCCACTACACTAAAACCCTCCTAACCTAATTCATTAAGGGTATTAGTGGAAATTGCCCAAAACTCTACATTTAAAACACCAAATTTTGGCCAGCCCTAATGTTCCAATAGCCACTACTCTATTTTTCTATATTTTGATAGAAAAATTCTCTCAAAACAATTCTCTCTGCCGAAATTAAGAAAACGACCTTTCAACTTTGCAATTTCTTGACCGTAATCATAAGTTCTTCTTCTTTTTCAATTCCTTAACTTATTTCTATGAATTAAATTATGAGAAAATTAATTTGAACTAGGTATTTACCAATTTTTACAAATTTAATTCAGTTTGGATGAGTTTTTGAAAGAGAAATCTAATTCTCTACTGAAAACACAAATCTTTCTACGCGATTTCTCCAAAGGTGAATCCCGTGACTCAAAATTAAAATTTTTATACATAAACTATACCAGGGGGCTGATTTTGACATTATTAAATTCTAAACTGATTTTTGATTTATTTTGATGAAAAATATTGGATTAAATCATATTTCTGCATATTACTATAATAACCGAAAAGTTTCAAAAAACAAAGAAATTCAAGGTTTTTGTGCTAGAACTTAGAAGTTGGAAAATTCTATGATTATTTATACATATGGCTGCCAATTTGTGATGTTTAATATTCTAAACTAATATTTATTTTGTTTGGATGAAAAATAATGATTTAAATCATATGCTTGTATATTGCTGTAATGAACGGAAAGCATGGAAAACTTGAAAACTCATGATTTTCACCATAAACCTTGAAATTTGGAATTTTCATGCATGATATTGATCTTTGGCTGCTGATTCATACACAGGGATGTCCTAAACTAATAATTGTTGTGATTAAATGAAAAATAATGGTTTAAAACACCTATTTACATGTTGCTGTAATAACCGAAAAATACCAAAAATAAGAAAACTCATGGTTTTTCATCCTAAAACTTAAAGTTGAAAATTTCCATGCATGTGAATATATATGTGGGCCGATTCCTATAAATAGATGTTCTAAAATGATTTTTGTTTTGATTATATGAAAAATCATGGTCCAAACCATGTTTTTACATATTACTACAATAGACGGAAAGTGCAAAAAATAAGAAAATTTAGGATTTTCTTTGAATAGGGCATTCAGCCTACATTGATATTTCTATCCCAATGTCTATAATTTTTATAAGATGTATTTTGATGATTATTGACATGTATGTATGTATGATAAATGGTTAAATTGCATGTTGGTTGAAGGAATGGCTATAGACTAGCCTAGAGGCACTTTGGTATACTTAAGGTATATTAACCTTATGTTGTGATAAGAATGTGAATGTGATTGGGAAATATGGAAATATATGTTATGATAAGTTAATAATGAATTAATGATCTTGAAGTTATGAAGAGATTGATTGAAAAGAATTGGTTATAAGAGATAGGCATGATGCTTGAAAGGTTATTGTTAAGTTAACATTTATGAAAGTATTAAGTGCACTAAGGTGATTGATAAAGTAAATTTATATTATGGTAATGATATTGTGTTGACTTTAGAAAGGTATTGATATGATTGTAATGTGTTTGCATATGGGCCTACAAAGGCTAAGTGTACAAGATTTTTTAAGGTCAACATGTTATGTGTAATTGATGAGTGCATTTATATGTGCAACTCTAAGTATATGTGAATGTTGTATGTGCATGGGGTAGTATGGGATAGGAAAGCATTATTATTAAGTAAATACAAAGGATTGAATTAAAAATTATGATAGAGTTTGAGGAGGTTTAGAGGTTCAAAAAGGCTACGTGTACTAGGAGCGAAGGAACCACAAGGTGAGTAAACATTATATTCATTCTACAAGTGTGAGTAAACATTGTATTTATTCTATAAGAGTGAGTAAACACTATAATCTAACTTCAAGTGTGAGTAACATTAAATTATGTTACAAATATATGATATCATGTTATGTGAACCAAGAGATCTTGAAACCCAAGTTCTTCCTATCCTCAAATATGATTAAGTGATTTCTTTATAAAGCTTGGGTTGCCAAAAGACAATTGGTCCAAAAACCATTTTGTTTATCTAATGATAATTCCTTGTGATTATTATCCTAACTGATATTCTTTCTGGAACTACACTTTTTTTTGTATCTTTTGCTCAAAGTTAAATTTCCATTGTTATTATGATACATGTTATTGTTGCCTTAAATGTTATTGTGATATGTGAATACCATTAGCTCTAGCTATGGTACCTTTAACCCTTTATGCAGAAGTCCTCGTGTTGATATGGGTAACCATTAGAACCTGTGCACATGGTCTTAACCCAATGGATAGGAGTTGTATATCCACCACAACTAGAAGGGGCGGTTCTAGCCGTAGGGCCTGATTAGTTTCATGCCTTCTATGTGAGAAGAGTTGGAATTTGGTATAAGGCCACCTCTCTTCTATGTGTTTGAGTGATAGAGTAATAGCCTTCACTCTCTATGTGTTATAACTGTGATTTCTGCAAACTTTTTAAATTAAACCCCTAATAAATTTTAACCTGATTCATGAATTGTAAATCATGAACTATATGTATAAGCTATGAAAAGGAATATGTGTTACTGTACATGCTTTATCGTTTACCCATTGAGATCATCTATCTCACCCCTTTTTCCTTGTGTGGTTCTAGGTGAGCAAATGTGAGGAGGCAAGGTGGTGGCTCAAGCATTCTACTTCGCTTGGAGATTTTCTTGTCAAAGTCATTAATAATACCATGCTATGAAGGGTTGTCATTAGATGCTTCGGGAATATTTATTTTTGATGTTTATTTGGGATGTTACTATTTCTTAAGCTTCCAAGTGAATTATGAATATTATTTCCTTATGGATTATATGTGAAGTGTCTAATTACTGTCTTCTGCAACTAAAGGTTTTCATATAATGTTTTAAATGAGTTATTGTATGAGGTTTGGTATGATCCTAGGCATGATTTGTATATATGTCAATGGGTTCTACAGGCATGGGTGACCTTATGTCTCCCCGTATTCTAGGATCATCATATCTCAAAAGTTGGAATGTGACAATCATGAGCTTAATATCAATTCCATTTAACATTCAACTTAGTACACTTAACACTTATATATATATATATATATATATATATATATATACATATATATATATATACATATATATATATATACATATATATATATATACATATATATATATATACATATATATATATATACATATATATATATATATACATATATATATATATATATACATATATATATATATACATATATATATACATACATACATACATATATATATATATATATATATATATACATATATATATATATATACATATATATATATATATACATATATATATATATATATATATATATATATATATATATATATATATATATATATATATATATCAACTTAACAAATAACTTTTCAAGTGTCATGCTTATCTCTCATCATCAATCGATATAATCAACCTCATAGTCAATTTAAGATCATTAATTCATTATTAAATCATCATAAAACTTATTTCCCATATTACTTAATCATGTTCATAGATTAATCACAACATAGGGTTAGGAAACCCTAAGTATACCTAATTGTCTCTAGACTTGTCAAGAGTTGTTCCTTTAACCAACATACAATTTAATCATTTATCATTCATGTATACGTGTCAATAATCATTAAAATATATTAGACAAAAATTATAGACATTGGGTTAAAATCCTTATGTTGGCCGAATATGTCCATCAAAGACAAACTTGAATTTTTTTACTTTTCGCACTTCCCATTCATTACAGTAATATGCAAAAGCAAGGTTTAAACCTAGATTTTTCATGTAATCAAAACAAAAATCATTTTAGAGCACTAATACCTTTGAATAGGCAACCATGGATATTTATATGCATGAAAATTTCCAACTTTAGGTTTTAGGATGAAAACTATGAATTTTTCTTATTTTCGGTACTTTTCGGTCATTACTATAATATACAAACACCTGATTTAACACTACAAGAAAAAAGCAAATTACTGACCCAAAATATCGATGGAATAAGATTTGTTGGTAGATTTCATTATTTATCGACATAATACCAACTATATCTACCATTGGTAAATTAATTTTAGAAGATTGATTTCGCTAATCAACTTTATTGACTAAATATTTGTTAGTAAATACCAACGGCTATTTTAGTCAGTAAATACCGACTACTTTTCAGTCGGTAACTTGAAAACTATAAATTTCACATTCTAATTTTACCGACTACATATTTTGTTGGTAAATACCGATGGAATATTCAGTTGGTAATTGCATAATCCACTTCTGCCAAGTGCTAAAGTGGAGGGAAAATTTCCCTCCATATTTTTAACAATACATATTTATATGTATTCTTTATGAATATGGCAACATAATAACCAAATATTTAATATATAATATAAAATATATTAAAATAATTATATTGAATGAAATATTTAATATAATATATAAAAATAAATAAATATGTAAATAAATACTTAAAATAGTTATAATAATTAATCATTAAAAATTTAATGAAATATTTAAAATGATTTATAAAATAATTCAATATAATAATTTCAAATATTGACTAAAATAAAATTAATAATTTTAAAACAAATGAAAGTGTAACTAATAATCATTTTAATTTATATTATTAAAAAATATTTTAATTTAAAAATATACAAAAATAAAAATATTAACTATTTTATCATAACAAATTATAGAATTTGAAAAGGAAATGACACAAAAATATTTAATTTGTATTATTGAAAATATATTGGGAGACTTTATTATAGATACCAGCATGTATGATAAGTAGGAAAAAAGACGTCTAATCAACCAGTTGATTTACAGCATATTATAGGCAATATTTTATAAAGTTAATAGTCATAAGCAATAGAGAGACCCTATGATATAGCTAATTATTGTAACGTATTGGTAAATGACTAAAATAGCAATTTATTATTTCATTTTTCTAAAAACTTGTAATTGAAAATTAAAAATAAAAAACATAATAAGATAGTGACGCAGCGGAGCTATCAATTCTAAGAAAACTTAATCACAATTTGTTGATTCACACACAAATGCCACAAATAATCTATCAAAACTTGTTGATTCTAGGAATTCGAGGAATTAGGCATATAATTCGCTAGTTTCAAAGAAATACTGAAATAGAAAGAAAAGAGTTTCTTCATTCAAATTGTCAAAAACCGTCAAAGAAAAGAGTTTCAATTTGATATATGTTTTGAGTCTTTCTATGCTCCGACCTCATTTAAGGAGATTGACTTCATATCTTATAGTACTGTGATATCAAAATGCTTAAAGAAGCTCAGAGCATTATTCTCTTTCAAAAAGTTTTGGTATTGCTATTTTGAGCCTTTCTATACCTGGACCTCATTTAAAGAGATTGGCTTTGTAGCTTACAGTACTATGATATCAAAATGCTTAAAGAAGCTAATAGCATTATTCTCTTTCAAAAAGTTTTGGCATCGCTATTTTCAGTCTTTCTGTACCTTGACCTCATTTAAAGAGATTGGCTTCGTAGCTTATAGTACTCTGATATCAAAATGCTTAAAGAAGCTGAGAGCATTCTTCTCTTTCAAAAAGTTTTGGTATCGCTATTTTAAACTTTCTGTGCCTGACCTCATTTAAAGAGACTGGTTAATAAATGACCTTGGCCTTTTCTAATATTATTTTGAAAATAGTATTTATTAATAATTTTAAAATAAAAATAATTAAAATATATTTATTTATAAAACATATAATTACAATATAAATGTAATATAGATGGACGAATTTAATAACATAAAATAAGTATACATTATTATATTAAAAAATTTAAATATTTCTAAAAGACACTAAATAATTAATAAGATCATAATATCTAATAGATATATAATAAATAACTAAAAAATAATGTACAAAAATAATTAAAATATATTTAATAATTAAAATATAATTCTTAAAATATACATAGTGTATGATTGTATTAATTTTTTTTTTTGGAATACTGACATTTTAGCAACAACTAAAATAATTGGTAAATATATTATATAAAATCTCTAAATTTTCTCAACTCTTTCCCCTCACATTTTACTCTTTTCCCCTTATTCTCTTCCATCTTCTGCTCTTGTTTCACCATCTACCTCTATTTTTTTTTCTTTCACCTATCCACATCTGGTTTTGTTGTTGGATTTTGTCTCATCGCCAATGACCAGTGTTTTTGATTTTTTTTTTTTTGAAATTTTCTACTTCGTCGCCGACGATGGTGCATCCTCTTTGTGGGTGTTACGTACTTGATTTACCATGGATTTTGTTCATCTTTGCCTTAAGGTAATGGTTTATTTTCATTTTCTTTTCTAAATTATGAGTATCAATTTTTGTCTGCATTTTTGTAATGGTTTTTCCATTTTCTTCTTTGTAATTTTGGGTTACATCCTCTTACATTTTAGTGTTGGTAGTTTTAGTGTGCTTTTTTTTTTTTGGTTTGTTGGAATTATCTTTTGGTATATTTCATTGCTTTGGATTCTGGCTTCTGTGTGGGCTTCTGGTTTTCATTGCTTTGGTAAGATGATTTTGATGTTGATGATTTTTCATTGCTCTAGTTTTACATTATGCCATTGTGAATTGAGTTTGTTGAATGTAATACCATAGTTTTTGATGTTTTGAAATTACTAAAATTGATAAGAAATATGATAAACTATAGCATTTAGTGGTTCAAGTACATTTCAACTTGTTGCCACTCCATACCTGCCAAAGGATTCAATTTTAGAAAGGAAACCACAATCAAGTTCATAATTCCTACAACACATTGAATTTTCTTAAAAAGTCTTTCCCCAACTTTTTCTACTGGGGCTCTTCATAAAAGGATTAATGTTGATTATTAGATAGTTCCCAAATTGAGTGTTTATGATCCATGAAACTACTATTAGTCAAGTAAATGGTAATTCCAATACATGTGTACATTTTTCTGTTTATGATCCATAAAACTACTATTATTCTATTTGCTATCAATATTAAAATTTTTTCAATTATTTGTAAAGCTTTTCAATTTATTGATTTATCCAGTACATCAAACAAGTGTTAGTGTTCGCTTCTACTATAATTTAAGCAAGCCTTTAAATTTTATGTTTTTGCTTTATTTTGCCTGGTTGTTATAAAGTGATTAGCTAATGCTTGGAAGTCTGAATTATTTTCCCTTCCTTTTTGATGTGTTATGATTTTGTTGCTTGGCGCTGGTTCAAGTTGAGATGGAGAGAATTGATGTCGATGAACCACAAATTCTAGGTAAGCAAGCTTTTTTGGGTTTAAGTATATGTTTTGCAAGGTTTGCTCTTCAGTTTCTTCTAGAGAACAAAAATTTCTTGGCATAATTCAGTTTTGAAAATATGAAACCTGATAAATTCTTCACTAAAAATAGCAAAATTAAAATTCCTATTAGAATGGTAAAGTGAGTGGCGAAACAAGTGTTTCTTCTTGCCAGCTAGGGTCTTCCAAATCTTTCTTCTGAATTAATAACTTTTGAACTTTTGATCGTCCAACATGTTATTTTATTTGTTTTGTGGAATCATAAACTTCATGCTAACAGTTTTAATTTATTTAATCATTAACTATTGGATGCAGTTGTCTACATTATGAAATTTTCCTAACTATATATATGTTGTCAAAACAATATAGGTGGAGAAAAATCATTTTCAATGTGCATACTTATTTATAAATAGGATTTGCAACGTAGATTATCAGTTTTTCAGAGTTCATCTAGAATTTGAAAAGTTCATTTGATTTCTTTTCCTGCATCATGTTCTCAACTAACTTTTTTTTTTTTTAAGGATACGATGTTGTTAGATTTTCTAGAGGAAATTAGGATTTAGAAATGTACTCTTTTTGAAGAACCTTTTTTCCTAGGACCTTTTTTCACTTGGAACTGCCAAAGGATTCAATTTCAGAAAGGAAACCACAATCAAGTTCATAATTCCACTTGCACAGGTACAACTCTTTCATGTTGTCTAAAGTTTGCTTGGCTACCTTAAATGTGTATGTGTGTCATAAAAACTTTTATGTAGGAACATTTAAGTGGTAGCTAATTTGACTAAATAATTTCTTTTGTTGAATGCCAGTTTAGGGAACTGGCATATATTGATGTAGGACAGCATGCAGAGCTATTTATTCAAGCTAGATTTTGGGTTGTTTTAAAAGCTAGAATGAGTAGAAAATTATGTAAACCAACAATTGCAAGGGTTGCTTGATGAGCAATTAGGGAATGTGAACAGTACCTTTGAACAGTAAAAGTAAACATGTTTTGGCTTCCAATTGGCATTGCACTATTGTTGAACTACACCACACAATCCAAATCAAATATACATATTTGCTATAAATTTTTATTGATAGCAAATATAATAATATGCATTACAAATGTAGATATTTAATGGTTAATTATAGATGGTAGAATATTCTTATTGCTGAATGAAGAAGAGAGAGAGAGAGAGATGGAAATCAGGAGGTGTTAGAGAAAGAATAGAAAGGCAAAAGCCAAAAAAGTTAAAATAAAAAAATAAAAAACAAAACAAAAAATATATAAAATAAAAGAAGATAGGGAGAGAGAGCGAGTAATAAGGGTAAGTTTGTAGAAATTAATGCACTTGTGGATATAAATAATCCTGTCTTCATTACATCAGTTAATACACATGTAACTAATTAACTTTTTTTTTTTTGAAAATATGTAACTAATTAACTTAATTACCTACCATCTTTTCTATTTTATGATCTAATTATTTTGATCCCTATAGTAAATTAAAATAATACATGGATAACAAAGGAGTGGAATATAATTATAGATGGTAGATTAGATTATAAATTATTATAATACATGGATAACAAAGAAAAATTTAGAGTTAGGTGTGTAGTTGTATACATTAAAAATTATAAAAATATATGAAATAATTAAAATGTTAAAGAAGTTAAGATGGGTTAAAAATAAGCTATTTAGTTTATTTTTTATTTTTTATTTTTTAACTTTGCTGCATCCCTTGATAAACATAGGAACCAAAAATAAGATATGATCATCAATGGATGTACAAAAGGCTTAATGCTTATGGCACCATTAATAATGAGTTTGTTGATGATGTTGAAACCTTTGTTACTTTTTCTTGTAATCATTCGAGTATGCGAGATGTGACTGAGATAAGGTGTCCTTGTAAGAAGTGTCATAATTAAAAGTACCAAACGCTTGAAGACATGAGGTTGCACCTTTTCAAAAAGGGAGTCATTCCATATTACTATGAATGGAATCGACATGGAGAACCATATAAGAGTGTGGAATTTGAGCATTATGAATGCTTTGTATCTAAAGATGTGGATATACAAGCACCAAATGATTATGATGTATGCCCTAAAGCAATGTTCTTTAAATGAATTTGTTTTTTTATAATGAATATATGTTCCTTAAGTATTCTATGAGAGGATCTATTCTCAAAGAGTTGAGAATATAAGAGATAGATCACTCTTGTGTAGATATTTTAAATTTATTCATGGTTATAGGATTATTAACTGGACACCTTCAATCCAGAAGACCATCACCTCTGTTGTCATCTATGATAAGTATGTGATACTTATGGTAATGGAGGTAATGAGTCTCATGCTATAGACATGTGATGTCATGACAATATATGAACTCTCATAGAGATGAGTAAGTTGAATAGTAACATCAAATGATGAATACATGGAATTTTATCATTAGTCAACATTTCATCGTCTAGGTCATAATTGTACATATAGTCCTTTAACTTGAGGTGATACGTTACCTAATGTATTGGTGGTTAGGATTTATTACTGCTTATATATTGATGCTATTCACGCAAAGGTATATTGCATTTTATGGCCCTAACTAGTGATATATGGAGGTAAGTGATCTCCAAGAAAGAATCCATTAACTTGGGTAAACAAAGAAGGAATCCTATGATATCTAATTGTTCTTGATATGTAAGTTCTTGGCCAAGGCAGATGAGATTCACTTGAAAAGAGTTTCTAATAGGAATCAAGTTTACTGAGAACTAGAACAAAGATGAAATCATATGATCAAAGCACATAGGGTTTGACTAATCCATGATCCTAGCTGAGATCAAGAATCCATAATGGAGGGATTTGAGTACACGATAAATATGATCAAAGGTCCATGTAATGTTCATGCATATGTTTACTAACATTCATTTCTAATTAGGTAGTTATGATATGTTATGCTAGGCGTCACTCACGACTTATGGGACTAAGTGTGAAATGAGAATTTCATATTAGGTGAGAAAAGGAATTTTCTCTATCCCATTGCTAATTAGAACATGAACCTAGTAAGTCACACACCATAAAGCATTCGCCAATCATATATAAAGAATTACATTAATAATTAATTAAAGTGTTTAATTAATTTATTAATGATAATTAAATTAAGCTTGTAATTAAATTTACAAAGACCCTAGCATGTCTTGAAGTTTAATTAGTAAAGGGTTTATTTCAATTAAGTCATGATTTGTATGTGACACAAATGGTGAGGACTGAATTGAAATAATTTTGGACTATATTTAATTGGGCTTGAACATTTGATGGAAGCCTAAACCATATGTGATGTGGTTATTTACAAATGGGCTTGGTGAGTCTCTAAACCTTAACATACATATGATGTGGGAATAAATGCATATTGGATATAAGTGAGAGAGATTTTAAGGGTCATAGATTCTCCACTCAATGGCAACTTGTAAATGTCCTTATATGATAAGGATACAATGGACTTTTAGCTTATATTAGTGGGTGAAAAATATAACTACAAGTCAAATTTGCTTCCCACTAATGAAACCATAATCAATTATTGCTAGAATTGATGAAAAGCTATAAGAAGTCATAAGACTTAGTGGAGATCTTCATAATTTTCCACTAACTCTAAGCTACTATTACATACAAGAGTTGAGAGAGAGTTTAATAAGGGAAGCTTGAAGAAAGAGTTCTTAATGATTATTCACTCCTTCATCATCCTCTTATTCTCTTCTTGTCTTTGAGAAAGACAAGACTTGGTGATAGAAGAAGCAAGTCCAAAACAACAAGAACTCTTGATGCTTGCTCGGTGAAGCTTAGTGTGAGCAAACTAGAGGCCATTTGGGGAGCTAAAAGAAATAGGAGCTGAGGAGAAAGGTATATGATATTTCTTCTTCTTATTTCTTTCTTATATGTGTTTTTCACACAATTGGTGAACAATTTGATAGGGTAATGGAACTACCATAATGATGGAGCAAAATCTTGAAATGTTTGAAATATTGCCCCGTCCACCATGCTTTCGCTCTTGGTGCCACTAATCCCTTCATCAAATGCATACCAATAGATGATTCTTGATGTAGCTGGGCTTGATTTTTATATATAACACATGGATGAAGAACCTAATCCTGTTGCATGAAAATTCTTCGATATGCTTAATACAGTCGATGAATAATTGTAGCATGGGTGTAATAAACATTCCCAAATGTTGGTTGTGGCATGATTATTGCATATGAAGTTAGAGCACCATTTCTCAGAGAGATGTTGTGATGATTTCACATAATTTTTACAAGAGGTTTTACTTGAGAATAATAAAATGGTGGATAATTTTTACAAAACCAAGAAACTAGTTCAAGGCCTTGGTCTTCTAGTTGAGAAGATAGACTGTTGTAAGAATAGATGTATAATATATTGTGGTGCTGATGATAACTTGATAAGATGTAAGTTTTATAATGAGTGCCAATTTAAGAAGAAAAGGTGACCAGGAGAACATAGTAAAAATATAGCAAACAAGGTTATATATTACTTTCCTCTAACTTCTAGGTTACAATGACTATATGCTTTAAAAACTATAGCCTCATATAAGTGATGGCATGATCAGCATCAATGATCAGCATCTACAGGAAGAAGGGAGAATGTGTCATCCATCTGATTCTAAGGCATGGAAGTATTTTAGTTGCACACACCATTCATTTGCCTCTAAGAGCCGCAATGTGAGATTGGGTTTGTGTATTGATGGTTTTCAACCATTTGGTCAGTCTGGACAACATTATTCTTCATGGCCAGTTATAGTTACCCTATATAATTTACCCTTATGCATGTGTGTCATGACCCATCTTTGAGCCATGACGGTCCTAGAGCACAGGGAGACGTAAGGTTACCTAAACCCGTAGAACCCACTTATAACTTATTAAGTGCCGATAAATATCATGTTGCCTTTATCCCAAGATCGAAACTAAAATTACCATTCTTATTACCGATTACCATATTAAGTATCTATATGATAAACATTTATCATTCTAAATCCATTTTCATGTTTATCGCTTTTGAACTCTATTTTCTAGTATTTTAATCACAACTTGCCCATATATTAATTAAGTACTTGGACTATGAAAATATAGTACCAAACCATATTCATACTAATAATAATTTAAATTATACCATTATTACAAACCTTAATAATCCATGGAGTTCTAGAGTGAAATTTCCAAAATACAACATAATATATACATCATAATACCAAAAGTAGCAATGCAATTTCCAAGCAAAAATGTAGAACTTGAAATTTACCTTTCTGATCTATCAGCTGGTCCTGAAAATAAAAAATAACTATGAGATGAGACAAAGCTCAGTGAATACAGGATAATATTATAAAGGTTAAACAATGATGTATGTCATATGGTGATTCCTTGTAACAATAAAGTAAAATGGATCAGAAATTTTTCTTATGGAACAATTTTCCCACATATATATAATATGTAATATATCTTCAGCAGAACATATGTAAATTATATTGGTGTAATTAGCAATGAACATATGTAAATTTTCTTCATTTTTGCAAAACGTGAACCAATCCAAAAGTTTACACAAACACCCTTTTTTGCTTAAGGAGAAACTAGAATGAAATTGAGGGTTCATCACCAAAAGTAGTTGAACTCTCTAGGAGTAAAGCATTTGCCAAATGACATCTCTTTAAAAGAAAAGATGAAAAAATGAGAAGAATAATGCAAGCTAGGTATTCCTTAATTATTACTTAGGCAAAAGTTAGGGATGTGAGTGAAAATATTTAGTCAGAAAACATGAAAGAGCCATATAATAATAGCAATATGTGCTTTAGGAGCCATATAATAGTTATATAATAGTAGATAACAATTCCCAGTGGCATTACAAATATATTCATTATGTAAAAAGGGTTTCATATTATTAAATATAGTCCTTACATATTTTTAAGATGATCTATTCTCAAGTGTTGAGAATATAAGTGACATATCGCTCTTGTACAAATATTTTAAAGATGTTTGTGGTCATAGGATTAATGACTAGGATCATTAATTCCAAAAGACCATCACCTCTATTTGTTTTCTATAATTTGTATGTGATATAGATGATTATAATGGTAGTGAGTCTCATACTGCTTGACATATAATTGCCATATAAATATATGGACATTCATATGATGAATAGTCAAATTGTGATATTAGATGATAGTAATATGGTTTTACTACTTACTAATTATTTATCATCTAGGTCATAACAGTGTGTATAGTCCGTTGACTTATGGGATATTGTATCTTATGCATAGGTGGTTAGGATTTATTACTACTTACATAGATGTGCTATTTACGTATGGATATATGGCATGTGATGGTTCTAATTTGTCATGTATAGAGATAAGTGATCGCTAAAAAAGGATTCATTATCTAGAGTAAACAAGGTTGAGATCCTATGTTATATGTTTATTCTTAATAACTAAAGCTCCTAGCCAGGACAAACAGATTCGCTAGAAAGAGTTTATAGTAGGAAACTAATCTCATTAAGAATTAGTACCAAAATAAAGGCATAGAATCAAGGCATATTAAGGTTTGACATAAACCATTACCCTAGCAGAGATTGGGATCTTTAATGAAGAGATTCTAGTGCATGATAATTTATGATTGATGGTCTATGTGATGTTTAAAGTAATCAACTATAAACATTTATTTCTAATTAGGTAGTTGTGATATAGAATTCTAGTTGTCACTTAAGACTTATGGGACTAAGTGTGAAGTGCGGATTTCACATTAGTAGAGAAAAATGTTTTCTCATTCCCACTGCTAGTTAGACATAAACCTAGAAAGTCATTCACCCAAAAATGATCACCTCAAGTGTAAAATGTTTACCAAAATAATTAATTAAAGTGTTTAATTAATTTATTAGTGCTAAAATTATTAAACATGTAATTTAATTTATAGGGACTCTAACATGTCCTGATGTTTAATTTAAGATATAAATGAAAAAGATTAAATTGAATATAATTTGGACAAAGTCAAACACTTAATTTTAAGCTTAGTGAAAACCTTAAACATATGAGATGTGCCTTATGCTCACATTTGATATGGAAAAGAGGCAATCTAGGGGTTAGAGAAAATTCGCTATTCATAAACCCATGTGATGGGTTTAAGGGTGTCACATCTCAATTTCAGAGTTATGACAGTCCTAGAACATGGGGAAACATAAGGTTATCCATGCTTGTAGAACCCACTTATACATATACAAATACTGCCTAGGATAGTACCAAAACCTCATACATTAACTTAAAAGGTTTATAAAGGAAAAACCTTAAGTTGTGGAAGCTAAAAATATACTTTAATACAATCCATAAGGAAATAATAATAAAACTCAATATAAAGTAACCAGAATAATATTCCCAAATAAAGTTCCCATAATAACTCCTAGAGTGTCTAAGGACTCAACATAATATCGTATTATTATAACTTTGACAAGGGAATTTCCCAAGTGGAGTAGGTAGCTTGAGCGACCACCTTACCTCCCCATATTGCTCATTTAGAACCACACAATGAAGAAAGGGTGAGATAAATGATCTTAATGAGTAAATAATAAGGCTTATACAATAACACAAGTCCCTTAGAAAGGGCTTATAGCTCATAACTCATAGTTCATGATTCATAATTTACAATTTAGAAAGGTTCACAAAAATTATACTTATAACACATAACACACAGAGTGAAGGCTACTACCATAATCACTCGAACACATAAAGTGAAGGCTATTGCCATAATCACTTGAACACATAGTGAAGGCTATTGCCATAATCATTCGAACATATAAAGTGAAGGCTATTATCATAATCACTCGAACACATAACCGATGATTACTCGCATCGGCATGAGGATTTTTGCATAAAAAGGGTTATGGGTACTATAGCTAGAGCTAATGGTAATCACTTAAAAAAATAGCATTGAAGAAATGAAATCACATATGGCACCATAACAATAGAAGTTTAGCTTATCATACAAAAGATAAATAATAGTGTAGCTCCAAAAAAGATATAAGTTAGGGCAATAATCACAAAGTTTCTTTATTATAATTGAGTAATCAAAAATGGTTTTAGACCAAATGTCCTTTGGCAACCCAAGTTTACAAAGAAATAATTTAGTTATAATTAAAGGTAGGAAAGAACTTGGGTTTCAAGATATCAAAGCTCCCATAACATAATAGCTTGTAAAATGAACATAATGTTTACTTACTTTGTGGTTCCTTTGCTCTTAATACTTGTAGCCTTTGAACCTCTAATACTCCTTAAGCTCTAAAATAACATTATGAATCAATACTTAGCATTTACTTAATCTTCATGCTATCCTATCCCATAACTACCCCATGCACAAAGAACATTCACATACACTTGGAGTTGCACTTAAAAGTGCACTCATCACTAACATATAACATGTTGACTTTTAAAGTCTTGTACATTTGCCTTTATAGGCCCATATGGAATCACATAATAATTCATACTAATAATTTTCTAAAGTCCAACACAATGTCATGATCTTAATATCAATTCACTTTAACATTCAACTTAGTACACTTAACACTTCTATACATGTTAACTTAACAAGTAACCTTTCAAATGTCATACTTATCTCTTATGACCAATTCATTTAATCAATCTCTTCATCAATTCAAGATCATTAATTCATTATTAACTCATCATAAAACCTATTTCCATATTACTTAATCACATTCACCTATTAATCACAACATAGGTTTAAAATATCCTAAGTATACCAAATCGCCTCTAGGCATGTCTAGAGTTATTCCTTCAGCCAACATGCAATTTAGTCATTTATCACTCATATATACATGTCAATAATCATTAAAATAAATTACATAAAAATTATAAACTTTGGGATAACAATTCCAAAGTTGGTTGAATGTCCTATTTAAGGTAAACCTAAATTTTCTTACTTTTCGCACTTTCCATTTATTACAGTAATATTCAAAAACATGGTTTAAACTAAGATTTTTTCATGTAATCAAAGCAAAAATTATTTTAAAACATGAATCCCTATGAATTAGTAGCCATAGATGTCCATATACATGAAATTTTCCAACTTTAGGTTTTAGGATGAAAAACCATGCATCTTTTTTATTTCTAATACTTTTTGGTCATTACAGCAATATGTAAACACATGATTTAAACCATTATTTTTTATTCAATCAAAACAAAAATTAGTTTAGAATTCCAACATATACAAATCGATAGCCATACAAATATTAAATCATGAAGTTTTCCAACTTTTATGTTCTAAGATGAAAACTATGAATTTCCTTATTTTCTGAAACTTTTCAGTCATTGTAGTAATATGCAGAAATATGATTTAATTCAATATTTTTCATCTAAACACATCAAAAATCCATTTAGAATACAATGATATATAAATTTCTCCCCTTGATGAGTTTATGCATGAAATTTCAAATTTTGAGTTTCAAGATTCACCTTTGAAGGATTCGCGTAGAGAGGTTGGTGTTTTCAGTAGAGAAATTAATTTCTCTTTCAAAAATCCACCTAAGTGAATTAAAATTAGTAGAAATCAATAAATACTTAGTTCAAAATAATTTTCTTATGATTATTTTCATAGAAATCAAATAATAAATTGAAAGAAGAGAAAAACTTGCGAACACAGTCAAGAAATCGCAAGGTCTAAAGGTATTTTGTGAATTTCGGTAGAGAGAATAATTTTGAGAGAATTTTTCTGCCAAAATAATAAAAAACAGAATGGTGGCTGCTAGAAACAAGGACTAGCCAAAATTCTTATTATATATGTAGGTTTTGGACAATTTCCAAGATTACCCTTAATGAGCTAGGTTATAAGTGTTTTGGTGTAGTGGGCTTTTTGGTATTTAAGCTTTTTATTTAATTTTGAGGCTGATTATAGGTAATTAAAAATGTAATATTTTTCTTATTATTTTTATTAAAATTGCTCCTAAAATATTTATTTTAAGAATATTTTAAAAATACTCATAAAATTATTTTATGCTTAAAAATCATTTAGTGCATGAAAATTTAATTCATGTGAAATAAATTATTTTATGCTTATGCACTTCATATAAATCACTTATTTCATAATAATAATTCATACTATACATATTAGAACTAATCTAATATGACATATACTCATCAATCACATGACACATGAATTTTCATAAAAGCATACATTTTGTCATAATAGCTCTAAATTCAAGTAAGTTGTCATATAAACTCCAATGGTGCGTGTGGATTGTTACATTCTTCCCCCTTAAAAGAAATTCATCCTCAAATTTAATTACTTACTTATATGTTCTAAAAAAAAACTGGGAATGCTTCTGCCGCATCCCCTCCTCGGCTTCCTAAGTACACACATCCATTTCATGATTATACTAGTGGACCTTAATCATAAGTATCTCCTTGATACACAAATTTCTCCTGTCCTTAGTTCAAAATTCTACTTGATTTTCTCTATAGTCAATATAAGCTCCATAATCATATAGCCAATCCATTCCTAAGATCACATCAAATTCTAGGACACCAAGTTCTAACAATTCCACAGGAAGCTTTCATCCATCAATGTCGACCTCACAGTCGTTAAACATATACTTTACTTCCATCATTATTCCCTAAGGAGCCGACACTACTAAGGGTTCATTAATTAATTCCTTATCTCTACTGAGACTCTTAGCAAAATATGAAGACACAAACAAATGCATAGCACCACAATCAATCAAGCATCTTGTACTAAAAATTTGAATAGGAATAATACCTTCTTCTTTTAAATCACAGTAGAAAAAAAAAATTCTTCCTTTGACTATACTTGATATCTACATAAGTGATAAAGAAATCCCTAGCTTTCTTATTGTTCTAGTCTATAGGGTAGCATCTATGCCACAAATTCTTTAATGTACTTCACTTACTTTATACCATATACTAATGTATATATAATGTAACTGATTCATTTTATTTTCCTACTGATCATTTCTAAATATCATCTCTCTTCTTATGGTATGAATTATGATTATCATTTAATAATTCCATATAATTCATATATCAAACCATTGTAACATGTAAGTATTTCATACCTCATAACATTATACCTATTAATCATTAATCTAAATTTGATCAAAACTTAGTCAACTTCTCTTTCTAATCCACTTAACCCTACTATCAAATTATCATACTTAGCATGCATTTAACCTGAGCACCCATCATATAATATCACATCACAAGGCATATATCACCTAGCATATATCACATATTAAGCATGTACGATGTATCCTAATCACATAACACATAACCTATACCATAATGAGCTCTCCTATAATATTAAAAGCCAATCATCTCCTAGGAAATAGAAGATCAAACTTAAGCCAAATACCTAATTAGTCATATAATATCATTCATATGTTATAAGTCCTATGCCATTAGGCTAACAGTTACCTACTATTAGCGGGAATCTCAGTGGTGTCTCTTATTATTGGCTCCTTACTCTTAAGATTGAGATGGTCCAAGTGATGGACGTGTCGAGGTCACATTTCCTAAATCTCTCATCCGTGGGTAGTCCTTGATAAAGTGACCCATCTCTCCACATTTCAGACATGCGCTAGAGACTTTTTGGCAAACTTCAAAATGCTTCTTGCCACAATGGCCACAAATCTCGGGTGAAGATTCCTTTCCTAGACCTCCTCCTCCTTCTTCTTTGTGTTGGACTACCTGACCTTTGCCCTTATGCTTACCCTTTTATTCATGTTCAGCATGCTCACATCTCTCGACTTTATATCTCTTTTCTATTATCTTGGCCTTATCTATCAGTTTAGCTAAGGTCGAGAATTCAGTTGATGCCAATGAGTTGAATAGTGGTGTGATCAACCCTCTTAGGAAATGGTTGATGTGGCTAGCTTCAGTAGGAATGATGTTGATAACAAACCTGCTAAGTCGATTAAACTCCTTAGCATAATATGATACTGACATTCTAGTCTTCTACTTTAGCTGCTCGAACTGTACCACCCTATCTTGCCTTTCACCTTTAGGTAAGAACCGATCCATCATCTCTTACTTAAACTCTACCCACATAGGTGGGTCACCTCTACATAGTCGCTCCTCTATATTCCTTTCATACTAGTACCATGCCTCCTTCTTGATTTGGAGTCCTACCAACTCAATCACTCTAGCGTCGGAGCATGATAGTCTATAGACTAGCTTGTCTATCTCATCTAAGAATTCATGAGGGTCGTCACCCTCCTCATCGCAGAAGATAAGTGGTTGTAGCTTCTTAAACTCTGAGACGGTCATCCCTTCATCAGGTAGCCTCTTCCTTTCCCTCTATGTAAATGCCACTACCATAGTTGGTGGAACTCTATTCCTTTCTTATGTTAGTAGCACTTCCTAACTTTGAGCTCGAGCTTATTCAATTCCTTGCGCAAGTTTGTCATTTCCTCCCACATAGCTTACACGTCTTATGGAGAGACTTGCTTACTAGAGCCCATGGTAGGCGCCTTTGAATTAGATCTCTTTCTTGATGCCACAGGTATAGAGGCAGCATTCATAGCAATGTCCGATATTGCATTCTCACTAGCCCTAATAGGTTAGGTAGCAGTGTGGACTTTCTTCTTGGGAGGCATTGTGCTATCATAGTTAGGAAATTTAGTGCTAACTCCTTTGTAAGCCATTTAACCCCCCACTATCATATCATACTTATCATGCATTTTTCATGAGCATCCATCGTATCATATCACATTTCATATCATATATTGCACAGCACATATCACATAGCATATACATCGCAACATGTATCATGTATCATAATCATATAACATATAACTTATAGCATCATAATAAGTTCTCTTATCATAAAAATGGCAATCATATCATAGGCAATAAATGAAAATCAAATCCAAATCAAGTAGTTAAGTAACCAAATAATATCATCCATGTCGTGGAAGTCTTATGCCATTCGCTAATAAATTCCAATCTTCGACTCGAATCTTAATTATATCCCATCATTAGGGTGGACATTGGGTAGCCTCTAAGGTCGCTTAGGCATATAATAGATAAGAGGGAAATTTGCAAAAATGTGATCAAATCCATGACATCTATAGCAAGGTAAACCTTTATTCGGTGTATGACCCATCGAGGATAAAGTCTTAGATGGCGAGTAGTCAGAATCTCCAGGTATATGGTCATCCATTTGCTCAACATTTCTGGTTTTAAGCTACTCCATGTCCTCCCTCAAGGCATGAACCAAGAGCCTAAGACATCGGTTCCTCTCCCTCAAATTTGAGTAATCACTCTTTAATTTCTCAATCTTACCATAAACCCACTCATGGTCCAAATACTCCTTGGGGTACTCTTCTTCAAGCACTTTCTCTTCCTTGTAGTGAATCATGGGCACAACTTTCTTGAACATCTCTCTCCATACTCTCTTATATGCCATATGCGGTGCTCTAGGTTACAGTTCTCGAGTAGGGGTCATCTTCTTAGTCATCTAGTAAAGGAACCATAAGGCACACAAGTAAATAATAACAAAGAGTACTATAATTTATTAGGATTTTGCAGAACTATACTAGCGATAGACTGCAAGTTACATGACAGGGAAATTCCCATGCTCTAGAATTATACTTAACCAACAACTCTAATCTAGACTTTAAAAACTACGGCTTTGATACGATATTGACACTGGTCAAATAGCAATAAAGGATAAATTATAGCTCCGATACCATCTTTGTCACATCCCAAATTCTTAGATATGATGGTCCTAGAACATGGGAAGACATAAGGTCACCCATGCCCGTAGAACCCACTTATACATATACAAATATTGCCTAAGATCATACCAAAACCTTATACATTAACTTAAAAACATTTTATAAAGGAAAAACCTTAAGTTGTGGAAGCTAAAAATATACTTTAATACAATCCATAAGGAAATAATAATAAAACTCCATATAAAGTCACCAGCATAATTTTCCAAAATAAAGTTCCCATAATAACTCCTGGAGCATCTAAGGACTCAACATAGTATGGTATTATTATAACTTTGACAAGGGAATTTCCTAAGTAGAGTAGATAGCTTGAATGATCACTTTGCCTCCTCATACTGCTCACCTAGAACCACACAAGAAAGAAGTGGTGAGACAAATGATCTTAATGAGTAAACAATAGGGCTTATATAATAACACATATCCCTTAGAAAGGGCTCATAGCTCATAACTCATAGTTTATGATTCATAGTTTGTAATTTAGAAAGGTTTGCAGAAATTACACTTATAACACATAACACATAAAGTGAAGGATGCTACCACAATCACTTGAACACATAGAGTGAAGGCTATTGCCATAATCACTCAAACACACAGAGTGAAGGCTATTGCCATAATCACTCAAACACATAGAGTGAAGGCTATTTCCATAATCACTTGAACATATAGAGTGAAGGCTATTGCCATAATCACTCGAACACATAGCTAATGATTACTCACATTGACATAAGGATTTCTGCATAAAAATAGTTATGGGTGCCATAGCTAGAGCTAATGGTAATCACTTATAAAAATAGCATTGAAGAAATGAAATCACATGTGGCACAATAACAATAGATGTTTAGCTTATCAAACAAAAGATAAATTACAGTGTAGTTCTAAAAAGGATAAAAGTTAGGGCAATAATCACAAAGTTTCTTTATTATAATTGAGTAATCAAAGATGGTTTTGTACCAAATGTCCTTGGAAACCCAAGCTTGCAAAGAAATAATTTAGTCATAATTAAAAGTGGGAAAGAACTCAGGTTTCAAGATATCAAAGGTTCCTATAACATGATAGCTTGTACTTGTAACATGAACATAATGTTTACTCACCTTGTAGTTTCTTTTCTCCTAGCACTTGTAGCCCTTAAACCTCTAATATTCCTCAAGCTCTAACATAACTTTATGATTCAATACATAGCATTTACTTAATCATCATGCTATCCTATCCCATAACTATCCCATACATATATAACATTCACATACAATTGGAGTTGCACTTAAAAATGCACTCATCACTTGCACATAATATGTTGACTTTTAAAGTCTTGTACACTTTACCTTAATAGGCCCACATGGAATCACATAATAATTCATACCAATAATTTTCTAAAGTCAAACACAATGTCATGATCTTAATATTAATTCACTTTAACATTCAACTTAGTGCACTTAACACTTTCATACATGTCAACTTAACAAGTAATCTTTCAAGTGTCATACTTATCTCTTATGACCAATTCATTTAATTAGTATCATCATCAATTCAATATCAATAATTCATTATTAACTCATCAAAAAAACCTATTTCCATATTACTTAATCACATTCACGTATTAATCACAACATAGTGTTAAGATACCCTAAGTATACCAAATTGCCTTTAGGCTTGTCTAGAGTTATTCCTTCAACCAACATACAATTTAATCATTTATCACTCATATATACATGTCAATAATCATTAAAATATATTATATAAAAATTATAAGCTTTGGCATAACAATTCCAAAGTAGGCCAAATTCCCTATTCAAGGTAAACATGAATTTTCTTACTTTTCGCACTTTCCATTTATTACAGTAATATGCAAAAACATGGTTTAAACCAAGATTTTTTCATATAATCAAAACAAAAATCATTTTAGAACATGAATCCCTATGAATTGGCAGCCATAGATGTCCAAATGCGTGAAATTTTCCAACTTTAGGTTTTAGGATGAAAAACCATACATCTTTCTTGATTTCAATACTTTTCAGTCATTACAGTAATATGTAAACACATTATTTAAACCATTATTTTTCATTCAATCATAAAAAAAATCAGTTTAGAATTCCAACATACACAAATTAGCAGCTGTACAAATATGAAATCCTAAAATTTACAAACTTTTAACTTCTAGGACGAAAACCATGAATTTCCTTATTTTTTGAAAATTTTCGGTCATTACAGTAATATGCAGAAATATGATTTAATTTGATATTTTTCATCAAAACACATCAAAAATCCATTTATATTACAATGATGTATAAATTGCCCCCTTCATGAGTTTATGCATGAAATTTCAAATTATGAGTTTCAAGATTCGCATTTGAAGGATTTGCATAAAGAGGTTGGTGTTTTCGGTAGAGAAATTAATTTCTCTTTCAAAAATCCACCTAGGCTGAATTAAATCAGTAGAAATTAGTAAATATTCAGTTCAAAATAATTTTCTCATGATTAGTTTTATAGAAACCAAATAATAAATTAAAAGGAGAGAAATACTTACGAATACGATCAAAAAATCACAAGGTTTGAATGTATTTTGTAAATTTCGGTAGAGAGAATAATTTTGAGAGAATTTTTCTACCAAAATAATAAAAAATAGAATAGTGGCTGCAGAAAACAAGGGCTGGCCAAAATTCTTATTATATATTTAGGGTTTTGGATAATTTTCAAGATTACCCTTAATAAGCTAGGTTATGAGTATTTTGGTGCAGTAGGCTTTTTGGTATTTGGGCTTTTTATTTAATTTTGGGGCTGATTATAGGTAATTAAAAATAAAATATTTTTCTTATTATTTTTATTAAAATTTCCCCTGAAATATTTATTTTAAAAATATTTTAAAAATACTTATCAAATTATTTTATGCTTACAAATCACTTAGTGCATAAAAATTCAATTTATGTGAAATAAATTATTTTATGCTTATGCACTTCATATAAATTACTTATTTCACAATAATAATTCATATTATGTATATTATAACTAGTCTAACATGATATATACTCGTCAATCACATGACACATGAATTTTCATACAAGCACACATTTTGTCATAATAGCTCTAAATTCAAGTAAGTTTTCATGTAAACTCCTAGGGTAGATATGGGTTGTTATAAGAGGTTAGAGAATTTTTCACTAAGTTTAAAATTGTAATTTCATCTTTTAACTAATGAAAATATCCATTTTGTCCCTAAAAGATAAAATGGTCATTTGTAATACCCAAGTATTTCATACCTCATTTTATTTGCTAATGATGCTAAAAGACTAGATCTTTGAATGTTAGCATAGCATAGAAATGAAAGGGAATCGGTTAGGAACCTTGTGATACTATTTGAAATGTTTGCCTAGTTTATGATTTTATTATGACTAATTATGCTCTAATAAATTGAATAAAGTTCATATGGTAGCTAGTGACATGTATGAAGAAAGTTGGAGAACATAAATTTGAAAGTTATAGTGAGGGGAAAGAAAAAAATTTAAAAAGGAAAATTTCGAAGTTTGTTAATAGGCTTATGGGCTTATTAATGAGACTTGAAATAACAAAGGCTCAAGCCCAATAAAAGGTGGCTAGCCCATTGGGCCCAAGAGTTAGTGAACATCAAAACTTGTAACTTAAAAATATTTGGCCCAAGACAGTAAAAATATATTGTAAAGAGAGAGTCACAAAATTTGACCACGCTAGCTTCAAAAAATTGACCAAGTCAAAATCCTAAACCAAGTTGAACTCTAATCTTCTCTACACATGAGTCTAGGTTCATTTTGAGCACTCCAACGCCATATGATGAACATCACCATTGTAGAGAGAATCCTAGCCATCCAACTTGATAAAATCTAAGCTATTCATAAGATTAAACCTTAACCTTTGGATTTAGCTTGATCAAATCCTCACTATCCAACCCATTATATATATAAGCAAAATTATGTTATGAAACAACATTTTGCCTATATCTACACCAAAATTTCACAATAAGAAAATAAATTCTCTTTAAACCAATTACAATTAGAACTTTAACAAATCAAAGCTAACCAAGGTGAGAAATTATGTTTATCTTCTCTTTTCTATGATCTAAGGTTTATTTTAGTATTTTGGTTACATAAAATCTATTCTACACCATAAGTAAAATTCAACCAACCTAGAGTGAGCATACATAAGATGTGGTTTTGGATGTTCTTAGATGAAATATAGAGATTTGGCTAGAGAATTAAATGATTAATGGGAAGATAGGAAAAGAAAACATGAAAATTACCTAAATTTACTAGAGATGGAATTTGGCCACTAAATAAATAATTATATTAATATACTAATAATAATAATTCAAAGATTTGTTAAAAGTGTTAACAAGATAAGCTAAATAAAACTAATATCATAACAAGTGATTGATGTGCAATTGAAATGTGAATGTGTAAAATCTAAACACAAGGACAAGGACATTGTCTAAGAGTGAGAGGAGCACCACTACATCAAAGTTAAACATAAATAGGAGCAAATGAGTCCAAGGTGAGTACTTAATAATATAATATAACATGTGTCATATTCTTTAAACCTTTATTGTTCAAACCACTATCATTGAAATATTCCAATTCCATGATGAGCATGAATTACCTATTGAATATTAAGCCATTTGGTATGATACTTCTTGATGGCATTTGACAATTGTGAACCTTTCATATTGAATTCATTATATGATCATTGAATTCCTTATAGTGAACCTTATATGAACCTTTCTGTTGACACCTATTGATAAGCAGAAATACCCTTATGATACAAGGTAATACATCAGACCATGTGCATTTAGTATAAGCCTGTGGGTAGGGCAAGAGTACCAAACCTCTCCTGGGGGGCACGCCTAACCGTAAGACCTTATAAATCTTATGTAATATGATGCATGTGAGTGAGCAAGGCTTGGGTGCAACTCTTTAATATATATGTGTGGGAAGCATTCCTCTTCCAATCAATTACTATTTTTGCTAAAGATATTGTTTCTATCTTAAATGAGAAATTGATCTATAAAGACAATTTTGATTAACATCGCTCCAATTGTCATAATGAGCCCATCTTGATAAGAACCCACATACTCACCCCATATTGAATTATTATGTATTCACTGAGCTCTGTCTCATTCCTTAGTTGATTAAATTTTTCAGGTAAGATTGATGAGTTAACAAGGTAAATTCCAAGCCCTAAGTTGCTCTACTAAATTCAAGTGTCATGAATTTGGTTATATGATTAAGAAGACCATTAATTTAGAGCTTTATGGTTACCAAAGGTTTAACACTAAAATGTCAATGGGTTTATATGTATTGTAAATTGTATTATAATTATGATTATAATAATGTATTATGTTATGAACATTTGGATAATAACATGAAATGTGAATCGGGAAATTTTACGAGTTGAGCACATAAATGGTATTAGTAAGTAAGTTTTTGGTAATATGTAAATTGACAAACCAGCAATAAGCAATAAGAAAAGGTAATCAGATTTCAATCTTAGGATAAGATCCTACATGATAATGGTGAAAAATTATAAGTTAAATGGGGTTTTACTGGTTTATTTGACTTTATGTCTCCCTATACCCCAGGATCATCACTTCTTAATTAGTGGATCAGGACAAAGTTGGTATCAGAGCAAAAGTTATGTCTATTCTACACTTTATAACTATTACGGGTTATAGGTTCTACACTTTATAACTATTACGGGTTATAGGTTAATGATAGTAGTGTGTGCTCTACGAGCCATATAATAGTTATGAAATAGTAGATTTTAATTCTGAATGGCATAATAATATATTCATAATGTGAAAAGGGTTTCATATTATTGAATATAGCCCTTAAGTATTTGTAAGAGGGTCTATTATCAAGTGTCAAGAACATGGGAGATAGATAGCTCTTGTAAAACTATTTTAAATATGTTCATGGTCATAGGATTAATGACTGGGCATCATTAATTTTAGAAGACCATCACCTCTATTGGTTTTCTATAATTAGTATGTGATACAGATGATTATAGAGGCAGTGAGTCTCATGCTACTTAACACATAATATCGATACAAACACGTGGATATTCATAGAATGAATATTCAAACTATGACATTAGATGATAATAATATAGGGTTTTACTACTTGTCAATTATTTATCATCTAGGTCATAATGGTGCACATAATCCTTTGACTTGAGGGATACTATATCTCATATATAGGAAGTTAGGATTTATTCCTTCTTACATAGGCGTGCTATTCATATACAGATATATGGCATGTGATTGTTCTAATATGTTATGTATGGAGGTAAGTGATCACCAAGATAGAATTCATTACCTCGAGTAAATGAGATTAGGATCCTATGTTATCTGGTTATTCTTGATACTTAAGTTCTTGGCTAAAACAATGAGATTCACTAGAAAGAGTTTCTAGTAGGAATCTAATCTTATCAAGAATTAGAACTAAGATAAGGACATAGAATCAAGGACATTAGGGTTTTCCATAAACCATTACCCTAGCCAAGATTGGGATCTTTAATGAGGGGATTCTAGTGTATGATGATTTATGATCGATGGTCCATGTGATGTTTAAAGTTATCAACTATAAACATTCATTTCTAATTAGGTAGTTGTGATATTGAATGCTAGCTATCCCTCACAACTTATGGGACTAAGTGTGAAGTGGGGATTTCACATTAGTAGAGAAAAATGTTTTCTCTTTCCCATTGCTAATTAGACATGAACTTAGAAAGTCACACACCCAATAATAATCACCTTCCATGGGTAAAAGGTTTACCATAATAATTAATTAAAGTGTTTAATTAATTGATTAGTGGTAAAATGATTAAACATGTAATCAAATTTACAAGGACCCTAGCATGTCTTGATGTTTAATCTACAAAGGTTTCTATTCAATTAAATCTTATTTTATATATGATACAAATGAGAAAGATTAAATTGAAAATTGATTTGGACTAAATCAAAGACTTAGTTTTAAGCTTAGTAAAAACCCTTAACACATGAGATGTGGCCTAAGCCCATATCTGATATGGAAAAGAGGCAATTTAGGGGTTAGAGAAAATTTACTATTCATGAGCCCATGCGACGGGTTTAGGGGTTAGAGAATTTCTACTAATGTTAAAATTATAATTACATCTTTTGGCTAAAAGAAATGTCCATTTTACCCCTAAAGGATATAATGGTCATTTCACCATTTGAAAAAGCAAAGTCAACTTTGCCCCTTCACCAAATGGTGAGCTAGAAGAATGTAAAAAGATATTATGGTCTTTGTGAAGAGCTAAGAGTTAAGTCTTGGAAACATATACAAACCTTAAGTTTTTACGTTGCAAAGATGATGAACATCATTTTCTCATATTTGGAGAAGCTTAGAGAGAGAAGTTAAGAGAGAGAAAGAAAAGGAAGAAAATATTTCTTCATTTTTCTTTTGATCTTCAATTCTCTTCTTTGTTCTTTATGAAAGAACAAATGCTTGCAAATTGAAAATGTGTTTAGTCCAAAACAAATGAAAGAGAAACCTTAAACTTCCTAAAGATTTTTGAGGGAAATCTTGAATCAAATTGGGCATCCAAGAGTGGATTCAAGAACACCAAAGAAATCAAGAGGAAACTTAGAGGTGAGCTAGGTATGGATGATCTAGAGGTTTTACACTTGGGAAGCTCTTTGATAAAGAAGGAAGGAACGTACAAGAGGTAGTATGTCTTCTTTATATGCAAATGTGTCTTACACACAAATTAATTGATTGCTTGAATGAATTTTGGACCAAAATTAGGTGAAGTGAAATTTTAAAATGTTTGAAATTTCACCTTACCACCTTCCTTCCACTGCATTTGGCTCCATCATTCCTTCAATTAAACCATGGAGCATAGGAATTCCTTTTTGTCATATGAAGTTTATCATTAAGTCTAGATCTACACTACTACTAAAAGCTTAACTCTTTTAGTTTGATGTATGATATATTCATAATGACTATGGAAAAAGGAATGATAATGCGATATGACTAATATATGTGACAAAGCTATATATTATGAAAATGGGATGATAAGGATAAAACATGCATACAAGAAAATGATAGTATATATTCAAAAGTGTATAAGTGAACATGTATATGTGTCTTACTCAGAATAAATTTCCTATTGCAATTAATTTTCAATTATTGATATGGTTTACTGCAATTGATGTTCTAAAAAATATTTACACAACATGAAAAAGGATGAAGGTATACTACAATCCTTTGCACCTATAATGTATGCACACAACAACTGTTAGCTAAATCCTATTAAAAGAAAACTTAAAAATGATTTTATGAAAAGTTTATGAAAAGTGAATAGTGAAGCAAGTGTGTTTACCCTTACATATACTAGAGTATATGCGATGTTTAGGATATGAGATATCATAAGGCAAGTTATATAATAATAGTGAAAGAGACTCTAGGAGTTAACAAGACTGAATTATAAATAGATAGATTTTGATTAGATTTTGAATATAGAGAATGTTACTTATGTAAGCGTAGTGAAGAGTTTAAATTAGGGAATAACTAATGTTTGAACTGCTCTTTAAAACATAACAAATATATTTATATGCTTAATAGTGAAACCCTAATATTAAAAAAGGCTAAAACAAGGCCCTATAATAGAACCAAACAAAATAACCCATGAAAGTGCATAAAAAGTTGAATGAAAAACTTTTAAGCCTCTAAAATATATTCAAATGATTGAATTTAGGCCCAAAACTGGGTGGTGTTTGGTAAACCTTAACACAAATATAAATCTTTGAATGAGCTTCGATTTGATATATTATAGGCCTCATAATTGATAAGTGCATAAATTTATATGTTTTGCCCTTTGATTTAGCATATTTTATTATTTAAATTGAGTTTAATTTATTCGTTTAAGTGCTTTTTAGAGTAATTTCTAGGAATTATTCATATTTTGGAATACCATGATCATTTGAGCTCGAATTACAGTTAAAAATCGAGAAACGGTGCAATTTTTGGGTAATTTTGGCTATGGACATACCCATGTCATTGACCATGTCATTTTGCTTGAATTCCAATAGCTATGACATGCCAGTGTCAATGGCCATGTCATTTAAGTAACCTGGCCACGTAAGGCTATAGAGGTTCGATAGCTTTAACCACCTTACAGTATTTTGAGCATAACTTGAGCTATAGAGGTCTGATTGAGGTGATTCAAGTATTGTCGGAAAGTTAAGAGAAAGACAAATTTTAAGAACCAAAAATTCAATTTCCTTCATTTTCTAACCCAAAATTGGCATGTAACTCAGATATTGTATCTTGGTACCTATCCTAGCTATGCTAACATGTTAAAATTGGCCAATCCATGCTTGACACCTATCCAAACCCTAATGAGCCTCAAAGAACTATAAAAAGACATAATTTATATTAGAAAAGAGGGCTCTTTCTTGGGTTTTCAATAGCCACCCTCGCAAAGAGGTGAGAGAGAATTTCGTGCAAAATTTTCATGGTGAAGATCCAATATGCTGCAAATTTTGAAGAGGAATAAAGACCAAAGTAAGGATTTCTCATCATCCATAGATTGTTTAAGTTTCCTTTACCTTCTCTTGTATTCTTTATTTTAATTCTCTGCTATGAACTAATATGTTATTCATCTAGATAAAGATGAACCCTAGTTCTTAATTGTATGAACTAAATAATTTGTTTTGAATCAATTTATCTTTAGATTGTTTTATTCTTATGATTTATGATATTTATTCTGATTGACAATGACTAGTTTGTTGATTAGATATTATTTCTATATTGGATAAGTAGAGATACCTTGATATAGATAGATCACTCATGGGAATTGAGGGTTGATTGGGGTGCTAGAGATAGACCTACAAGACTTCTTTGGATGTTAATCTCTTGAATTTAATGTTGCTCCTATTTGATTATAGGTTGAGAAGAGATTCCTCTATAATACTTAGGAAGTTAGAGATTTAATCACTTGAGAAAAGTTTTTATCTAATTTAGTGAGAGTCCAATTCAATTCATTGTTTGAATGATTTATATCATTGTTCTTGACATGCATGAGAGGCTAAGGGAATTCAATATCTAGATGAACTTCACTATTGATTTTCTATCATCTATCCTTTATTGCTTTCATAGATTAATTTTAAATATTTTAGTTTAATTAATCTTAAAATCGGTTTAACTAGACAATAGTTTAACTTTGAACTAGTACTTATGTCGGTGTCTCTATGGATCGACCTTGTTACTCCTACACTACCTAAATGATATGTGCACTTGCCTAGAACTAGGGTAGAATTAGTCATTGAACTATTATAAATATAAAACTCCTGGTGTCACAAAATGTGCATCAATAACTCATTTGTAGCTAAAAGTTATAGCCTTTCAAATTTGACCTACGTGATGAAAATTATGTCCACTATTCATTGTAGCTGAGTCATGGTCATAAATGTACTATGTCTCAAGGTTTAAATTTGATGTTTGTTCCTTAAATTAGTCACAGTCATGATATTTAGATTGTTGTCACAATAATAGGTGGTGGTCGCGAAAATTATATAGAGCTCGCAATTATGAGGTCCATTTCATTACTTAAGGAACTTTTGAATTTTTTTTAAGATTATGATCTTTTAATGAATTATATCTATGGAATAAACACATAGTGAACATGTTAAGTAATTCTAAATTGACTTGCCAGGATTAGAAAGAGAAGTTCACCAAGTTTTGATCTAACCTAGATCAATGATTGATATGTATAATGTTATGCTATATGAAATGCTTACATTTGACGATGGTTTGATATGTGAATTATATGGAATTATTAAATGATATTTGTCATTGATGCCATAAGAAGAGAAATGATGTTTAGTAATGATCAATATGAGATTGAAATAGATCAAGAAATTTGTGGCTTAGATGCTACCTTATAGATTAGAACAACAAGAAAGGTAAGGATTTCTCTATCACTTATGTTAATATCAAGTATAGTCAAAGGAAGAATACTAATCTCATGTGTTTTAAAAGAAGATCAATTCATATTCAAAGAAGGAAGCGATCAATCATGTATATGTTAAGGTGACTTTTAAGAAAGGCGATTATGTATGTGTAATAGGAAAGTTCTTAAACCTATTAAGGGAATAAATTTTTGAGGTCGGTAAAGGACCAAAGTAAAATATGATTTGATGTTGGATCATTCTAAAAGAAATGTGTATGAAATTGACACTTACAAAAAAGTATCTATGAGTAAGGAATAGTGTTTAAAAAGAAAGTAAGGAGCTAAGGATCGTTTGACTTAAAAAGGATCAGTCTAAGCTAAGAATGAATTGGTGTAAGAACATGGATTGATTTTGGACAAATACCTTATATCGAGAACAAATTCACAATAGGAAGAATACCTATAAAATAAGATAGGTATGAAATTGGAGGATTATATGTTAGCTAAAAAAAACAACTTAAATGTGGTTAAGCAAAGTAAGTGAGATGTGGAAAGGTAAAAATAGTGAATGACAAGCAAACAATTAATGAGGAAATAGTAGATATATGAACTAAAAGAAACAAGAGTTATTTCATAAAAGGAGTTCATGAAGTTGAAAAAACCCATCCAAGAGATGTACAATATGATGAAATCGAATTGATAATGAGATAGTATTAAATAAGTCAAAATAGATGCCATAAGAAATAGCAAACCTTGAAATTGACTAAAAGAAGAAAGTGTGGAATGGATCAAGTTTTAAAGTGGAGGACATGGAAAATTATAAGATAAAGGAGATTATAAGGGTTAAAGAGAATGTAAGGTAAGGAATGAAATAATTTGGATAAAGGACTTTGCTGATAAGGATAAGATTATAGAAAAGTAAACAGAAAAATGTTATAGAGATAAGTGAATTATAGAAATGTATAGTTCAAATAAGATGAATATTTGAATATGGAAAAAAGAATTAGCTAATAAGGTATTACAATTGGGACTAGTCCTAATGGATTATTTGTTCGATGTAATATAATCGATTGGGTACAATGATGCTTTTAATGTTAAGTAAGAATATGAAGTGTAAATGTTTACGAGTGATACAGAATTTGAAGAATGTCAAAGATATATAAGTATAAGAGAACAGTATTGATGGAATTTTATTAAGGATGGTGTATGTACCAAATGAACTAGACCTAAAGAATGGAGAATATCAAATTGTTAAGGAATAAGGGATTTTATGTGAAATTTATAAAGAGATATGTAATATGACATGTGAAATTCTTGAGAAGAATATGACTTACAGAAATATGAATGTTATATTTAAAGCTATAATTATCACCCTAGTAAGGCACACTAGGAAGTGGAAAGATCTTCCTATAGCAAGAGCATGATTTAAAATGTTAATGTGAATGTTAAACTCTACTATAACAAATAGATGGTATCTACTCAATTGGGACAAGGCCTCTTAATAGAAAAGTAAATGAGATCTACCATTACATATGAAAGTCTAGGGATGAGAAAAATCTACTAGATAAGAGGTAACGTGATGAAACAAGATGATCAAAGAAACAGACACCCCCTTCTATAAAGCTGTAGTAGCAATCTAAATGTCCAAAGGTGAAGGAGCTCACTCAAATTTTTACTCCCTATGATATATCAAAGAAAGTTAAATAATAAGAACTGTTGATAAAGAATTTAATTTCTAAGAAAATTTCTGATGAAGCTTGGCTCTTTATTTAGAGGCTTACAAGGATAGTGCCATAATTCTGGTCATAGTTGCCTTAATAGATACCCTTTAATATGGCTCGACCAGTGACAAAGTTGATGGTACTAGTCTCCTAAGGATCGATTTTAGAAATAAAGAGGATAAGTTCATATAGACGATGATGTATTCAAATGTAAAAGAAGAAAGGTATTTCAAGGTAACCATAGTTCAAATAAAGGCTTGAAGTTATATAGTAAGAAGAAAAAGAATTAGTCAAAATAAGAACATGGATATGAGAAAAGGAAAGTTGACACAAGTCTAATAATAGAGATGTTCAAATTTATTGAAAGATAAATTATGAAAGGAGGATAAGGAATATTACCTAAGTATTAAAAATTTTCATTGATCATAAATGAGCCATATATTTGAATGATAGAAATGAAGTTTTAGATAACCATGTTAGAATATGCCAAGGGATCGCATTGATCAAGTGAAATTGTAATTTTTCATTATACTTGTCGAGATATAAGTTAAGAATTATAAAGAAAGGGAAGTAATAAATTGATAATTAAATAAGAGAAGTAAGTAAAAGAGAGAGAAATGCATAAATATGAATGTCAATAAGAATTAAAATTGAAGTACATGACAAGTACAATGATTAAGTTTGATTGGATGCATTATAAGAAGAACTTGAAAATTTAAAAGAATATACATGCCTTATTGAGCTCAACAGGAATACCTTACTAAGGAATAAATAAATCTTCTTTAGGAAGAGAAAAGGGGAAAATCAAGTTATAGGATACAAGGAACTAAAAATGAGTTAGTTTAGACTAATAGTGTAATCACATGAGATTTATTATGACAAATTTACTAAGCAAAGTAAAATGAGAAAGAGCATAGTACAAGATGGTTACTTGATAGCAAAAATCTTATCACCGAAGTGTTTTAATGATAATGCAATCTTTGAAATTCAAATCTAAAACCATTCTAATTTCTAACATTAATTTGATTAGTTGAAGATAGGACAAGTAAGTTGGAAAATATAGATCACGACTCATTAGAAGTGAATTTGCTTCAACTTAGATGTCTTATATGTGATGCATAAACAACTAAATAAAAGGATAGAAATCGAAAAAGTTTTGGAATTTTTGCATACAAGTGCATCAATACCATTTGTGAAATGGTTAGTGGAAATTTATGTTACTTCATTATGTATATATAGACTCCTCTATATGATAATGTGCAATGAGATCTATTATTAAAAAATTAGAAATAAATGCCTGATAAAGGATTATAATTAAAGAAAGATGAAGTACAAATATTGTTAAATCATTTTATGTAAAGTTGAAAGTCATAAGCGACATACAAGACTCAAGGAACAAGGAACTGCAACTGATGGAATTAAGGAAAAAGTGAAAAGGAATCAAGTTCTAAACTTGAAGTAAAGGATAATGCTTGTAAGTGTGAAGATGACAAAGATGAACTGTGCATGCAAGAAAATAACTATATATTTGACTGTATAAGTGTATATATAGACATATACAAGAGTAAGGATGGAAATGACAAGAATATTAAATTTAGGAGTAATGAGACAATTCGTTGTAATACCCAAGGTTTTCCAAATCTATTAGAGATAGCAATGGAAACACTATAATGTCCATATATTATGCCATTTAGGGCCTTTTTAAAATACGACATACTCATCAATCACATAACACTTGAATTTTTCATAAAAGCACACATTTAGCCATAATAGCTCTAATTTCAAGTAATTGGCCATGAAAACTACTAGGGTAGATATGGGTTGTTACAATTCTAATGCTAGATATTTATAATTGAATGATCATATAGGTATTATGTTATGTTAATTTCATATTTCTATAACTAATTTGAAGATTTGATGAGAAATAAGTTTTCCCTAAATTTGACCTAAGTGGGACAAGTTAGGGATCTTATGAATAAGAGTGAATCAATTCAAAATAATTAGTGGGAATTAATTTTCTAAGTGTTAATCTGATGAATCTATGATTAATTTGAAGATTGGATGAGGAATTAATGGTTTTCTCCTAATTCTAGGGTTAATGTACAAATTGGGGAATTTGTGAACTAAACTTGAATTATGGAATTAGATGGTGAAAGTGGAATTAGTTCTATTGAATATTGGAAATTGTTTAAATTTATTCTAATTAACTATTATGAATGTTGAAATGTGAAATTGGAAAGAAAGGAATTATCTTTCCTTAAGTGAATACTTTTGGCTATTTAGAAAATAATTAAGAGAAAGTGTTAAAATTAGTAATAAGTATATGTATATGTGTCTTGACATTAAAAGGAACAAGTTAGTACTACAATGAACAAGATAAAAGTGTTAATAAGTTGAGCTAAATTAAACTATGTCATAACAAGAAAGTGATTGATGTGTAATTGAAATGCAAATGTGTATAATCTAAACACAAGGACAAGGACATTGTCCAAGAGTGCGAGGAGCACCACTAGCATCAAAGTTAAACATAAATAAGAGCAAAGGATTCCAAGGTGAGTACTTAATAATATAATATGACATATGCCATATTCTTTGAACCTTTATTATTCAAACCATTATCATTGAAATATTCCAATTCCATGATGAGCATGAATTGCCTAGTGAATATTAAGCCATTTGCTATGATACTTCTTGATGGCATTCAACTATTGTGAACCTTTCATGTTGAATTCATTATGTGATCATTGAATTCCTTATTGTGAACCTTATATGAACCTTTCTATTGATACTTATTGGTAAGCAAAAATACCCTTATGATGCGGGATAATGCATCAGACCTTGTGCACTTAGTATAAGCTTGTAGGCAAGGTAAAAGCATCCAACCTTTGTTAGGCGAAATGCCTAACTGTAAGACCTTATCAGTCTTAAATAATATGATGCATGTGAGTGAGCAAGGCTTGGGCCACCACTCTTTAATTTATATACATGGGAAGCATTTCACTTCCAATCAATTACTATTTCTGCTAAAGATATTATTTTTATTTTAAATAAGAAATTGATCTATAAAGACAACTTTGATTAACACCACTCCATTATCATAATGAACTCATCCTAATAAGAACCCACATACTCATCCCATATTATATTATAATGTACTCACTAAACTTTGTCTCGTTCCTTAGTTGATTAAATTTTTCAGGTGAGATTGACAAGTCAGCAAGGTAAATTCCAAGCCCTATTCTTTCGCTTGGAAGTTGCTCTGCTAAATTCAAGTGTTATGAATCTTGGTTATATGGTTAAAAAGACCATTGTTTTAGAGCTCCATGGTTGCCAAAGGTTTAGCACTAAAATGTCAATGGGTTTATATGTACTATAAATTGTATTGTAATTACGATTATAATAGTGTATTGTATTATGAACATTTGACTAATGATATGAAATACGAATGGGGAAATTTTATGAGTTGAGTACAAAAATGGTATTAATAAGTAAGTTTTTGGTAATATGTAAAATGATAAACTAGCAATGGGCAATAAGAAAAGGTAATCAAGTTTCAATCTTAGGATAAGGTCCTACATGATAAATGGTAAAGAATTATAACTTAAATGGGATTCTATGGATTTATGTGACTTTATGTCTCCCTATGCCCTAGGATAATCACTGCTTAATAAGTGGGTGGTGACAAATTAATTTACCCAAAGATAAAAATCATTAGTCTTCAAACTAAGTTGAGCTCAAGGATTAGGTTTTTCATTAAATAATCTAAATTTAACTCATAATTTTAATTTGACTTTCAAAATTAATTTCATGAATGACAAGTATTAAACAACAATCATAAGTACAATATGAATGCATGGAAAAATTAAAGAGCAATTAAGTAAAACATCCACAAATTAAGAAGAGTATTTCCTCTAGTCCTTATAGATATTAGGAGAATCACATAATCGCTCATTAATTTCAAAATAATTAAATCAACTGAATACACTAATTATATTGGAAAATAAAAGGGGAAAGGAGATTGATTGGGATTTGAATTTGAGGTTTTGATTTAGATTCCAAACATACCTACATATCTCATTAAATGGTAATCAAAACACATATAGTTCATTTTACAATTAAGTGGAGAGTTTAGGTGTTGATTAGATTGATTTTTGTTTAGGTATTTTGAGAATGTGGAAAAAAGACTAATACATTTACTTTTGGCGAGTGGGGGTTTTTATCGGACTAAAATTCAGTTTTATCAATACCAGAAAGTGAGGATCCTTCTCAAAGAGAGAGGGTGAGAACATATGGTTTGGTTGATGAAATGATTAATTAAAATGATTAATTAACTAATTAAGTGAGGTGAGAAGATTGATTAATTAATTAAAAAGATTAATTAATTAATTAATTGGGTGATAAAAAAAATGATTAATTAGTTAAAAGGATTAATTAACTTGAGTTATGGTGGAGTAATTAATTAATTAAAATGATTAATTAATTAATTTAGAGAGTGATTGAAGGGAAAAGAAAAGAGGAATCAGATAATAGCTATCAACTCTAACTTGTGAACCCTTAATTTTACACCATCATCATTCGACCGCAACTTGACATTTGCTAAGATTAATATGCTATGTAGAGCTAACATAGTGATTCCACTATATCAAATAGCAATTTTCTGAAAACTGATTGGATTTCTCCTTAGAATGACTACTTGATTATCCTAAAATTAATTTCGAGTTTATTGAAGTTGACCGGTGAATTTTCTAAACTCTAAAACTTTGAAAATTGACCCATAACCTCTGAAAACTTACCAAAAAGAATCTCAAAACATGAGCCAAGCCTGCACTATATGACAACCCTGACGCGGCACTGCAAGTATCACCTACGGCCTGCCGCACTCTTCCCATGCAGTGTCGCACCCCTATGGTGCGGGTGGTCCCCCTTCTGTGCAAAAAATGTCTAAAATACCACTCTAACCCAATTTTAAGCCCTTTGCAGCCCTAGCCTCATTGTCTTTTTAGTTTTTTATTACCTAAAATACCTCTTACCCCATTTGCCTATTAATACCTCCTTCATTTCTTCATTTCACTCACCCCATTGAGTTAGAGTTGATAGTTATCCTCTAATTCCTCTCTTCTTCTCCCTCCAACCTCTCTTTAATTAATTAACTAATCTTTTTAGTTAATTAATTATCTTATACTAACCAAGTTAATTAATTTTTTTAATTAACTAAAACTCATTTTTAAATTAAAATTAATCACTTTTTTTCAAAATCAAACTAATCTTTCTATTTTTTTCAAATCCACTCTTTATCCAAATCAATTAATTAATATTTTGAATTAATTAATCCATCTATCCATTTTAGCACATTCATTAGTTAATTAATCATTTTAATTAATTAATTAATTAACCCCCAATCAATTCAATCACCTAGTCACGATAAAAAGGAACTTCGATCCAGCAAAACTCTTTGCCCTCCAAAAGCAAAGGTATCAACCTTTTCCTCTTAAACCCAAATCAAATCAATCAATCAAATCAACCCCTAAACCCCTCCGCATAATTGTAGAATGAACTACATAGGTTTTGATTCCTATTCAATGGGATACGTTGGCACATTTGGAATTTAAATTCAAACCTCAAATCCAATCCCAAAATTAATTCCATTTTCCCTCTGCTTTTAATTATAATCAATTATTTATTTATTTTTGGAATTAAGGAGTGATTATGTGGCTTCCCTAAATCCATAAGGATTAGAGGAAACACTCTCCTTAGTTTGGATGTTTGCTTTAATTATTTCATTGATTTTCTATGCACTATGCATTGATACTATGCCATGTTCATACACTTAATTATTTGCTGATGTGATGTAAAATGGTATAGATTTAGTGTTATTTCAAAGTGCATTTTAGTTTCTTTTTAAGTATATGTTTAGTATATTATAATGCATTTTGTGTTTTATTCCCTTAATATTTATTTTACTAATATTTTCTCAAGATTTCTCCTTAACTTGATGGTTTTGAGAGTATTTTATAAGTTTTAGTAGGCTATGGGAGGTATTGGAGGTTCCTAGAAGAGTCAAATATAAAAAGACAACAAATTTTGGAATTCACTAGTGCTGAGTCGTCACCAAGTGTGTTGACTCAGCACCAATGGCTGTTGTGTCGAGTTGTTGAGTGGAGGATGAATTGGTGCCGAGTCGGCACACACTAAAAGACAGGATTCTTCACAAATAGTCTGCAATGTTTCAGTCATAACTTCCCCTACACAACTCGGATTGAAACAATTCAAGAGGCTATGGAAAGCTGATAAAAAATCCTACAATTCATGAAGACCTCAAAGTCTAATTTTTCCATATGAATTGTCCAAAATGCCCTTGAAATTTCTAAAGCAGTTATTAGGTGACTTTTCACAAAGTGTTGCATTTCTTCACGAATAATCTACAATGTTTCAGTCATAACTTCCTCTACATAACTTGAATTAAAACAATTCAAGAGGCTATGGAAAGCTGATAAAAAGGCCTACAACTTTTATGAAGACCTCAAAGTCTAATTTTGCCATCTGAATTGTCTAAAATGCCCTTGAAGTTTCTAAAACAGTTATTAAGTGACTTTTCACAAAGTGTTGCATTTCTTTATGAAATGTTATGACTTTTAACTGTTTAAAGCCTTTAAATAGTTGAAGTTTCTTCTATAAAAGACATCTAGAAAATCAAAATACAAAAATAGAGAGATACATTTGTATTATATAGAAAAAAAACTTACTTAAAATCATTGTAAACACCTTATTAGAATTAAGTACTTGGATCAAGTGTCCTTCCAAAAGGCACTTCCACTTCAAGAATTGTGCAAGTCATTTCCCAAAGAATAAAGGAGTTGTCATTCATCAATCTTTCTTCCTTTCTTCTATTTTTATTTCATTAAAGAATGCTTGCATTATTTCTATGACATATTTTACCATGTACTTAGTCTAATAGGCTGTTAGAATTGCAATGATGAATTAATTTTATGAACTACATTCTTAATATGCATGAATGATTTAGTTTCAATTGAGTGCTACATTGTGTTATGTATGCTTGATCACCATATATAACTTGTTAATCATTTTGTTCACAATGAGAGTTGGGGCATTTTGGTGGAAATGCAATTGAAATTACTTAAAGGATAGGAAAGTACCTGGAGATAAGAAATCCACTTTGAGGGGTTAAAGAATTGGCATGGAACTTAATGGTTTTTGTTTATCTCTACAATGTCATGAGAGTACTTGTAGACTCTAAATGAAAATACCCTTAACTGAGAACGAGAGTTGCTTTTAAGGACTGATGGTCATATTCTCCAGTCATTGCATGTGTTTATATGTTGTTAACTCTTATAGTTCAAAATTAATTCTGAATTGTAATTCTATTTTTGTTATTAATTAAAGTAACAATAAAACTTAGTATTTTAGATTAGATAGAATAAATTAACATCTTTTGTTTGTTGTTTGCCTATCCATGTTAGTAATTACCCAGTTAATATAAAATTGCTCCAAATTCCCTAAAGTTCGACTCCCTACTCACTCTGTACTTAATCTTAAAGACTAGGGTATTAAATTTGACCCACATCATTTGCTACCTTATAAATGTCATTTATGAAATTAATTTACCTTATAAATGTCATTCATGAAATTAATTTTCTAAGTCAAATTAAACTTAAGAGCCAAATTTAGATTATTTAACCAAAAACCTAGTTCTCGAACTCAACTTAGTTCAAATACTAATGATTTTTATTCTTAGGTAAATTAATTGCAAAATTAATGAATTGGAGTCGATTTGGATTTTTTTCTTAATATTTCCCAACTAAATAAAAATAAGGTGGCGACTCCTAAAATCATTTTCAAAAAACAACAAATCCAAACCCCAAAGTTTCATCATGAGTCTAAACTTGAATAAGCATCCCGATTCCCTTTAGTGGATCAAGCCGATGCTTGGGCTAGGCCTCACACAATTCAAGGGGTGAAAAGAAATAAAGGAATAGAGGGCCTATTTATAGGCAAAATGGGTAAGGGTAATTTGGAAAGTGAAAAAATGAAAAGACCAAAATGGTATGGGTAAAAGTAGCTGAAAATGGCAAAAACAAAATTTTCAGTGCACAGGGGGGACCAGCCGCACAGGGGGCTGCGGCACTGCACATTAACCATAGGTAGAACCTACAGTGCCTCATAGGCCTGATGCGGCACCGCAAGTCAACCCTACGACTGCTGATGTGGCAGTCTTTTTCTTTTTTTTTTTTTAGAGATTCAAGTTAATTGATATTGAAAAATTTGGTATCCGGATAGCAATTACTTGAAGGTAGCAATTTTCTTTCGGGCCGCTGACCCCGAACCCCTACCCACTAATCGACTAGTGAGACTGCCATATCAACTATGTGCAGCACACTAAACTTAGCCTCTGTCAAGCTATCACCACATTAGGAGGGTGCAAAATTGAGAGTTCACAGACATTCAAATTAGATGACCAAAGAGTTAGGAAGAAGGTGCTCAGATCTTTCAAAACAAATTAGATGACTACACTAGAAAGTTAAGGGACTTCATAACTAGATTTATAAAACTTATGTGAGTAAATTAGTCCTTAGTTATGTTAAATAATTTCGATAAACCCATTCCCATTAGGATTGTTTTTTTCAAAATAAGTTTCCAAAACAAGTAAAAGGTTTTTAAAATAATAACTAATTTTTTGTTATCTCTAATATTAAACCAAAAATTAGATGACCTAAATTGTTTCAAGTACTAGACTAAAAATTAGATGACTAAATCTTTTGGTTATGTCTTCTAAATTTTTCAATCTCAAATGAACAATATTTTAGCTAAAATCAATTGACTAAAGGAATGATCTTGAAAGAGAAAATAAATTAATTTTCTTTTCATAATTAAAAAGAGAGGAACATATATGAGATGTCGCTTTCATAAGCATGCTCTAAAGTAACTAGTCCTAGTATATAGCTGTCTAACTCATTAATTAAAACTAATTTTTGTCTAGTTAACTTTCAAAATAGACAAGAGAAAAAGCTGACTAGCTCTGAACTCAAAATAACAATTTTTTGGAGGACTTATACAACAAACAGCTAGTACTGATTTTTTGAATTAAAATTTCTTCCCTCTCTCTTTTCCTCCAAAGTCTAAAAAATGTTTATCTATAAAAAGAACACCTCAGAACGAATTCAATATGATGAAGTTAGGATTTATTGAGTGTACTTTAAAGAAAATATTTTTTTAAATCTTTCATAACCTTCATCGTAGGGCTTAAATTGTTTTACCAAAATTCTAAGCAATTATTTTTATTCAAAAATCCACTCTAATCTATATAGGCTGTTGCCGAGTAAGTGACTTTCAAACACAAATATAACTTTGTAAAGGTTCACATAGTGAAATGACCAAACTTGATTTTATTTTATTTATTTCTAATTGCAAGTTAAATTGATTTGATTTTATTTATTTCTAATTTCATATAAAACTTGATTTGATTTAGTCTAAAAAATGTTTTATATTTTTTAAAGTTAAATTGCAAGTTATAGGTCCTTTTTGGAATAAAAAGTGGAAAAGCTAAAAAATCAACACCTTTTTTGTTGAAAACTGTGCAACATGCTTAGGTTAATCTCTAAATGGGCACATCATTCTAGTGCAAAAATGTCCTTTGCGAGACACAGGAAGGAAAGGCCATGCTTCAACAGAGGCATGTTATCTAAATGATAATTTTACATTTGCATTCATTTAAGATTTGACAGCATATATGCCTTTTAGTATTTTGATCATAACTTGAGTTATAGACCTCATAATGAGGTGATTCAAGATGCATTAGAAAGATAAGTAATAGAGATATAAATTTTTAAAGAGTTCAAGTCCTAATTCAATCATATTCTATCTAAAAAGTAGTAGTATAACACTAGCATATGACCACAATGGAGACCAAGGATACACCACCATATTGTATTTCAATATAAATGTATCACGTCAGAAGTGATGATGTGGTAGCCAGTTGTAGGACAACTAATCGCTATTCCTTTTAAATAACAAGCCTACATATCAAAAAAGGGAAAATCAAGCCCTATGTAGTTGCCAGGCTCTAGGATGGAAGAATTTTCATCCTACCACATAGAATTTTCATTCTACCACATGGTATAATCTAGATATTAGTTAAAGGTCAAAAGACAAAGATTAATATTTAATCTAAATAACAATGAAGATGGAGGTTATGAATAAAAAATGTATTAATCTATGCATGCTAATGAATTAATTAAAGGTTTAATTAGTTTCTAGTTAATTTTTTGTTTTATTCATTGCATTTTCCTTCTTTTTTTTAATCTAAGTAGGTTTTCAAATATATGAGTTTTCTTCTAATACTTTGTTCTTTTATGTCTTTTCCATGGAAATTGAAATTCTTTAGTAGCTTATAACTAAACTCTAACCTTTCTAATGATAAGGTCTAGTATCTTTCCATAGTCAAGGTAACCTTCCACCATCTAAGTCCAGTATCTCATAACAACCAGGTTTAGCACCACTTAGCAGTGAGGGTCCAACACCTTCAACATAACTTGTCATATGTTAAATGCCTATAAGAGGTGAATTAGGCTTCTAATCTTTTCAAGTCAACTTAAGACTCTAAATCTGAGGTGTTCTAAATGTAAAGTTTGTTTGTGGCAAGTTTTCAAATAAAAAATAATTAAGTGTAACATAAAATCACAAAATAAGATACAATTAAGTGCAATCTCAAATCACAAAGTGTATTCAAGCACAAAATCAATAAGAAGTTAGATATAGCAAACTTAAAGAACAACACAATATAGAAGTAAATCACCTAAGTAGAATATATCAAAGTTGAAAGTAGATGATAAGAAAACTATTAAACTTAAATTCAATTTAATTTTGTCACATCCTAATTTTAAAGATATGATAGTCCTAGAACATGGGGAGACATAAGGTCATTCATGCCCGTAGAACCCACTCATACACATGCAAACATTGCTTAGGATCGCACCAAAATCTCATACATTAACTTAATTAAACCATTTATAGGAAAACCTTAAGTTGTAAAAGAATAGTTAAAATATACTTTAAATACAATCCATAAGAAAATAATATTTGGACTCCAAATAAAGCCTCAATGGATAATGTTTCAAAATAAATTCCTAAACAATCATTTCTGGAGCATCTAAAGATGACTCATCACATTATGGTATAGAAGTAAACTTAGACAAGGAAAATCTCCCAAGTGGAGTAGGTTGTTTGAGCTATCACCTTGCCTACTCATAATGCTTACCTAGAACCAAATAAAGAAAAAAGGGGTGAGATAAATGATCTCAATGAGTAAACAATAAAACTTGTAAAATAACACATGTCCCTTTATAAGGGTTCAAAGTTTATTAATCATGGTTTGCAAATGAGCAAGGTTCACAGAAATCAACTTTTAACTTATAAACTTGTAAAGAGTGATGGCTTATTAGCTCATTCCCTCAAGGGAAAGGTGGCATCATACCAAATTCGAACTCCCAACTTGTAACTTGTAAAGAGTCATGAAACTGATCATGCTGCACGGCTACAACCACCCCTTCTAGCTGAGATGGATACACAACCCCTATCCATTGGGTTAAGACCATGTGCACAGGTACTAATGATTACCTGCATCTGCACGAGGATTTCTGCATAAAGGGTTCATAGGTACCATAGCTAGAGCTAATGGTAATCACTTATAATAATAGCATTTAAGAATGCAGTCACATGTAATAAAATAACAATAGTAGTTTAACTCATTAAACAAAAGATAGATATCAGTGTGATTCTAGAAAGAAAGTAAGGTAAGGCAATAATTTACAAAGATTCTTTATTATCATTGAATAATCAAAAATGGTTTTAAACCAATTGTCTTTTGACAACCCAAGTTTAACCAAAAAAATCATATATTCATAATTGAAAAGGGAAATGAACTTGGGTTTCAAGGATCTTAAAGGTTCACATAACATAATCATTTGTACTTATAACATGAATATAATGTTTACTCACCTTATGGTTCCTTTGCTCCTAGTACTTGTAGCCTTTTAAACTTCTACTACTCCTCAAACTCTAATATAATACTTAATTCAATACTTAGCATTTGTTTAACATCATGCTATCCTATCCTATGACTACTCCATGCACATATAACATTCACATACATTTAGAGTTACACATAGAAATGCATTCATCACTTGCACATAACATGTTGACTTTTAAAGTCTTACATACTTTGCCTTTATAGGCCCACATGAAAACACATAACAACTCATATCAAGACTTTTCTAAAGTCAAACATAATACATCATGATCTTAATATCAATTCAATCTAACTTTTAACTTATTACACATAACACTTTCCATATATGTCAACTTAGTAAGTAACCTTTCAAGTATCATGCTCATCCCTTCTAAGGATCTCAAAGGTTCACATAACATAATCACTTGTACTTGTAACATGAATATAATATTTACTCACCTTATGATTCCTTTGTTCCTAGTACTTATAGCCCTTTGAACTTCTACTACTCCTCAAGCTCTAACATAATATTTAATTCAATACTTAGTATTTGTTTAACATCATGCTATCCTATCCTATAACTACTCCATGCACATTTAATATTCACATACATTTAGAGTTACACATAGAAGTGCATTCATCATTTGCACATAACATGTTGACTTTTAAAGTCTTACATACTTTGCCTTTATAGGCCCACATGAAAATACATAACAACTCATATCAAGACTTTTCTAAATTCAAACACAATACATCATGATCTTAATATCAATTCAATTTAACTTTCAACTTATTACACTTAACACTTTCCATATATGTCAACTTAGCAAGTAACCTTTCAAGTATCATGCTCATCCCTTCTAAGGATCTCAAAGGTTCACATAATATAATCACTTGTACTTGTAACATGAATATAATGTTTACTCACCTTATGGTTCCTTTGCTCCTAGTACTTATAGCCCTTTGAACTTCTACTACTCCTCAAGCTCTAACATAATATTTAATTCAATACTTAGTATTTGTTTAACATCATACTATCCTATCCCATGACTACTCCATGCATATATAACATTTACATACACTTAGAGTTATGCATAGAAGTGCATTCATCACTTTTGCATAACATGTTGACTTTTAAAGTCTTGCACATTTGCCTTTATAGGCCCACATGAAAACACATAACAACTCATATCAAGACTTTTCTAAAGTCAAACACAATACATCATGATCTTGATATCAATTCAATTTAACTTTCAACTTAGTACACTTAACACTTTCCATATATGTTAACTTAACAAGTAATATTTCAAGTATCATGCTCATCCCTTCTAACCATGTCAACAATCAATCTCATAATCCATTTAAGATCATTAATTCATTATTAACTCATCATAAAACCTATTTCCCATATCACTTAATCATACTCACATATTAACCATACATAGTAATAGGGTTAGGAAATCCTAGGTATACTTAATCATCTCTAAACTTGTCTAGAGTTATTCCTTCAATCAATATACAATTAAATCATTTATCATTCATATATACATGTCAATAATCATTAAAATGTATCATATAAAAATTATAGATATTGGGATTAAAATCCCTATATATGCGGAATACACCCATTAAGGAAAAACATGAATTTTCTTGCTTTTCGCACTTTCCGTTCATTACAGTAATATGCAAAAACATAATTTAAAACAATATTTTTGATGTAAACATAAAAAAAATTATTTTTGAATATACTAATGCACAAATGGGCACACTTATATATATATATATATATATATATATATATATATATATATATATATATATATATATATATATATATATATATATATATATATATATATATATATATATATATATATATATATGCATGAAAATTTTTCAACTTTAGATTTTAGGGTGAAAACCATGAATCCTCTTGCTTTCTGTACTTTTCGATCATTATAGTAATCTATATAAATATGATTTCAATCAATATTTTTTTCTAAACACAACAAAAATCAATTTAGCACACAACAATATACAAATCGGCAGCCCCCCTGATAAGTGTTGAAAACACTATATTTTGTCCCTTGTTCTTAATGTATTTTATGCCTCCAATTGAGTTTAATATGTTTGTTTTAGTACTTTCACAGTTCTTTTAGTTAATCCAGTGTCAAAAAATACCATGATCTGAATATGATCCAGGACAGTGAATGATCCAAGTCAAAATGTTGATTTTTTAGAGAAATATGGGTTGCCATAGGTTGAGCCACGGCTGGTATTCCAGTTGTGTAATAAGAGCAAAGAGAAAAATCATCCAGTAGCCTCCCACAGGTGGAGGCACAGCTGGGGTTTCACCCATAGGAAGTTACATTTTCTTTGATTCACGTTGCCACGGTTGGATGGTGCATGTCAGAAAATTCAAAACTATAAAATCAGATCTGACAACGTTCCAGAGGGGAGAACAGAGCGAATCAGTGAGAGAATAAGAAGAGGAAGAAGACATCGAAGATCAAAGATCAAAGAACAGGATTTCTTAGCACTTAATCCATGAATTGTTTGAAATTCCTATTTCTTTAATTCTTTCTTTGGTTTCAATGTGTGAGATAAGCTAAATCTTTCCAATTTGGGTATTGATGAACCATAGAACCTTTTGTATAGATTGAATTACTTCTTATTCAATTAAATCATTCTTTGAGATTATTTTATCTTTATGAATATTATTGCTTAGATTCCAATTAATAATGGCATTCTTATTAGTTGGAGATTATTTTCATATAATTGATTAGAGATAACTTTATATGAACGGATCACTCATAGAGATTGAGGGTTGATTGGGGCACTAGAGATAGGCTTACAAAACTCCTTTGGTGGATAGCTTCTTGAATCTAAAGCATGACCTAATTGAGTTTGCTTAAGAAGAGATTCCTTGTATTCCTCTCTGGAAATAGGGATTTAATTGCTCAAGAGAGATTTTTATCTAATTTCATGAAACGCCAATTCAATTTGTGGAATGAATTTAATTGATGTGTAGTTCATGATATACAATTAGGGACTAGGGGGATTCAATACCTGAATGGGCTTTATTTCTGATTTCATCTCCTTTTTCCTTATTGTTATTTTACTTAATTTATATTTTAATTTAGTTTGAATACAATTATAATCATTTTCATCAACACCAATTTGATTCATTAAACATTAGCAACATTTTGAGATAGTACTTATCTAAAGTCTCCAGTGGAACGATAACTCATTCACTACTATATTACTTGTGCGATCTGTACACTTACAGAGAACTCATCACCCCCCTATGTATTTATGTATGAAAATTCTAATTTTGAGTTTTAGGGTTCACCTTTGGAGGATTCGCATAGAAAGGGTTGTGTTTTCAATGAAAAAATCGATTTTTCTTTCAAAATTTCACCTAGGCCAAATTTAATTAAAAAAATAGTAAATACACAGCCCAAAATAGTTTTCTCATGATTAGTTTTATAAAAATCAAATAGTAAATTGAAAAAAGAGAAAAACTTACGAAAACGGTCGCGAAATCGCAAAGTTTGAAAGCACCTTTGAATTTTGGTTGAGAGAATATTTTTGAGAGAATTTTTCTATAAAAACTATGAAGAATAATATAATGGTGGCTGTCTAAGAAGAGCTGGCTGAAATTTTGCTTATATATTTAGGGTTTTGGCAAAATTACAAGTTTGTCATTAATGAGCTAGGTTATGAGTGTTTTCGTGTAGTAGGCTTTTGAAAAATTAGGCCTTTTATTTAATTTATAGGCTAATTATAGGTAATTAAAAATAAAATATTTTTCTTATTATTTTCATTGAAACTCCTCCCAAAATATTTATTTGAAAATATCTTTAAAATGTTCATAAAAATTATTTTATGCTTAAAAATTGCTTTGTGCATGAAAATTCACTTTATGTGAAATAAATCATTTATGCTTATGTACTTCATATAAATCACTTATTTCACATTAATAATTCATATTATGCATATTTGAACTAATTTAACATATCACATACTCATTTATCACATAGCACATGAATTTTCATAAAAGCACACATTTGTCATAATAGTTCTAAATTCAAGTAAGTTGTTATGAAACTCCTGGGGTGGGTGTGGGTTGTTACAAATTTATTCACAAATCAATTCAATATAATATATACACTTGAATATCATATCAGAGCAACTAACATAAGAAATTCTCAAGCACTCAAAACCACAAAAATTTAAACCGAGTGATTTTTCTTTGCTGAAACTGGATGTGCTTATCAAATTAGCTGCCTTCTGAAATTAGAATATCAGTAGCAGTTCATATATTAAATCAGTTCAATGAAAATCAAAAAGAAAAAATAAATTTGCAGTAAAGTGAAAGTGTGAAGATAGAAAAACAAACATCAATATGTATAGTGACTCATCATGCTTGCCTACGTCCACTCTCTCTACTAAGTATCTCTTTTAAACGGATAGAGCAATCACCAATTACAATATAGATTCTAACTACATAGAATCTAAACCCAAGTTTGCATAGATACTTGAAAACCTATAACCAAAGAAAGATATCCCCTCTCTTTTTGTAAACAAGCTTATAACCTAGGTGTTTGTAACATCTCATAAAGTGTATTAGGCTATATATACCTAAATGTAGCTAGGTATTTTAACCTAAAAATACCCATCAGAAACCCATGTATTTTATCCATGAAATACACCAAGGAACAAATGCTTTAACCCTTCAAAGGAAATCCAAGTATTTTATTTAAGAAATGACTACATAATCAACCATGTATTTTCACCAAAAATATACAAAGGAAAAAGTATTTTAACCCTAAATACTTCAAAGGAAATCCAAGTGTTTTATTCAAGGAAAAATAAGGAGTCATCCGAGTGGTTTATTCATAAAACACCTACAGGCACAACCAAGTGTTTTATCCATGAAACACCTAAAGGATCAACTGTATATTTTCACAAAAAATACACAAAGGAGCACCGGGTATTTTAACTCCTAATATCCAAAGGAAAAGCCCAAGAGTTTTAAACCTAAACTCTAAAAAACACACAAGTTCTCTCTTTCAATTTGTGTTACAATCAATACTTAATATGGACAAAGGTAAATGTCAACGATGAGAAACAAGAAATCTGCTCAATACAATGAATGCTTCAAAGATCTAAAAATATCTCATGAAAACAGCTTCCAAAATCGGTGAGGTTTTAAGAAAATGATCAAAGGTAATTTGATAAAACTAGTTTTTTCGGTTTTATGGAGTTTAACAAAATTCCAGTCTCTTGGAGTAGGTACCAAAAAATCAACGATAAAATTTAAGATTTCTTTTCTTATAAATCTAGTTCAAAAAATCCTTTGATTTCCTTTCCATAAAGAAAAAGGATTTGAAATTTTTAAACTGAAGATATTCCAAGATAAAAAGGAATATTTTTGAATAACAAAAAAAAATACTAGAATATATAAGAAAAATTAAGCAAATAATATTCAAAAATTGTATTGCCATCAGATATGAAATTAGATGGGTAGTGTCAGTCTGGAATGTCATCTAATTTTATCCAGATTTTGAAATTTTAATTTTTCTTGTGGAAAATCATTTTAACTTTATGAAAACGATATAGTCAGGCAGAAAATAAATTTCTCAAAATTAGTGAGTACTTTTACCATTCACATTCTTAAATGAGATTCTCAACTCTTCAATTTTGAATGTCTTCAAGTCTTCTAGGATTTGATAGATTAAGCTTGAACAGGATTTGATAGATTAAGCTTCTCAAGTCTTCAAGGCTGCATTTGGTTGCATGAACAAAATAACATGGGATAGTATAAGATAAGACAAGACAAAAGAAAACTATTTATTTTATCTTGCATTTTGTGCAATTGGGACTAGATTATAATTTTTTCTTATTCTTTGTTTGGTTATCATAGCACAAGACAAAATATTATATAAAAACAACCTCAACAACCTTATCCAAATAAGTATTTTGTTGAAATATTATTATGGACACAACAAATCTACATGGGAAAAAGAAATAAAATATTAACTTTTCAAACAAAATAATATTGTTTTATAAATATTTACACAAAATTTAATTATAATAATTTTTAAAAATTTCTCATGTTTATTTTTATACATGAGGAATTATGTTTATTGAGGGTAATTTGAGAATGAATTTTTTATTAATTGAGTTCTAAGGAAAATAAATAAAATATTAAATTTTCAAAAAAAAATATTTTTATTGAGGATTACTTAGAAATAATTTTTTTATAAATTGAGTTCTAAAAAAAAGAAATAATATATTAAATTTCCAAATAAAATAAAATTATGTTTATTGAGGGTAATTTAGGTATAAATTTTTTATTAATTGAGACCTCAGGAAAAAATAAATAGAATATAAAAATTTCAAAAAATTAAAATTATATTTATTGAGAGTAATTCTAGAATATATATATATATATATATTTTTTACTTGAGATCAAAGGAAAAAAAGAACTAAAATATTAACTTTTCAAACAAAATAAAATTATATTTATCGAGAATAATTCGGAAATAAATTGTTATTAATTGAGTCATAAGGAAAAAAGAAATAAAATATTAAATTTTCAAATGAAATAAAATTATATTTATTGAGAGTAATTTGGAATAAACTTTTTATTAATTGAATTCTAAGGACTAAATAAATGAGTCCTACATAAAATGGAGAAAAATTGTGTGAGACTGAACAAAAAATGATTTTTATCCTGTAATGTCCATATATAAAAATGCACCAAACACTACATAAATTAAATTTGTCCAGTTATATCTAGTCCTAACATGCTAAACAAACACACTCCAAGTCTTTTAATATTAAGACTTCACATTATTTATTGATGTTTTAGAATACTCCTATGATCAGGATCTTCAAGTTTCACAAAGTATTCCTTCACTTGACACCTATAGCTTGAAATCTTGTAATATTGTGTCTTATAACTTGCAACTTAAATAAGTTCAAAGTACAATAATTTAATTTTCATATGAATTTTAATAATCATCAAAATCAAATATAGTTTTAGGGCTAACACAACTCAACGAAAATCGCGAAGTTCACTTGTCAGAGTCCAGACCCAATGCCTGACATTCCTTATCTTAACTTATGGGTAGCCTTAGAGTCTGAAACTTTGAAAAAGGAAGAAACCCATCACTATTTATGAAATTCTACATAAAATATAGGTTTTACAAAATTGAGGGATTTTATAGAATTTTTTTTATGAAAATACTTCTCAATTCCGTAGTTTTATTACGTAAACTAATGGAATAAAAAAAATTTATTCCACTTTAGCAAATTTCATAAAAATCCTAATTCAAATCTAGTGAAAATTAATTAATATAGTGACTTGAAAAAATAACAAAAATATAATTAGTAAATTAAGCAAGTGATGTTCATGTTTATTTTTTTAACCATGATTTATTATTATTATTATTATTATTACTATTATTTATATTATCTCGAAATCTATCACACAATGCAAGGCCTAACTCTAATTTGTAAGTTGACTAGTTAAGACTTAAGAACTTTTTTTTTTTTTTTGGCCAAAGAGTTAAGACTTTAAGACTTGAGAGTTAGTAAATGTGTAAGTCGATTATTTTGACATATTCAATTTGAGGATAGAACCGTTCAAAAAGGAAGTTTAAAAAAAGATCAAAAAAGAAAAATTAATAATAATATAGTAATAAGGGGAAAATTAGAAATCATATTAGCTAATTATCCATTCAATCTGCCCACATCCTACGTAGCCATTTGGAAGTCAAGACTGATATACCAAACAATGAAGACGGAGTCTTAAAACAGAAATTCCGACAAAAAACTAGGGAAAGATACCATAATATTCTTTACAGTAATTTATAATATAAACCCGAGACCATATAATATTATAGTCTTGGAGTACATAGTAAGTATTATATATGTAGTAAAAATATCAAGATAATAGGTTGGTGTGAATAGTTAACATGTTTGTCTTACAATTTTTACATTATAGGTTCAGATCATAGCTCAAACATTTAGTGTTTTTTTTTTTTTAGCTCTTTTTATTTTTTTTTATTTATTTGTAATATTTGCAATTATATTTATTTTATTTTATTTCTCTAAGAAAAAAAAGTATATTAATGGTTGAGTTTCTTTTATTTGTTTAATTATTCTAATTAAATTTATATTAATTTATATAAGAAAAAAATTATATTATTGGTTGAATTTTTCATTTAATTCTTATAATGAAAATTAATTTTAATATCATTAATTTTTCAATGTAATTTTTATTTATAAATTTTAACATTTTTATGGATATTTTTTAAATGGATTTTAAGGATAATTTTACATTTTATAAAATATCGTATTTTTTTTTTTATGCCAATGAATTTTTACTGCTATGCATATTCATTTATGATAAGTTAGATTCATTAAATAGAAAATATAAATTCATTGGTAATATGGTATAGGTTTATTGAAAATTTAATAAATAATAGAATTATTAAGTATAGCTTATAGGTACATCAAATATAAAGTGTAAGTTAATCATTTGTGAATTATAAATTCATCAATTAACACATGAATACATTTTTTAGTTTATGAATTTATGAACTATAATATGTGAATATTAGGTGTATTTGTTATGAACCTTTAAGTTATAATTTATGAACCTTTTATTAGTAAACTATGAACTTGTATTTTTTTTTATAAATTTTTGGATTATAATATATGAACACCAGGTATATGTGTAATAAACCTATAAGTTAATTATTATGTTCATTGAAAATTCATCAATAGTAGACTATAAGTTTATTGAAAATTTATCGCCAAATATATTTTATATAATAATTATGTTCAACACTTATAGACAACAAATTTATTAAGTATTACTTACAGTTTCATTAAATTTATGATGTAGGTTCATCATTTGTAAATTGTAAATTTATTAGTTATACTAATATTGTAATTCACTTTCATGCAAATTTATATATGATAAGTTATAAATTTATTAAACAAAAAATGTAAGTTCATCAGTAGTTGAGCGTAAATTCATTATAAAATATAGTTTTTATCACACTCTTGCTCACCAGTTGTAAGCACTAGGTTCATTACATATTACTTATAAATTCATCAAATATATAGTAGAGATTCATTATTTATGAATTATAGGTTCATCAGTTATATTAATTAGAAAATAAAAGATATTTTTTATAAGTAATGAACTTATATCTTATATTTTATAAACCTATATTTTTATAGCTAATGAAAATAAATTTTAATATATATAAATATTATAATAAAATTTCATATCATAAAAATAAAAAAATATTATTTTGTAATTAATTTAAATAAATAAATAATTATATATATATATATATATATATAGAGAGAGAGAGAGAGAGAGAGAGAGAGTGAACTTTATTTGATACATTAGATAATTTATCTAAATAAATATAAAATAATATATTAGTTTTGTCAAATTGTTAAATTCAACCTAAATAAAAAATTAAATTAATAATTTAAAGAAATCAATAAATATTTTTTAATTGAATCATGTTTATTTTAAATAATAAATAATAAATTATTTGAAAAAATAAATTAAATATATATATATTAAAAAAAAAAAAAAAAAAAAAAAAAAAAAAAAAAAGGAAAGGAAAAAATAGGCGGAGGAAAGTCAAAGTGCAGCCTAGTCTTCACTTGAAGCTTTAAATCAGTCGTGCACGCGATCCTGACTCTTGGTGCACTATACTCTGTGCATTCGGGACTAGGATATAACAATCCATTCTTTACTAATCATATTACCCATAATATGAGAACAAATCTAAATGTAAAATTTAAATAAGATACCAGAAACATTTTTCAGATGTCTGCTCCTACTTCAATCCAACATGCATGCGTATAAAATTAAAATATTTATAAATATATTTTTAATATGAATACAAGTTTAAAGTAATTACTGTTTATTTTTCATTTAAAATGAATTAAGTTGAGAATTTTGGAGTTATTAATTAAAATTCACTTATATAAATGATTAATCAATATAAAATAAATATATGTTAATAGATTTGGGTGAGTGAAAGTAATAACTAGAAAATTATAATTAGATTAAAAATAAGTTTTACCAAGAAATGACACGAGTTAATTTTTATTTACAAATCACTAGTGGTGTGAGAGAATATTTTATTGGAAGGTGATATTGCCATTCATCAAATAGTTTTTGGCACCCCTCTTTCTAATTATATAATTTAAATTGAATATTCTACTCTTTTATTTTTTAGAAAACTAATCCACTTTTATTTATCATTAAAATGCCATATTCACTAAGGGTGCAAACGAGTCAAGTTGAGTCAAGTTTTTGAGTACTCAAACTCAATTCTAAAAACTCTAGCTTGAGTTCGAGCTTGAGCTCGAGATAAGTTTTGAACAGTTCAAGCTTAAGGAAAATTAACAAGGTCGAGTTTAATCGAGTCAAATTTGAGCCTAAATGAGTAAAAGGTAATCGAATCAAATTGAGTCGATACAATGCCAAGCTCAAGCTTAACTTGGCTCGATTAAACTTATTTAGCCTTGATTGGGCTTGACTAGACTCATTTAAACTTGATTAATAACATATAAAGGATATAATGGTAAATATATAAAAGCCCAATTAGACTAACGAACCTATCAAGTAGAGAAATATAGAATTCAAGCTCTACTCATCTAGCTACTGGAGTAGCTCGAGTTGGGGCTTGACTCGACTTACATTGAGTTGATTTTGAGTAATTTCTAAGTCGATCTCGAGTAATTTACAAATGACTTGATTCATTTACACCCCTAAAGATATGATCCTATATGCATTTTCAAACCATAAAATCAAATATTTAAAACGAAGATACAAGTTTTGTGACCTTAATTAAATTATGTGCAACTTGATAACAATGCTTGAAATTGGAAGAACAAGGCATACAATCCAAGAATTAATCAAAGAAAGCATGAAACTCAAAGAATGTTAAAAACTGAGCTTGTCACGGTGGCAATGAAATGTTGGGCAAGCTCTGATCATGACAAGCGTCACGGTTGCAATGAATACTAGGCTGATTGTGTATTCTTGTTTTCCGAAATTTGTATTTATATGCCTTCCAAATTTAAATTCTTTTATTTTTGTGTCTAATATTTTTGGGCCCTAAATATACTATTATTAATAGTCCAAATCAGATTTATTTAATCACTTAATTTTAGAAGTTATTTTCAATTATAATTCTTCTTTGCTTGTAAGGATAAGATTTCCTAAATCTTATCAGATTTTAAGGTTAGGGTTTTCAGAGATTGAGTCTCTATATAAGTCAACTTTCATTGTAACTTGAGATTCTATTTTTGAATGAGAATATTATTGATTAATAAAATATGAGTTTATTCTCCTTTTATTGTTTCAAATCATGTCTCTACATGATTGAAAACCCTAGAACTTATCAAGGCCTACCAAACCTTATAGTGTTCATACCTTTCCATTGCATTATAGTTTTCATTCTCTGCCACATATGTTGCTTTTGGGTGGGATTCTACTTCTATGACCTAAATTTAGACTTTTTTGAGTTGTTGATTTCTATTTCTTCGTGGATTTGCTAGTCTTTACCATCTGGATTTAAATCAGTTGATATCAAAGCTTAGGCTTCCAATTTAGGTAAGTTATCCCTGTGTTTAGAGTAAAATATATATATATATATATATATATATATATATATATATATATATATATATATATATATATATATATATATATATATTTTGTCTCAGTTGTAGTCTAGTCCTATTTGGACTTTTTCGATTTTAGTGTTATTGTTAGATCTCAAAATTTTATGTTTGGGGTTCTCATCAGACAGTGTCAATTGATTCCACTTTTGATGTTTTTGATTCCTATATTATTGTTGGGTCTCAAAGCAAGTTGCTTGAGGTTCTCATCAAACGGTGTCAATTAATTCTATTATTGGTGGTTTTGATTGCCACATTGATGATGGGTCTCAAAATTCTATTTTTGGTGTTCGCATCATATAGCATTAATTAATTCTATTTTAGGTTAAATTGTTATGTTTGTTTTAATTCTATTATCTTGGTTTGATTATTTAAAAAGAAAATTCACAAGTAAGGTTTGAGCATTTGGTTCTAGTTCTTTTTCTTCCTCGTGTCAATCTTATTAGTTTTCTATTTTATTTATTGTTTTTTGTGTTTATATATTTATTTCTATTTCCTTTTGTTTCGAGTATCAAAAATACAAAAAAATAATAATAATAATAATGAAGGAAGAGAATTTGTACATCGAGCCAAGGGAAATGCAAGATTTGAGGATGAATCTTTTCAAAGGAAGAGGGAGTGATATGATCTTAATTGAAGCCATCTTCAAGCCATGAAATCAAACATTCAAAAGGAAGATACAAGCTTGTTGACCTTTATTAAATTATGCGCATGTTTGGAATTAGAAGAACAAGGCATGGAATCCAAGAATCAAGCAAAGGAAGCACGAAACTTGAAGAATGTTAAAAACTGAGCTCATCACAGTCGCAACAAGTGTTGTGGTTGATAGCAGTATGTGCCTTATGAGCCTTATAATAGTTATGTAATAGTAGATATTAATTCCCAATGGCACAATAAATATATTCATAATTTGAAAAGGGTTTCATATTATTGAATATATTCCTTAAGTATTTGTAAGATAATCTATACTCAAGCGTTGAGAATATGAGAGATAGATCACTCTTGTACAAGTATTTTAAATATGTTCATGGTCATATGATTAATGAGTGGGCATCATTAATTTCAAAAGACCATCACCTCTGTTTGTTTTTTATAATCAATATGTGATACAGATGACTATAGAGACAGTGAGTCTCATGCTACTTGACATGTGATATCGATACAAACATGTGAATATTCATAGGATGAATAGTCAAATTGTGACATTAGATGATAATAATATGAGATTTTACTACTTGTCAATCAGAATGTAGGTCATAATAGTGCATATAGTCCTTTGACTTGACGGACACTATATCTCATACATAGGTGATTAGAATTTATTACTGCTTACATAGACGTACTATTCATGTATGGATATATGGCATGTGATAGTTCAAATTTGTTATGTATGGAGGTAAGTGATCCCCAAGATAGAATTCATTGCCTCGAGTAAACGAGGTTAAGATCCTATGCTATCTAGTTATTCTTGATACTTAAGTTCTTGGCCAAGAGAGTGAGATTCACTAGAAAGAGTTTCTAGTAGGAATCTAAGCTCATCAAGAATTAGAACTGAGATAAGGCATAGAATCGAGGCACATTAGGGTTTAACATAAACTATTACCCTAGCTGAGATTAGGATCTTTAATGAAAGGATTCTAGTGCGTGATAATTTATGATCGATGGTCCATGTGATGTTTAAAGTTATCTACTATAAACATTCATTTCTAATTAGGTAGCCATGATATAGAATGCTAGCTGTCACTCACGACTTATGGAACTAAGTGTGAAGTGGGATTTCAAATTAGTAGAGAAAAATGTTTTCTCATTCCCATTACTAATTAGACATGAACCTATAAAGTCACACACCCAATAGTGATCACTTTCCAAGTGAATAATTAATTAAAGTATATAATTAATTGATTAGTGGTAAAATGATTAAACATGTAACTAAATTTACAAGGTCTCTAGCATGTCTTGATGTTTAATCTATGAAGGTTTCTATTCAATTAAATCTTAATTTGTATATGATGCAAATGAGAAAGATTAAATTGAAAATTGATTTGGATTAAATCAAAGACTTAATTTTAAATTTAGTGAAAACCCTAAACATATGTGATGTGGCCTAAGCCCATATGTGATATGGAAAAGAGGCAATTTTGGGAGTTAGAGAAAATTCAGTATTCATAAGCCCATATGATGGTTTAGGGGTTAGAGAATTTTCTACTAAGGTTAAAATTGTAATTACATCTTTGGACTAATGGAAATGTCAATGGTCATTTCACCCCCCTAAAGGATAAAATGGTCATTTCACCATTTGAAGAAGCAAAGTTTAACTTTGCCCCTTCACCTAATGAAGAGCTAAAAGGGTGTAATGGTCTTTTGGTGCAAAGACTTAATGATTAAGTCTTCTAAAGGATATAAAAGCTTTGAGTTTTTATGTTGCAAGTAAGTAAACATTATTTTTCATATTTGAAGCATTTTGAGGGAGGAGAAAGTGTTTCTTCAATTTTCTTTTGATCTTCAATTCTCTTCTTTGTTTTTTATGAAAGAACAAATGCTTACAAATTGAAAATGTGTTTAGTCCAAAACAAACCAAAGAGAAACCTTAACATCCTAAAGGTTTTTTGAGGGAAAATCTTGAATCAAAATTGGGCAACCATGAGAGGGATTCAAGAACACCAAAGAACCAAGGAAACTTGGAGGTGAGCTAGGTGTGAATGATTTAAAGGCTTCACATTTGGGAAGCTCTTTGATAAGGAAAGAAGGAACCTACAAGAGGTAATATGATTACTCTTCCTTCTTCTTTCCATGCATATGTGTTTTACATACAAATTAATTAATTTCTTGAATGGATGTTTGGATCAAAATTGGGTGAAGTGAAATTTTAAAATGTTTGGCTCCACCATTTAATTAGTGGTCAAGAAGAAATGTTGGGCAAGCTCTCTTTCACAGTTTGATGAACACTTGGCTAATTAAGTATTCTTGTTTTCCAAAATTTATATTTATATGCCTTCCAAATTTAAATTGTTTTATTTTTGTTTCTAATATTTTTAGGCTATAAATATACTATAATTAATGGTCCAAATCAGATTTATTTTAATTACTTAATTTTAGGAGTTATTTTTAATTAGGATTCTTCTTTGCTTGTAAGGATAAGATTTCCTAAAACTTATAAGATTCCAGGGTTAGGGTTGTTAGAGTTTGAGTCTCTACATAAGTCAACTTTCATTGTAACTTGAGATTCAGTTTTTGAATAAGATTATTATTGATTAATAAAATGTGAGTTTATTCTCCATTTATTATTTCAAATCATGTCTCTACATTATTCAAAACCTTAAAATTTATCAAGGCCTACCAAACCTTATGCATTTATATCTTTTCATGGCATTATAGCTTGGGTGGGGTTCCATTTCTATGACCTGAATTTGGATTTTCCCAAGTTGTTGATTTTGATTTGTACATGGATTCGCTAGTCTTTACCATTCGAATTCACATGAATTCATTTTTCCCTTGGAATTTAGGAATCCTTAACTTGATGTTTCCCAAATTGCTATCTTTCCTTTCTATAGCCCTCTTTCCTCTCCTAAAATTAGAGTCTCCCTCATTTGACTCATCCTCCTCACATTCCTCATATATCTGACTTTTAGAAGGCTTTAATTTGCTTGGAGTTTGCAAATGATCTATCCTTGTGCTAAGCAACTTCATTTGATCCATCATGGCCTTCATCCATAACTTCATATTAGGTTTTTGATGAGCACTTCCACTATTGCTTATTGTGAATTTCCTACAAAGAAAAGGTTAGGTGTGAAACAAAATTGGAAACCTCACCACTCAACTCATGTGTTTCACTCCATATAAGGTTTGCTCCACTCATATTTCACTCTATTTTTATGGCTTTTCTCTGAATTCAAGCCTTTTACCTCTCTTTGAATTCTTCTCACTAGCTTTATAGAGAATTCTATCAATGTTCTCATCAAAGCAATAAGTAACCAAGAATTAAAGGTTTGAATTTTTTTTAATTATTATTGGAAGAAAAGAATAGGATTTAGGTAAAGACATAAAGTTTAGGTGTAAAAGAGAAAAGGGTAGACCAAATTTTATTTAGGGTTTTTGGTATTATCCTAATTGGATTGCGATTTGAAATTCAACTTAGGTCTAGAATTTATTTTCAGGTTCAAATAAGGATTTGATAATTTAGATATTTTTAGGAATTGATTTTGAGAAATTCAAATGGGACTAAGATTTGCAATCTAAATTCCTTCTTGAATAAGGAATAATCCAATATAAATAGCAACAACTTCAGCACTGAAAAGAAATTCAATTAACAAACAAAAAGACACAACTTGATGAAATTGAATAAACAAGGCTAGATGATTTTTAAAGGTCTAAACTATTTGAAATTTCTTTTTTGTATATATATTCAGGTGCAACAAAGAACAACAAAAACACAAGAACAAGAAGCAATCAATTACAAAAAAAAATTTATTCAAAATGAAAGATTGAAATTAAAGGATACGTTTTCTTGATTTGATGAGTCAAAACTCTGATACCTATCTAGCATTTCTAAAAACAATAACCCTAGAATCTGATAAGATTTAGGAAATCTTATCCTTTCAAGCAAATACGAATCCTAATTGAAAATGACTCCTAAAATAAATCTAATTTAGACCATTAATTATAGTATATTTAAGGCCCAAAAATATCAAAAAACAAAAATAAAATAATTTAAATTTGGAAGCCATATAAATGCAAATTTCAGAAAACAAGAATGCACAATCAACCTAGTATTCATCGTGACCATGACACTTGTTGTGACCCCGACAAAGAGCTTGCCCAACATTTCATTGTGACTGCGACACTTGTCGCAATCGTGGTAAGCTCAGTTTTTAACATTCTTCAAGTATCATGCTTCCTTTGCTTGATTCTTGGATTCCATGCTTTGTTCTTCCAATTCCAAACATTGTTATCAATTTGCACATAATTTATTGCAGGTAACCAAGCTTGTATCTTCATTTTGAATATTTGATTTTATGGCTTGAAGATGCCCTCACCTAGGATCATATCACCTAATATTTACCTTTTATGAATTGCCAAAAAATTATAATATAAAATTCTTAATGCTAAAAGTAAAAAAAAAAATTATAAAAATTCATCAACAACTACTTTTTCGTATATTTCATTTAATTATTTTATATATCATACACCAATATCATTATTATTATTTTTTCTCTATTTTGTTGTTAGATTCACTAAAAAAACAATTGATTATAACTTCAAAATGATTATTAAATTCCCATTGCTAATAATAATTTTTTGTTTTTAATCCAATCAATCAATATTTTTCGGTGCTAAAAGAATGTAATCCCTTCCATAAGTAATGCCCTGACTTTCAAATCAAATTCATACAATTAATTATTCAAAATTATAGAAAATAACTATAATTTCAATGCATTTATAATATTTTTCAAATACTTAATTAATAGCAACTAAAATAAAAATCATTTGTGAACCATCTATATTAAGATTATACAATTTCCAAAATTTTTATTCAATATTAAAAAGAAAAATCAAAATTAATAAGGATAGAATGATCAAGTTAAATGACAACAAGGAGGATAAGTGCTAGAGCGCTAATATCACCTTTTTTATTATTATTATTATTATTTTATATTTAAGAGATGATATTTATTGTAAATGTTGTATACTCACTCTACGTAAAAGAATACCTCTCTGCTTTTAAAATAAAAATGAGTTCTAAAAATATAATTATTAAATTGATGATTTTTTTTTTCAAATAATTATGATTTGTTTTCTTTTAGGTACAATTTGTAATAATTTATGCGAAAAAAATTTAATTCAATTTCATGTGTTTGGAGTAAATTGTAAAGTGATAGAATTTATTCAAAATACTAAAAAGTAAAAAATGAAATATAGTTATTTTATTATTTCATCTTTACGTAGAAAGAGTTGTATTTAATTTGAATGAGAACAATTTGAGTTTTTGATATTCTCTCTGTCCGAAAAAAAAAAAGGCATATTTTTATTTTCCATAAATATTAAAAAAAGTGATTAATTTAGTTAAAATAATGATTTTTATTTAATAGTTTCCACAAATACCTCTTCACATATATATATATTAGTAAATACTCTTTCTTTCCCATTTTGTATGTGATATTTTTCTTTTTGACATGTCCTAAAAAGTATGTCCCATTTATATTTTTAATACTTTTTTTAATGCTTTATACCTATTTTATCCTTGAATATTAATTCAACTTTTCTTCACAAAGTTTATAGGAAAATATAATGATTGTATTTAATAAAGGATATAAAAAAAATAGCATACTATTTAATACACTTTTAAATTTTGTGAAAAAATATATGCCAAATAAAATGAGTCGGGGGGAGTAATTATCTTGGAAGAAGTATTGTCTAATTTTTTAATGCTAAGTCTCAAAACCAATAAAATTTCATTGTTATGATAAAAAGTATTAAATTTTCATTATTAATTAATGTGCCAACAATTCAACCCTTTCATTTAATGAGTATGGAAAGATGCATACATGTTTTAGTTAATAATCCAATAAAATTGACTAATGGTTTATTCATAAAATGTGATGCATTAATGGTGAAAATTATTAAACAAAGATATATTTGTAAATTAACAAATTAACTAGCAAAAGATGAAAATGGCTTATAATTTGAGATAAAAAAAGAGTCATTATATACCATGACAATTTAGAGAATGGAATAGCATTTTCCTTTCTTTTCTACCCCAGTTACCATCCGTATTTTGAAGTGGGACAAATAAACTCGGTGAGTAGTTATAGTTGATTTCATAAGTGGCAATTTGCAGCGATTAAATGAATTAAATTAGTCTCATTTTGGTAGCGAGTTTGTTTGAGTCTTGCCTTTTGACAATGATGATTTCTTGATTTAAGTTGTCTTTTCTTTGTTACTCATTATAGATTTGTCGCTCATCTCATCCAGCAGCAGTAGAATGGGAATAGGGTTGGAAGACACCTAGAGCAAACTAATCCTAGCTGAAGAAGATGAAAGGGGTTTAGAGGTACAAGGAGAGATTGAATCCCCTCAACTAGAAGACTATTCATGATGTTTGGTTGGAAAATGTCATGACCCAAATTTTAGGTTGTGACGATTCTAGAGGTTAGGGAGATATAAGGTCACCTAAACCCATAAAATCCCATTGAACTTACAATTATTTAATATTTACCATATTATATCTTATCCCAAGATAGGAACTCAAGTACTCTTTACTGTTTCCAATTGTTACTTTATCTATTTACTTATCGCCAAAACACATTAATGCCATTGCATATCCATTGCTTGAAATTTTTTATTCATATATTTATAAATACCATCCATACATCCCTTACTCACTATAATATTCATTCATTGTTACAATATAGCTTACAATAATTATCAATTCGATACATTTTAACACTAAGCCTTCAAATGCCATGGAGCTCTAAATCAATTGTCTTCGAAGTAACATAAGTAAAACTCAGAACACGAAAATTAGTAGAGCAACTTCTAAGTGAAGGAACATAGCTCGAAACTTAGCTTTTTAATATGTCACCCTAACCTAAAAAATTTAAATAACTATGGAATGATACAAATTCGATGAGTACATAACAATACAACATAATATAAGGGCAATTTAAGAGGATAGATTCAACATGGTAATAAGGTTATGTTAATCAAAATTGGTCATTTTAAATTAAAAATGTATTTTTGCAGAAATAATAATACCTTGGAAGCGAAGAGCTTCCCACACATAAATGTTAAAGAGTGGCAGCCTAAGCCTTGCTCACTAACATGCATCACACTACACAAGACTAATCAGGTCTTACATTGAGCATTCCCCTCTAACAGAGGTTAGGTACTCTTGCCCTACTCACAGGCTTATGCCAAATGCACAAGATCTTATGTATTTCCTCACACCATAGAGGATTTTTACTTAATAATAGGTATCAATAAAAAGACACATTTAAGGTCCACATTAGGAATTCAATGGAAAATAGAATGGTATATTAATGCTTCTCATTATTGGTCATAATATATAACCAATGTAGGTGGCTCACAATGGCCAAACGCCCTACAAGGAGAATATGGGATTCTGAAGGTTCAACAATCAATGGCAACACATATTCAACATCAAATCAAAGTGCATGTCAATGAGAAATAATTTGAATAAAGGTTTTATACAAGTATGGAACAATTATATCTTATTATTAAGTACTGACTTTGAACTCCTTTTCTCCTATTAGTGTTCATTATTGGTTAAAATAATGTCCTTCACTGACTTGAGTAATGTCCTCGTCCTTGTCTTGAGATTCTACACCCATGTTATTTTAATTACATATTAATTGCTAACTAATAGTTTTACTAGTCATAGTTTATCTATCCTATACTTGTTTCATTATTTCAACTCACCACAGAGATATATCAATAATGTTATACTTATACCTATTCCTATTTCCCATCAATTCCAAGTTTAATTTCTTACTCAATTTCATGAATTCAAGTTCAAATCTCATAATCACTAAATTGATCCATTGTCACATCCCAATTTTAGAGATATGACAGTCTTAGAATATGGGGAGACATAAGGTCACTCACATTCGTAGAACCCGCTTATACTTATACCAATCATGTCTAGGATCTTACCACCTCATGTATTAACTTAAATATCCAATAATACAGGAAACCTCAATATACGGAGGAATAGTTTAACAAAGTACTTTGAAAACATCTTATAAGAAAATAACATTTAAAGTCTTAAAATAAGTCATTAATGATTAATATCCTAAAATAAACTTCTAGAGCGTCTTTGAGTAACTCTTTATAGCATAGTGTAATTAAAGATTGGGACAAGGATTCCCCCAAGCAAAGTAGAATGCTTGAGCTATCACCTTGCCTCCTCATATTGCTCACCTGAAACCACACAAGGAAAAAGGGTGAGATAGATGATCTCAATGAGTAAGCAATATAACACATATAATAACATATATTCCTTTTAAAAAGGAAACCCATAGCTTGTAACACATAGTTCATGATTTATAAATCATGGTTTCAAAGTTTGCAATTTAGCAAGGTTTTCACTTTAGCAAGTTTACATAAATCACATTTATAACACTTATCACCTAATAAGAGTAAATGACTATGCTAGCTCATTCATTCAAGGCCAAATTCCAACTCCCAACCCAAAAACTTATAAAGTCGAGAAACTAATCAGGCTCCACAGCTAGAATCGCCCCTTCTAGCTAAGGTGGAGACACAATCCCTATCCATTGGGTTAAGACTATATGCACAGGTTCTAATGATTACTAGCATCGACACGAGGATTTCTGCATAAAGGGTTAGAGGTACCATAGCTGAAGCTAATGGTATTCATATATAACAATAGCACTTAAGGCAACAATAACATGTTCCACAATAATAATAGTAGTTTAACTTATTGAACAAAAGATACAATAATAGTGTAGTTCTAGAAAGAAAGTAAGTAAGGTACAATTGCAAAAGGTTTTTCATATCATTGAATAAACATTATTGGTTTTGGACCAATTATCCTTTAGCAACCCAAGCTTAACAAAAAAATTACATAATTAAATTTAAAATGGAAGTGAACTTGGGTTTCAAGAATCTCAAAGGTTCACATAGCATAATCATGATGGCTTGTACTTATAACAATAGCATAATGTTTACTCACCTTGTGGTTCCTTCACTCCTAGTACTCATAGCCCTTGAACCTCTAAAACTCCTCAAATTCTAACATAATATTTAATTCAATACTTAGTATTTATTTAATCATCATACTATCCTATCTCATAACTACCTTATGCATATATAACATTCACATCCACTTAGAGTTACACAAAGATGTGCACTCATCACTTGCACATAACATGTTAACTTTAAAAGTCTTGCACACTTCGCCTTTACAGGCACACATGAAATCACATTATAATTCATACTAATACTTTTCTCAAGTCAAACAAAGTGTCATGATTTTAATATTAATTCGCTTTAACAATTATCTTAGTACACTTAACACTTCCATACATGTCAACTTATTAATAGCCTTTCAAGTGTCATGCCTATCTCTTATGACCAATTCATTCAATCAATCTCTTCATCAATTCAAGATCATTAATTTGTTATTAACTCATCATGAAACCTATTTCCATATTACCCAATCAAATTCACATTCTAATCATAACATAAGGTTAAGATACCTTAAGTATACTAAATTGCCTCTAGCCTTCTCTAGAGTCATTCCTTCAACCAATATGAAATTTAACCATTTATCATTCATTCATATATGTCAATAATCATTAAAATACATTACATAAAAATTATAGACATTAGGATAAAAATTCCAACAATGGCTGAATGCACTATCAAAGAAAAAACCTGAATTTTTCTTACGTTTCGTACTTTTCGTCCATTACATTAATATGTAGAAACATGGTTTGAATCAAGATTTTTCATGTAATCAAAATAAAAATTATTTTAGAACATGAACATGTAGGAATCAACACCTATGCATGAAAATTTCCAACTTTAGGTTTTAGGATAAAAAACTATGAGTTTTCTTATTTTTGGTACTTTTCAGTCATTATAGTAATATGTAAACATGTGATTTAAACCATTATTTTTCATTCAATCATAATAAATATCAGTTTACAATTTCAATATGTATAAATTGGCAGCCATACTTGCATGTACATATGAAATTTTCTAACCTTTAAGTTTGAGGATGAAAACCTTGAATTTCCTTGTTTTCTGAAACT
>CANTUT010000380.1:272500-340000 GCA_947687605.1 Reutealis trisperma
GTAAAATATTTGACAATTATAATCCTTTAACAATTCTACCCACCTTTTTTGCCTTAAATTTAAATCTCTTTGCTTTAAGATATATTGATGACTTTTATAATCCCTATAAAACTCACATTTCTCCCTATATAAATAGTATCTCTATATCTTTAGAGCAAAGATAACTGTTGCCATTTCTAAGTCATGAGTGGGGTAGTTCACTTCATGTTGCTTGGATGTGTAAACAATAACTTTTTCATTTTGCATTAGCACACATCCTAAACCAATCTAGAGGCATCATAGTATATGGCAAAACCTATATTCCCATCAGTTAAAGCCAATACAGGAGTTGTGATTAAGCAATCTTTAAGTTTTTGGAAACTTTCCTCATAAGTTTCATTTTATTTATCCTTGACTTATTTTCTTGTAAGCCTCGTCAATGGCATTGCTATTTTCCAAAAGTCCTTTATAAATTGACAATAGTAACTCTCCATTTATAAGAAACTCCTCACTTTAGTAATAGTTGTAGGTTAGGGCCAATTTGCTACCGCTTCTACTTTCTTGGGATCCACTTTAATTCCTTCTTTATTCACTACATGACCATGGAGGCAAACTTGCTCCATCCAAAAGTCACATTTAGAAAAATTAGCATAAAGCTTATATTCTTTCAAAGTTTACAACATTGTTCTGAAGTGTTCCTCATGCTCCTGCTTATTCCTTGTATATACTAAGATATCATCAATAAATATGATCACAAATTTATCAAAAAATGGTTTAAACACTCAATTCATTAAATTTATAAAAGCCGTTAGTGCATTCATTAAACCAAGTGGCAATACCATGAATTTGTAATACCCATATCTCATTCTAAAAGTAGTCTTGCATATATCTTCTCTCAAATTTTGAGCTGATGATAACCCAATCATAAGTCTATTTTTGATAAATAACTAGCCCCTTATTATTGATCAAATAAATCATCAATCCTTGGCAGAAGATAATTATTCCTCACAGTCACTTTATTCAATTGTCTATAATCATAGCATAGCCTTAAGGACTCATCTTTCTGTTAGAGGGTATGCCCTAGAGTAATGTATAAGTTATGTAAATTTAAAACATTATCCCTAAATGGTAATAAAATATATGTTTATAAATGAAATTGTTCCATTGTATTAAATATATATTTAAAGTCTATAAGTATTTTTCAAAAGATGATTTATTTTCAGGTGTTGAGAATATGGATGGCAGATCGCTCTTAAACAAATACTTTAAAATGTTCAAGGTCATAGAATTAATGACTGGGCATCATTAATTCCAAAAGACTATCACCTCTATTTATAATCTATAATTAGTATGTGTTTGCCCTTATGTACCAAGAAGGGGGGGTTGAATTGGTGGGAAATTAAAAATTAGATAGAAAGAGATAGGGAAAGAGAATGAACACAATCAATTTTTATAGTGGTTTAGGTGTTAATGAACCCTACACTCACTCCCCAATCTCAATTTGGCATTCTACTATTAGATGATACTTACAAGGAGTTTCAAGCTCACTCCAAACTTATAATGTGTTTTCAATGGCTCACACACAACCCTTACAAGTGTTTCCCTTAGGCTCACACTCAAACCTATACAAGAGTTTTCTAATGGCTCACTCTGAACCCAATAATGTGTGTTTTCAAGGCTAACACTCAACCCTTTGAGCTATCAATGCTCTTATAACAACCAAATAATAACAATTAAGAGTTAAAGGCTTTAAGAAATAAAATTGCAAGAGTTTGGCTTAAATGAAAGTTGTTAGATCATTATGAGGGTCTTTGGAGGGGGTATTTATAACTTCTTCCCTCCAAATTCCTGATACAAAGAAATACCAAAAAGGGTCCTCATAACAGCTACAAAATCTTGCATTAAATGCACTGTTAGAGTTGGGTTGCTGTCGCTAAGCCTTTTTCACGGTCACAACTCCATTTTTGAGGTCCAGACCAATATTTCGCAGTCACAATCTTTATAATCCATAATGGCTAGATCACACGTGGCATCTTCTCGTTGGTTCTTCAACTATCTATTGGAAGCTTGGAATCCTGTATGAATTTCACGACCATGAATCAAGGATTGCACCCTTGGTCGTGATCGTGACTGAGGTTGTGATTCACTCTGTGTCTCAAAGTTGAAAATTGAACAAATTGCCTTCTGATAATCTTGGTTGTGAAATCATGGTCACAATCGCAATTTAGTGGTCGCGATCGCGACTATGCTGTCTTGGGCATGACTCAAAAGCCAATAAAGTCTTTGGGAGATTTTAAGCAAACTTGAAATTCAATCTATTAAATATGTTATAATATGCAAAATAAACACTTAAAGTACACATTAGATACCTTCAATTTGATTGACAAGATTAAAATATAGATTGAATAAGTTTTGAAATAACTTAGGTCAACAGTATGTGATATTTATGATTATAGAGACAATGAGTAGCATATAGTTTGACAAATGTTGTCAATATGATGAATGATTGAACTATGATGTTAGATGATGATAACATAGAGTTTTATTGCTAGTCAATAAATCATTATCTAGGTCTTAATTGTACATATAGCCCTTTGACTTGAGGGGCACTATATCTCATTCATCGGTAGTTGGAATTTATTTCTACTTACATATTAATGCTATTCAAGTATTGGTATATGGTATATGATAGTTCTAACTAGTTATGTATGGAGATAAGTTATCATAAAGAGAGAATTCATTAACTTGATTAAACAAGGAAGAAATCCAATGCTATCTAATTATGCTTGATAATCAAATCATTGGCCAAGGTAGTAAAGATTCACTAGAAAGGGTTTCTAGTAGGAATCGATTTTATCAAGAATTAGAATCAAGATATAAATATATGATTGAAGCACATTAAGGTTTGACAAATCCATGACCCTAGCTAAGATTAGGATTCATAATGAAGGGATTTCAGTGTACATTAATTATGATCAATGGTCCATGAAATGAATAAGTGATTAAACACTCATATTCATTCTAATGAGGTAGTCATGATATGCAATGCTAGGCATCACTTATGACTTATAGGACTAAGGGTGAAATAGGGATTTCACATTAGTAGAGAAAAGTGTTTTCTCAATCCCATTGCTAATTAGATATGAACCTAGAAAGTCACACACCCAAAAGTATTCACCTTCTAAGAATAAAAGGTTTACCATAATAATTAATTAAAGTTTTTAATTAATTAATTAATGGTAAAAGGATTGAACTTGTAATTAAATTTACAAAGACCCTAGCATGTCCTAAAGTTTAAATCCAAAATGATTTCTTATTAATTAAATCCTAATTTATATATGATATAAGTGAGAAGGATTAAATTAATTAAAACTATAGATGAGTTAAAAGAATTAATTTTGAGCTTTGGACAAAATCCTAAATAGCCCAAGCCCATTTAAGAAATGGAGAGAGGCAATCTAGGAGTTAGAGAATTTATATAACCCTAAAGCCTATATGATGAGTTTAGGGGTTAAAGAAAGTGCACCAAGGTCAAAATGGTCTTTTAACTATGTAAGGTTTAATTGAAATAATTATAGAACTATAAAGGGTAATATGATATTTTCTATTTAACCCGAAGACTTAAAGCAAATATAATATCTCATTTGTCCCCTAATTAACAAAATAGTTGTTGGTTATATAAAAGGCAAATGATGTTGTAAAATTAAGAGGCTTAATGCACATCTTTTCCAAATAGAAACCTTAGTAACTAAGTATTGCAAGAAAAGAAAGAGAAGAAGAGTTCTTCATATTTCTTATTCTTTGTTCTTTGTGAAAGAACAAAGATTTCTTGAATTGAAAAGATATATCCATAGCAATTAGAAGAAATCAAATCACTAAGGATTTATGTTAGAAGATCTTGTATTCAATTGGGATACCAAGAAAGAGAATTAAAAAAATCTAAACAATTCAAAGTGTGCCTTGGAGGTAGAGCTTAGTGTGGGCAATATGGAGGCTCAACATTTGAGGAGCTTTTAGAGAGGAAAGAAGATTTAAAGTTCATAGGCTTCAAGAGGTAATATGATTACCACTTGATCTTCTTTCTTTCTTATATGTCTTACACAATAATTAGTAGATTGCTTAAATGTTTATTGGACTCATTTGGGTGAAAGTGAAATTTTAAATTGTTTGAAATTTCACTCACCATGTTGTTTTTGCTTAATTTGCGCCCAATATTCCTTCACTTTCTTCTTGATAAATAGATCTGGAGCACCCCATAGGGAACTTTATCAAACAAGTCTTGAAATTAAACTTTCAATTCTTTTAATTCAATATTGATATCGGTTGAGTTTTAGGTAAGAGGTCAATCATAAACTCAGTCTCCCTATCTAGTGGCATTCCTAGTAAATCCTTAAGGAAGACATCAAGAAATTTATTATCTACTATGGGTATCCACTTAGTAGTGTTATCTATTTTTTTAGTATCTTCCATATGTGCTTATGAGGCTTTGCTTGAACACCGATATGATCTACTAAGTGGGATCAGAATGCTCATTTGGTTTTGAACTCATGATGGAACCCTTAGGTTCAGATTGATTGATTTTGAAGAGTTGTCACCTTAATTTTATTTGGAAAAAAGATTAAGGGAAAAATCCAAATTGACTCCAATTAATATCCCAAATGAAAAAATTACTAGCCTTGAAACTAAAAAGGATTCGAGCACTAGGATTTTAGTTTATTTTAATAAAATTATTTTGACAAATTTAATACAAAATGACTTAAAATAAATTTCATGAACAAAAAAAAGAATGATGCTTGAGCAATAATATCCGTCCTATGCTTAAGCAATAATATCCACTCTATGTAAGATAGTTATAAAGCAACAAACAAAATAAAATCTATTTAAGAATTATTACAGACCAAAATGGATTAAAAATAAATAAAAGAGAGGATCTTTTTTTAGCCCTTATGGATATTAGGAAAAGTACATCTTCCTCAACTAATTGCAAGAATTCACAAATCAAAAAAGATTAGCACTAAAGAAATAACACAATTATACATAAAAAGAAAAATAAAATAGAAGTAATCTCACTAAAAAAATAAAGGAAAAAGGAAATTATTTTTAAAAAAATATTTTGGAGTTGATGCTTTAAAGGCTGGCATGCCTACATATCCTTTTGAATGGGAATCAAACCCTATGCAATTATTCCAAAACTTTTGAAAATAGATTTTTGGTTTTGAAAATTGACAGAACTTTTGGATTAAAACTAATAGAAAAATTGTAGAATTTTTGTATCCAAAACTTATCTCCCTAACGACTAGGAGTGGGCCCTATTTATAAGGGAAGATATGAGATGAAGTTAAAAAATAACCAAAGGAGTGGCCAAACACTACTGACATGGTGGGCGGCACCACTAGTGTACCTATAGAAGCAGTAGCACATTTTGGTGTTGCTCCCCATAGCAGCATGATTTTCGTGCCATTCGGTCAGCGGCACTAAATTGATGCTACCCAGCCCTATCTTGTACTTAGATCTTAGTTCAACCTGCTCAATCTATTTTGACCTATTTTAGCCTATTTCTTATCATATTTGAGCTTAGTTTGATTTTAAGGGTTCGTAATTGAGTGCCAGTCATTTGAGGTGCAAATTTGAAGGTTCACAATGCCAAATATGCTTGGCAATCCTTCTTTAACAGCATTTTTGCTCTAACAGTCGAAATAAAATTCATTAGAAAGTTACTTCTATCTCCTTGAAAAATGAATTGAGATTCATTCTCCCTTTTGAAATTAATTCTTTTTCCCTTACAGTCTATATGAGCATTATGCATAGGTAACAAATCCATTCCTAATATGACATCAAATTCTAAGACCTCTAGTTCAATGAAATTTGAGGGAAATTTTCTATTTTCAATTTCTACCATACAATTTTTATACACTTTCTCTACCTTTATAGTTTCTCTTAAGGGCATAATTATAATCAAAGGTTCATTCATCACATCCTTACCCTTATTTAATTTCTTAGAAAAATATGGGAAATAAATGAATGTGTTGCAGTAGAATCAAACAGACATCGAGCACTAATAGATTAGGTGAGAATGATAATTATAACAATATTGTGGGGAGCACAAGCTTCTTATTGATTGAGAGCATAGACCTTCCCTCTGCCTCTACCTTTTGTAGCTTGCACATTGCTTGAGGATTGTCCTATACCTCAGCCTCAGCTTCTCGATCCATGATTTTCAATCTGATTCATTTACACAGAGGCTTGTGAAGCCTCTGTGGTTGTCTTTTGATTAACGATCATCCAATAATCTTTAATAAAATGTCCCATTTGTCTATATCATAGGCATGCTTCCGTGGCTCTCTGATAGGCTCCTCGATTTTGTCATCCATAAATGGTGTAAGTAGGTGTTGATTAACCTTATTGTCTCATTTGATATATATTAATGTTCCTAGAGTTGAGGCTACCAATACACTACTAGCCCAGACTTGACTTTGTCCTCTTATTCTTGGTTGGTATAGGGTGGATATAGTAGAAGCCCATTCTGTACCCTGCTTTGGATAAAGCCTCCCCATTGTTAACTACTTTGCCCCTTACTTTTACCCTTGTATTTCTGCTCCTTTTTTTCTCATTCAACTCCCTCAACCTTATGTCATGTCTTCATAAGCTTAGTTTTATCAATTAACTTAGCCATGGTAGGGAAATTAGTGGCTATCAACACATTATAAAGTGCAGTGATCAATTCTCATTGAAATCAATTGACCCTACTTGCTTCTGTATGTACTACATGAGAAGCATATTTGCTTAAACATTTGAATTCTTGAGCATACTTAGATACAAACATTTCAAGCTTCTGCTTCAATTACTTAAATTGAAGAGCATAGTTTTGTCTTTCTCCTTTGGTTAAAAACTCATCCATTAGTCTTTGCTTAAATTATGCCCATGTAGGAGGGTTATCTACATATAGCTAGTCCTCTATCTCCCTCTAAAACCATTTCCATGCATCCTTTTTGAGTTGTAGCCCCACTAATTCAATTAAATTTTCATCAGAGCATGACAATTATATGCTATCTTATCCAACTTATCTAAAAACTCTTGGAGATCCTCCCCATCTTCTCCATTAAATAAGGGGCTTCATCTTTTTAAAATTGTTCACTGTAATTCCTTCCTTCGATAACATTCTTCATCATACACGACGTGGCGCCCTATGCGAAAAAGGAGGAATATTCTCAACTCTTTGAATAGGCAATGCCATAGGTGGCAATGGTGGTCAAGGAATCTCCTGCCTTCATCTTAATTCCATAAGTTCTCATCTTAACTCTTAATTCTCTGGCATCAATGCATCATTAGATGCTATGTCCGGAGTGATGCTCTCAGCTTCTTAAGATCTTTGCCTCTCTTGTTGTTTTATTCTATGAGGTAGCATCTATACCATAAATTCAATAATACTTTTCTTTTAGCTCATTTCATATATATCTTAATATATAAAATATATATGAGTCATTTGTAGTCACACTAACTACTATCGAGCATCATCTTTCATTTTATAACATTTAACAATTTCATACATGCACATCATTCAACAATTTCACATATCATTTAACAATGTGTTTACACATGTCATAAATCAATCCATTGTTACATATACACCTTTCATATAGAATAAAATCATACATATCAATTGTTGATCCAAATTGTGTAAAATCTTAGTCAACCTCAATTTGTGTTCTTGACAAATCAAATTTTAAATTATTTTACATATGTATTAAATGTTTATCTTATAGATAACATCCATCAAGTAGGTTATAAATTCAAATATTCAAAAATCCCTTAAGTCATGAGATGAGTCTTTGAATCAGGAGTGCTACAGAAGCTTTGCAACTGCGACTTATTCTCATGACTGCGATCCAAACTATTTTAAAAGACAAAACATCGAATTAAGCCTCGAGACACAGTGTGTTTCTTGACCCCAGTTGTGACCATGACCTAGGGTGCAATATGAATCTCCATTTCATTCAAATTCCTTTTCAAAGAATTGTATATTATCTTGAAACTTCTTTGAATACAATGCTTTCCAAAAGTGATGCTCATTATATAAGTCTTCTTGATAATATTGTAAAAAGCTTGGTATATCATTGGATTCCTCTTGAAAGAGCCATTAAACATGTACTCAAGCTCCATTGTGTCCCTTTATATGCTAGCTTGATGAAAAGAACAACCTTAAAGAGCCTTTTTGATATCCATCATGTATATATATGTGAACTTCTTGCAAGGCATTTTGATTCTCATCATTACCTCCTTCCTCAAAATGATTCAACCTCAAATCTTGACATGAACACTTAGAAATAAAGAATGCATTACTTGGACCATCTTCTTGTTCTCATTCATCTTTTTGTACATCTAATTCAATCATATATTTTTCTTCCTATAAGATATCTAGATGAGTATCAGTTGCTGAAGCTTCTTCATGAACAACAACTATTTCTTCTTTATCATCATCACTGGAAGAATCAGGCTTTATTTGCAATAAATCACTAGCATAAATCCAATCAGCTTCACATATAGCATGAATGGGTTTGGCTATAATGACTTCAACTTCTTCATCTTTATTCTTCATTTTCTCTAATAGTGACTTAGATGCATCTTTATTTCACAATCAACCTTTGCTTCCCCATAATATTTATTAAAGTTCTTCTCTTGTGATCGCCTTTTAGAAACTTTATGTAAATTGCTACTTCTATGAAATTCTTTATCAATTACTTGATTCATTCTTAAAAGTCACCCAAATGAATTTTGAGCTTTTGGTTATTACCCCTTTGTAAGTGTACTTTCAAGCCTCTCAAAATGATCGTGAATTCTATTAAATTATCTTTCCATGGCTTGACATTGTTTGAGAGTACATCCATATCTCTAAGGTGGCATCTTCTTTAAAATTCATTCCACCTTTTGTCCATTTTGTTGTTTAGTTATTCTAAAGTCTCTAAGAAATTTTGCTCATCATTTTTATCTTTGGTATTCATTGTGAAAAACCTAAAAAGAATGTTAGTAAAGCAAAATCTCACTCCTTTACGTGTTTCACTCAAAAGTAGATGTCACTCATGTTCATTTGTGTTTAATCACATAATTACAATGGCTTTTCTCTACATATACCCATACTCTTGCCTTCTACCACTCAAATCTCCTATAAAATTCAAAATATTTAAACTTTACTAATTACAATGCTAATAATAATAAAAATCAAGGTTACAAAGACTCAAAGAAACAAGAAATTTGAAATCCTAATGACACTAGGAAAACAAAAATCCTAATTGGACTTGGAAAATGAAATTGGAATTTGACTCAAAAAGGAATATTGGAAATCCTAATTGAAGTTGGAAAACAAAAATTGAAATCCTAATAGAACTAGGAAAATAATGAATCCTAATTAGAGTTGGGAACCTATTTGAACACGTACAAGGACTAAAATTACAAAAGGAAATAAAAGAAAAACAAATCAGAATAGGATTAGAAAAGTCAAATCATAATTTTAGAAGGAGTAGGAAAATAATTCCTAGCTTTTTTTTAATGGTTGCTTTGACTTGGTCAAACTCTTTATAAAATGCTAAAATCTTTGATTCTCCTTAATTTGCTTGGAAATTCTGCATCTATCCTTATCTTCTTCACCCTGAAAACTCAATATTCCAACAATTTAGATTTGCACACCTTTTCCTTCTCTTTTTCTTTTTAGATGAATTTTCCTTCTTTTCTTTTCTTTTCTTCTTTTCTTTGGCCGATTCTTCTTCTAGCTTTTTTTCTTAAATTTCAATTTCTCTTCTTTTCTTTAATACATAATAGCGAATCACTCAAGGATTGAAGACAAGAATCAAACAAGGCAAATTCGGATTGAAAGATAAGCAAAAAAAAAAAAAAAAAAAAGACACTAGAGCAAACAAATTTAAAGACAAGACTCTATATTGAATTTCAAAAGGTATAAGTTGAATATTTTTGTTTTGACACTAACATAAAAGATTAAATGAACACAAATGAAAACAAATGGAAAGAAATGAACATAAACAAAACAACTTAGAATTTAAAATAGAAACAAACTAGCTAAAATGATTTTGATTTTGATTTTTTTTATAAATTTCAAATTAAATAAACAATAAAAACAAGGTAATTTATGACTAAATTAAGCAAGAAAACATGAAATGATAAGGAACAAAAAAAAAAAAGACAAAGAAAAAAGAATAGAAAAATGAAATGGATAGATATAACATAATTTAAAGCTTAAGCTCTGATACCAAATAATACGAACTCCAAATGACCTACTTTGAGAACCAATATCTTTACACTTAGATGTGACTTTCTTGGAAAGCCAAATTAACATTTCAAGGAAAAATATCAACTCAATGATGAACTTGTGTCGAGGAATCTTTGTATATTGTGAGCATGCAAAGTAATTAATTTTGATAGTTTAGTTTTGATCCTTAGAAAGAATCGAATTTGAGAAAAACTCTTACATGCAAAAGCTATAATTTTTTATTAAACAATTGAACTCCCTTTATTGAATGAAAAGCTAAGTATTTATAGTTTTACAAAAAGTCTAGATTAGAATTAGCTCAAGATTAGGAAATCTTCCTATACAAGGATTGAAGATTCCTAATTGGAAATTAATTCCTAAATAATAATTAAATTAGAACTGAATTGGGCAATTAAATATGACATGTTTAGGTCCCAAAGATAAAAAAAAATAAAATTAAAATAATTAAATTTGGAACCCATAAAATACAAACAATTTTTGGACAACCCCTTCAATGAGTTGCACGCCCAAGCAGAGGAAGAGTTATACGCCTATGCAAACATGTTTCTACCACTTTTTTCATCTTCTTTAATCGAACATATTTGAAGCTTTAAATTTCCATTCCATTCAAATTCCTTTCCAAAAAATTGTATATTATCTTGAAACTACCTTAAATACAATGCTTTTCAAAAATGATGCTCATTATGCAAGTCTTTTTTATAACATTGTACAAGTTTTGTATATCATTGGATTCCTCTTGAAAGAGACATTTAACATGTGTTCAAACTCCATTATTTCCCTTTCTATGCCAGCTGGATGAAAAGAACAGTCTTGAAGAACCTTTTTGAAATTTTTATCATGCATATATTTGTGAACTTATTATAAGGCATCTTGATTTTCATCAAACATATTATTATAAATAACAATTTTGGATTTGATAAAGCAAAAATTTTTATAATGCAATAATACTATTATTAAATGAACTTTCAATTAGTATACCTTCTTTTTCTATTGCATCTTTCCATAGAATTAAAGATAATTTTTATAATCTATAATAGAATTTCTCAAAGTCAAATTAGAATTTCTCTACCTTCTTAATATTCAAAATAATATGAAAAAATATAAATTATTCTGATTGAATTCATTTATACAAATTTTCATTTTCTTTGAGAATAAAAAATTATTATTGATAATCAAAACAACTAATTTTAAAATTTATAGTCGGACAAAGTAATAGTTTACACAATGAAATCAAATTAGAAAATTTTCTAACTTGTTAATATTCAAACAATCAAAGTCAAATTATAATTTTTCTAACTTCTAAAAAAATTTTTTTTTTTATGTTTTTTGAATATTGAGAAGTTTTTGAGCAATTTTTTTATGAATTAATTATTTTTTTATTTTATTAAATTTATTAAAAATTTATTAATTTATTAAAGGAATATTTGGTAAAAGTATATGCATGAAACACAATTTACTAAGTAATTTAAATTTCTTTTTTATTCAAATACTACTATGTAATAACTATATAATAATAATAATAATAATAATAATAATAATAATAATAATAATAATAATATAACTATATAATTATAATATAATAATAATAAAAAAAAATATAAGAAATGTAATATAATAATCTATAAATGGAATAAAATATAAAATAATATAGACTTCTTAATGTTTATTCGAATATTAAGAAACTTGCTCAAAAAACTTCTTAATATTTGAAAAAAAAAAAATTATTCTAATTGAATTTTTTATTTAAATTAAATGTACTTAATTATATACTAAATAATAATTATTTTATTCTTTACTTATCCTAATAGAATTCATTCTTTCTTTATTGAAATTAAATTAACATAACTTGATAATACTATTTAATTATAATAATTATATAATTAAAAATCTGCAATATAATTAATTATATATTAAATAATAATTATTTTATTCTTTTATTATTATAATTGAATTCATTATATTCTTATTAAAATTAAATATAATTAGATATTAAATATCATTAATTATATATTAAATAATAATTATTTTATTTTTTTTTATTCTAATTGAATTGATTATTCCTTATTTAAATTTTAGATAATTATATTATTTAATTAATAAATATACAATTAGGAAGAATTTAGTGAAGATTCTTATGTAAATTTGCTTATACTTCTCTTCCATACATTTATATAAAATAAATAAATAAATAATATAATAAAATATATAGAATATAGATATAGATATATACAATGAAAATCCAATGGACCAAAATAGGTTACACAATAGGAGTAGTCTTTCTCTTTAATATATCTCACCAAATTAGTTATAATCTTTGTGATTTGTAAGATTAGAACATGAGATCTCTTACTTTTCACACTTTAAAAAATGATGAAAAAATCAATCAGAATATATCTGATTGACAAATATAATAAATTATATATACTATAATACCCTACACCCCTACGTATCTCTCTCATTGTGATTGTGCAAATTCTACACTGCAACTACATAATTTTTACACAATCCACTGTTAATTTTTAACTGTAGTTTGTGTAATTTTTGCACTCTCTGTGTTACTAGTGCACTGTACGTATGAACTAAATTTTAACATGATTATATGTGCATTGTCTGCAAATTAAATGATACTGTGTTATTTTCACATTGTCTGAGATTATATTGCACTGTGTTATAATTACACTATGAAATTTCTGCACTGTATCTAATAATTATTTTCATTGTCTAAAATGTGATTAAGTGACTAAAAGTAATAAACTATGTGTAATTGTGATCAAGTGAATAGCTAATTTGTGTGCATGTGACTATTGATATTTCAAGCAATTAGTGTAGCATTTTTGAAGTTGCATAATGGTCTAGCCATTTTAGGTAAAGCCACCAACTTTCACTAAAAAGAAAATCAACTAAAGCCTATAGAAATTCAAAAGGCCTTTATGTAAAATACTATAACTAATGAAACAACCATTTAGCCAAAACCTAATACCCCCTTCCTTCCTATTTGTTAAGGGTATCATGGTCCTTTCTAATTAAAAACCCTAGCCTTCCATCTATCATAAATAAACATCATATTCTTCTACTTCTTCCTCATTTTTTCCTAACAAAAAAGAAACTACAACTCCATTGAACCAAATATTTGGCCACCATTAGAGCAAGAGTAGAAGGAGGAATTTCTAGGTGAGTTCTTCATAAAAATTTCTCCCTTTCTCATTTTTTGAAGGTTTCTTGAGCTTTTTTCCTTGTAAATTGAAATTTTCTTTTCCTTTCCTCTTCCATATGGTTTGGTCTCCTTAGACTTTTGAGGAAGGAAGGAATTCAAGGCTAAGTCTTCATCAAAACTCACTCTTTCTTCACCCTAAGGTCAATTCTTGAACCATTTTCAAAGATTGTTTACATTTTCTTCTCTTTTTCATCATATATGAATTGGCCAATAATGGGTTTTTAATTCCATTGGTCGTAATTTATAATACATGCATAATGTGTTTGTTTACATATTACTTGAAAATGGTAAGTGTCAATGGTTGGACATATGAGAGTTTTCCCTCTTTATTGGGTTCGACAAACCTAGGATTTCACTCTAGGTTGGTGATTTATTTCAATTAACTCTAATTTACGCTTGATTGGTGGTTAATTGAATGCTTACATGATTAATTTGAGAATTAAAACATGAATTTTAAGTTTCTCCAATTTGAGTAGTTATGTCAAATATGAACTTGTGAATTAGTGATTAATGGGTAAAATACACTGGTGATCACTTAACTTTCCCCTATTTTTTATTTTTGTCACTAAACTTTAATTTCTTTCAATTTGATCATTAAGTTTTAATTTTTTTACCAGCGGGTCACTAAGTCAATTTAAATGAAAAATTCAATAAAAGTTAACATGGCATTCCACTTAGGATATCACGTCGCCATATTCAATGACATCAACTGCACATATAGGATATGACATGACAAAAAATAAAAAATTAATTTCTTATAATTTTAAGTAATATTTTTTTAATTTTTTAAATAATGAAAATTTTAATTTTGAAATAAAAAATAAAAAATAAGTTCTTCATCTTCTTCTGCTTATGACCTTTCACTATTTCATAGACACTTCCACCTTTTGCCTCTCTCTGCTCACCATCAATTGCGTTATCCCCCTCTCACAAACTACAGCAAACCTGATTCCTCACACTCAACTCACCCAAACAAACTTGACTCAATCCCTCGACTTACCTTCCCTCATCAATTCTCTCTCTATATCATTGACTCACCTTCTCTCTAATCCATACTCACAAACACTCATTCACCTCTCCTTATCCCTTGTGGAATATTGATTTCGTTGAGCTTAAGAAACAAGTAACAAAAGGATCAACTGCTTGTGGGGACTGAGAGGCGAGAATGATTGAGGAATTACCAAATCCCAAATCTAAATCCCAATTTTCTATCTTCCTAAGCGCCTTAACTCTATGAGACATCCATAGGGTAATCAAGCCTTTTAGTAAGGACTAACTCCTTGAAATCCTACAACTAGCTATAGTTCTTCACTCCAACATCCTTGACTCTATTTGCATTATAGCTGATGGTGACATCTGTCTCTAGAAGCTCTTCATCTGTGTCTAATTGCTTTGAAAAAATTATCACATCCCAACCTTATGAGATACGACGGTCCTAGAATATGGGGAGACATAAGGTCACCCATGCCCGTAGAACCCATTAACATATAACAATCATGCCTAGGATCTTATCGAACCTTCTTCATTAACTCATTTAAAACATTTAGATAATACCATAATTTGCGAAAGACTTAAAGTAAATCGTTACATATAAAATCCATAAGAAAATAATATAAATCTCTAAAAGTATCAGTTAACATTCCCAAAGCATTTAAAGACAAGACTTCATAATCATAGTTTTATTGATAACTCGGATAAGGAATTCCCCAAGCAAAGTAGGATGCTTGAGCCATCACCTTGCCTCCTCACATTTGCTCACCTGGAACCACACAAGGAAAAGGGGTGAGATAGATGATCTCAATGAGTAAACAAAAAGGCTCATACATTATCACATATTCCTTTGAAAGGAAACACATAGCTTATACACATAGTTTATGGTTTATAACTCATGAATCAAGTTGCAATTTAAGCAAGGTTCAATTTAGCAAGTTTACAGAAATCACACTTATAGGGTGGAGACACTACTCAATCCACTCTAAACACATCGAGGAGAGGTGGCCTTTGCCAAATTCCAACTTCCATCACTTATAAAGCATGAAGCTGATCAGGCTCTACGGCTAGAACCGCCCCTTCTAGCTAAGGTGGATACATTACCCCTATTCATCGGGTTAAGACCATGTGCACAGGTTTCGATGATTACCCGCATCGGCACGAGAATTCTGCATAAAGGGTAAAGGTACCATAGTTAGAGCTATTGGTAAACACAGTTAACAATATCACATATGGTAACAATAACATGTATTTCAATAACAATAGTAGTTTGGCTTTCAACAATAATACGATGAAAGTGTAGTTCCAGAAAGAATACAAGTTAGGGTGTTTTTCATAAGAAGTTCTCATTGGCTAAGCAAAATATTTTGGACCACTTGTCCTTTGGCAACCCAAGCTTATCAAAGAAATCATATAATAAGATAAAAATAGAAAGAACTTGGGTTTCAAAGATCACAAGGGTTCACATAATAATATATCACATTCTTGTAACACAACATGATGTTGTTCACATTTGTAGTAAGAACATTGCGTTTACTCACCTTGGGGTTCCTTTGCTCCTAGTACACGTAGTCCCTTTTGCACTTCTAAAGCTCCTCAAACTCTAACATGATATTTGATTTAATACTTAGTATTTATTTACTCATGATGTTCCTGTCCCATAACTACCCATACACATATAGCATACACATTAGAGTTCACTCATAGGTGTACTCATCACTTGCACATATCACGTTGACTTAAGAGTCTTGCATACTTAGGCCTTATAGGCTCACATAAAAACATATTGCAATCATATCAATACCTTTTTAAGGTCATCACATTATCATTACCTCAATATCAATTCACTTATCAATCATCTTAATTCACTTTACACTTCCATACATGTCAGCTTAATAATTAATCCTTCAAACATCATGCTTAACTCTTATGATCCCTTTTACTTCATTAACTCATAACCATATATTCATCATCAAGTCATCATAACATTTAGTTCTATATTTCCCAATCACATTTGCATTCTAACCATAATATAATATTAAGATACCTTAAGTATACCAAAACATATTTAAGCTTATCTAGGATCATACCTTCAACTAACATGCAATTTCATCATTTATTGTACATACATACATGTCAACAATCACCAATACACATCACATAAAATTTATAAACATTTGGACACAATTGTTCATGCAGGCCGAATGCATCTTTAAGGTGAAAACCAAATTCTTCTTCTTTTTGTGTTTTCCGTCTATTTCAGAAATATGTAAAAACATGGTTTAAACCAAGATTTTTCATGTAAACATAACAGAAATCATTTTAGAACTCAAATCCATAAGAATCGGCTACTATTGGTGCCATTGATATATAAAACTTCAATCTTTTGCATTACAGTGCACAAAACATGAGTTTTATTGTTTTTGGTATTTTCCAGTTATTTCAGAAATATGTAAACAGGTTGTTTAAACCATTATTTGTCATTCAATCATTGAAAATATTAGTTTAGAACACATTATTTCACAAATTGGCAGCCATAGGTAAGGTTTATACAAAAAAATTTCAAGTTCAAAGGCTTAGGTGAAAAATCATGAGTTTTCACACTTTCTACGCATTTCATTTATTTCTGTGATAAACAGACACATGATTCAAGTCATTATTTTTCATCTAAACCAAAAAAATATCATATTAGAACATCAATTCACACAAATCGACAGCCATGTAATCATGAAAGAATAGAATTTTCTAATTTTCAAGTCCTAACACGAAAACCTTGAATTCCTTTGTTTTTTGAAACTTTTCGGTCATCACAGAAATATGTAGAAATATTATTTCATGCAATATTTTTCATCAAAACAAATCAAAAATCAGTTTAGAATGCAAACAAGTACAAATCGCCCCCCCCCCCCCCCCCCCCCCCCCCCCCCCTTATGATGTTTATGCAATAAAATTGTGATTTTAAGTTATAGAATTCACCTTTGGATAAATCTTGCGGAAAGAATCGTGTTTTTGGTGGAAAATAAATTTTCTCTCCCAAAAATTCACTCAAACAGAATTGAATCTGTAGAAATCAGTAATCAAATAGTTCAAAATAATTTTCCCATAATTTATTTCATAGAAAACAGTTTAGAAATCGAAAGAGAACAAAAACTTACGATTATGATCACAAAATCGCGAAACGGTAAATTGTTTTTGATATTTCAGTAGGGAGAATTATTTTGAGAGGTTTTTCTACCAGAATATAGAATTAATGAGGGAATGGCTGCTGAAAAACCCTTGCTGGCCGAAAATTTGAATATATATTAGGTTTGGAGTAGAATTTCCACTATTACCCTTAATGAAACAGGTTAGGAGCATTTTTGTGTAGTGGGCTTTTGGGTATTGAGCCTTTTTCTTTAAAAATTTTGGCTGAAGTATTTAAAAATAAAAATAATATTTTTCTTTTTAATTCTGGAATATTTCCATCAAAATATTTATTTAAAAATATTTTAAAAATACCCATACAATTATTTTATGCTTAAAAATTGTTTTATGCATGAAAATTCTTTTTATTTAAAATAAATTTTTTTATGCAAATGCACTTCATGTAAATCATTTATTTCACAATAGCAACACATATTATGCATATTAAAATTAATTTAATATGCCACATACTCATCAATCACTTAGATCACAAACATTCACACAAGCACACACTTAACCTTATAGATTCTAATTCAAGCAATTTATCACGAAAATTCCTAGGGTGGGTGTGGGTTGTTACAAAAATCAAACAAGAAAATTGATGGAAGGATGACTATTACCCACTTGGCCTTTGCTGGGCAATCAAATTCTAAGGATGGTGGCAATCATGTTTCAATGATGAAAACTTATGTTGGGAATCTACTGTTTGATATACCTCAAAGAGCATTGGTTCATAACCACCATATCCATCACTATTGAAGATTGATTCTTCATCAGCCAACAACATGGGCATACTTTGTGTCGAATTAGCGTGTAATACCCAAGGTTTCCCTAACCTATTAGAGTCAGTAATGGTGACACTATAATTTTCATCTATTGTATCATTCATGTAACAATCCGCACCCACCCTAGGAGTTTTTATGATCATTTATTTGAATTTAGAGCTATTAAGACAAAATGTGTGCTTTAATGAAAATTCATGTGTTATGTGATTAATGAGTAGGTGGCATGTTAAATGAGTTCTAATATGCACAATATGAATTATTATTATGGAATAAGTGATTTATATAAAGTGCATATGCATAAAATAATTTATTTCACATAAAGTGAATTTTCATGCACAAAACGATTTTTAAACATAAAATAATTTTTATGAGCATTTTTAAAATATTTTTAAATAAATATATTGGGGGGGATTTCAATGAAAATAATAAGAAAAAATTTTATTTTTAATTATTTATAATCAGCCCATAAATTAAATAAAAGACCCAACCCACTAAAAACTCACTACACTAAAACACTCCTAACCTAGCTCATTAAGGGTAAACTTGGAAATTATACCCAAAATCCTAATATTTAAGCTAAATTTCAGCCAACCCTTGTTAGACAGCCACCGTTCTATTATTTCTAACAATTTTGACAAAAAAATTCTCTCAAAAAATATTCTCTCAACCGAAATTTACAAGGTGTTTTTAAACCTTGTGATTTCGCAATTATTTTCGTAAGTTTTTCTCTTCGTTTAATTTACTATTTGATTTTTATGAAACTGATCATGAGAAAACTATCTTGGCCTATGTGCTTACTAATTTTCTATTGATTAAATTTGGCTTAGGTGCATTTTTGAAAAAGAAATCAATTTTTCCACTAAAAACATAACCTTCTCAACGCGAATCCTTCAAAAGTGAACCCAAAAACTCAAAGTTTGCAATTTTCATGCATAAACACATGGGAGGCTGCCAATTTGTATATTTTTGTGTCATAAATTTATTTTTGTTATGTTTAGATGAAAAATATTGATTTAAATCACATTTCTGTATATTATTGTAATGACCGGAAAGTACAAAAAGTAAGAGAAACTCATGATTTTCACTCTAAAACCTAAAATTGGAATTTTCATGCATATGAATTACCAAGGGCTACTGATTCCTACATGTTGATGTTCTAGAATGATTTTTGTCATGTTTACATAAAATATTAGTTTAAATCATGTGTTTATATATTATTGTAATGATCATAAAGTACCAAAAACAAGAAAGATTCATGGTTTTCATCCTAAAACCTAAAGTTGGAAAATTTTCATGGATATATATATGGGCGCCAATTGGTGCATTAAGGTATTCTAAAATGATTTTTGTTATGATTACATGAAAAATCTTGGTTTAAACCATATTTTTGCATATTACTATAATGAATGGAAAGTGCAAAAAGTAAGAAAATTTATGTTTTTCCTTGATAGGTATATTCGGCCAATATAGGGATTTTAATTCTAATGTCTATAAATTTTATATGATATATTTTAATGATTATTGACATGCATATATGAATGATAAATGATTTAATTGTATGTTAGTTGAAGGAAAAACTCTAACGAGTTTAGAAACAGATAGGGTATACCTAAGGTTTCCTAATCCTATTACTATGTTATGATTGATATGTGTTTATGATTAAGTGATATGGGAAATAAGTTTTATAATGTGTTAATAATGAATAAATGGATTATGAGATTGATTGTATGAATTGGTCATAAGAGATAAGTATGACACTTGAAAGGTTACTTGTTAAGTTGGCATATACAGAAAGTGTTAAATGTACTAAGTTGAATGTTAAATTGAATTGATATTAAGATCATGATTTATTGTGTCTGACTTTAGAAAAGTCTTGTTATGATTATTAAGTGATTTCATATGGGCCTATAAAGGAAAAGTATGCAATACTGTGAAATTCAATATATTATGTGTAAGTGATGAGTGCACTCTAAGTGCAACTCCAATTATATTTAAATGTTATATATGCATAGGGTAGTTATGGGATAGGATAGCATGATGTTAAACAAATGTTAAGTATTGAATTAAAAATTATGTTACAGCTTAAGGAGTAGTAAAAGTTCAAAGGGGCTACAAGTATTAGGAGCAAAGGAACTACAAGGTGAGTAAACATTATGTTATTGTTACAAGTATGAGCTATCATGAGATGCGAACCTTTGACATTCTTGAAACCCAAGTTCTTTCCTATTTTCAAATACAATTATATGACTTCTTTATTAAGCTTGGGTTACTAAAGTATAATTGGTCTGAAACCATTTTTGATTATCCAATGATAATAAAGAGCCTTTGTGCTTATTGCCCTAACTTACTTTCTTTCTGGAACTACACTATTATTTATCTTTTGTTCAAAGAGTTAAACTGCTATTGCTATTGTACTACATGTTATTGCAATCTTAAGTGCTATTGTTATAAGTGATTGCCATTAGCTTTAGCTATGGTACCTCTAAATCTTTTATGCAAAAATCCTCGTGCTGATGCAGGTAATCATTGGAACCTATGCATATGGTCTTAACCTGATGGATAGGGGAATAGTATCCACCTCAGCTAGAAAGGGTAGTTCTATTCATGGAGCCTGATTAGTTTCATGACTCTTTACAAGTTACAAGTTGAGAGTTGGAATTTGGTATGATGCCACCTCTCCCTTGAGTGAATTGAGCAAGGTCTTCACTCACCAATATATGCTAATGAATTAAGCAAGGTCTTCACTCACCAATGTGTTTGAGTGAATTGAGCAGGTCTTTGCTCATGAGTGAATTGAGCAGGGTCTTCACTCATAAGTAATAATTGTGATTTCTATGAACCTTATTGAATTGCAAACTATAAACCATGAGCCATGAGTTATGAATTATAAATCACGATCTATGGATTATAAGCTATGAGCCCTTTATAGGGGATATGTGTTATTGTATAAGTTATATTGTTTACTCATTGAGATCATCTATCTCATCCCTTTTCTCTATGAGGTTCTAGGTGAGCTTTATAAGGAGGCAAGGTGATGGCTTAAGCAATCTACTCTGCTTGGGAAATTTCCATATCCAAGTTTATTAGTATACTGTGATTTGAAGAGTCCTTTTTAGATGGTCCGAGAGATTCATTTATGGAATATTATTTACGTGTTAATTTATTTAGGAGTCTTGAATGTTCTTTTCATATGGATTATATTTAAAGTGTTTTAATACTATGCTTCCACCAGTTAAAGTTTTGCTTATTATTAGATAATTAAGTTAATGAATGAGGTTTTAGTACAATCCTAGGCAGTGTTCATGTGTGCATGAGTGGGTTCTATAAGTGTGGGTGACCTTATGTCTCCCTATGTTCTAGGATCTTCATATGTCTAAAAATTGGGATATGACAAAGATGGTATCAGAGCTATAGTTTTTAAGTCTAGTTAGACTTGTCTGTCTATTGGATTGATTAAGTATAATCCTAAAGCATAGAAATTTTCCTGTCATGTCAGTTATAGTCTATCATTAGTATAGTTCCACAAAATCCTAATAAGTTATAGCACTCCTTGTTATTATTTATGTGCCTTACAATTCGTTATCATATGACTAAGAAGATCACCCATGCTAGAAAACCCTGACCTAGAGCACCTCACATGATGTGCAAGAGGACCTAGCCAGAGATGTTTAAAAAGGCCATGCTGTGATCCACCTTAAGAAAAAGAAGACCCCTGATGAGGAGGACCCTATAGATTTTCTAGGTTATAACTAGACTCAGAGGTTTGAAAAAGACTGCTTGGACCTGATGAAGGAAAATCAACATCTAAGGTCTCTAGTGTATGTTATGAGAGAGGACATGGAACAGATTAAGGCTAGAGATGTGGTTAGATGGGCCATTTCCATAAAGATTGCCCATGAGAAGAAATTCAGGAGATGTGACCTCAGCATCTCTATCACCTAGACCATCTCAACCTCAAGGAAAAGGAGCTAAGAATAAGGGACATTGTTGAGACTCGCGCTAGTAATCGGTGACGATTAGCCTAGTGGTATTGGACTTATACGATATGAATGATATTATATGACTACTTAGTTATTTGGCTTGGGTTTAATCATTTATTGCCTAGGAGATGATTGACTTTTAAAATGATAAGAGAGCCCATTATACTATAGGTTATGTGTTACATGATTAGGATACATTATACATGCCATGATATATGATATATGCTAGGTGATATATGTCATATGATGTGATATTATATGATGGGTGCTCATGTTAAATACATGATAAGTATGATAATTTGATAGTGGGGTTAAGTGGATTAGAAAGAGAAGTTGACTAAGTTTTGATCTAATTTAGATTAATGATTGATAGGTATAATGTTATGATGTATAAAATGCTTACATGTTACAATGGTTTGATATACGAATTATATGGAGTAATTAAATGATAATGGTGATTGATGCCATAAAAAGAGAAACGATATCTAGTAATGATCAGTATGAGAATGAAATAAATCAGTTACATTATATATACATAAGTATACAGTATGAAGTATGTGAATTATATTAAGAAATTTGCGGCTTAAATGCTATCATGTAGACTAGAAGAACAAGAAAGGCAGGGATTTCTCTATCATTGAGGTATATATTAAGTATAGTCAAAGGAGGAATATTAATCTAGTGTGATTTCAAAGAAGAAGGTATCATTCCTATTCAAACCTCTAGTGTAAGATGCTTGATTAATTTTGGTGCTACGCATTCGTTGGTATTACCATATTTTGCTAAGAGTTTGGGGAGAGATAAAGAATTAATGAATGAACCTTTAATAGTGTCAACTCCTTTAGGGGAGATTATGAAAGTGAAATGTGCATTTAAGAACTGTGAAGTAGACATTGATGGGCAGAAACTTCTTATGGAGTTGTAGAACTTGATGTATTAGAATTGGAAGTGATCTTAGAAATGGATTAGCTATGTGAGCATAGAGCACATATTGACTATAAAGAGAAGCAAGTAGAAATTTGAATCAAGGATGGGAAGAAATTTGTGTATCAAGGAGATACCTATGATTAAGGTCCACTAGCATAATCATAGAATGGATGAGTGTACTTGGGAAGCTAAGGAGGGGATGCAGCAGAAGCATCCCTAGTTTTTCAAGAGCGTATGAGTAAGTATTGAAATTCAAGGATGAATTTCTTTTAAGGGGGGAGAATGTAACAACCCACACCCACCCTAGGAGTTTTCATGACCATTTATTCGAATTTAGAGCTATTAAAACAAAATGTGTGCTTTTATAAAAATTCATATGTTATGTGATTGATGAGTAGGTGGCATGATAGATGAGTTCTGATATACATAGTATGAATTATTATTGTGGAATAAGTCATTCATATGAAGTGCATATGCATAAAATAATTTATTTCACGTAAAGTGAATTTTCATGCACAAAGCGATTTTTGAGCATAAAATAATTTTTATGAGCGTTTTTAAAATATTTTTAAATAAATATTTTGGAGGGAATTTCAATGAAAATAATAAAAAAATATTTTATTTTTAATTACTTATAATCAACTCATAAATTAAATAAAAGGCCCAACTTACCAAAAGCCAACTACACACCAAAATACTCATAACCTAGCTTATTAAGGGTAAACTTTGAAATTGCACCCAAGACCCTAAATATTTAAACTAAATTTCAGCCAAACCTTTTTAGACAGCCACCATTTTGTTATTATTCACAATTTTGATAGAAAAATTGTCTCAAAAAATATTCTCTCAATCGAAATTCACAAGGTGTTTTCAAACCTTGTGATTTTCCCGACCATTTTCATAAGTTTTTCTCTTCTTTCAATTTACTATTTGATTTTTATGAAACTAATCATAAGAAAACTATTTTGGGCTGTCTTTTTACTAATTTCTATTGATTAAATTTGGCCTAGGTAAATTTTTGAAAGAGAAATCAATTTTTTCACCAAAAACATAACTCTCTCTACTCGAATCTTCCAAAGGTAAACCCTAAAACTCAAAGTTTAGAATTGTCATGCATAAACACATGGGGGGCTACTAATTTGTATCTTTTTATGTTCTCAATTAATTTTTTTTATGTTTAGATGAAAAATATTGATTTAGATCATATTTTTGTATATTACTGTAATGATCGGAAAGTATGGAAAGCGAGAGAAACTCATGTTTTCACTCTAAAACCTAAAATTAGAATTTTCATGCATATGAATTACCGAGGTTGCCGATTCCTACATATTGATGTTCTACAATGATTTTGGTCATGTTTACATGAAAAATATCAATTTGAATCATGTGTTTATATATTACTGTAATGATTGGAAAGTACCGAAAACAAGAATGATTCATGGTTTTCATCCTAAAACCTAAATTTGAAAATTTCTATGCATATATATATATGGGTGCTGATTGGTGTATTAGGGTATTCTAAAATGATTTTTGCTATGATTACATAAAAAAATATTGGTTTAAACTATGTTTTTGCATATTACTGTAATGAACGAAAAGTATGAAAAGTAAGAAAATTTATGTTTTTCCTTCATAGGTATATTTGGACAATATAGGGATTTTAATCCTAATGTCTATAATTTTTATATGATATATTTTAATGATTATTGACATGCATATATGAATGATAAATGATTTAATTGTATGTTGGTTGAAGGAAAAACTCTAGACATGTCTATAAACAAATAGGGTATACCTAGGGTTTCCTAACCCTATTACTATGTTGTGATTGATATATGTATATGATTAAGTGATATGGGAAATAAGTTTTATGATGTGTTAGAATAAATGGATGATGAGATTGATTGTATGAATTGGTCATAAGAGATAAGCATGACACTTGAAATGTTACTTGTTAAGTTGACATATACAAAAAGTGTTAAATGTACTAAGTTGAATGTTAAATTGAATTGATATTAATATCATAATACATTGTGTCTGACTTTAGAAAAGTCTTGTTATGATTATTGTGTGATTTCATGTGGGCCTATAAATGCAAAGTATGCAAGACTTTGAAAGTCAACATATTATGTGTAAGTGATGAGTGCACCCCTAAGTGCAACTCCAAGTATATGTAAATGTTATATATGCATAGGATAGTTATGGGATAGGATAGCATGATGTTAAACAAAGGCTTAGTATTGAATTAAATATTATATTAGAGCTTAAGGAGTAGTAAAAGGTCAAAGGGGCTATAATACTAGAATCAAAGGAATCATAAGGTGAGTAAATATTATGTTATTGTTATAAGTACAAGCTATCAATAGATGTGAACCTTTGACATTCTTGAAACCCAAGTTCTTTCCTATTTTCAAATACAATTATATGACTTCTTTGTTAAGCTTGAGTTGTGAAAGGAGAATTGGTCTAAAACTATTTTTGATTATCCAATGATAATAAAGAACCTTTGTGATTTGAAGCATAGGTTTATGTCTATTCTAGCCTTTATAACTATTGATGTTTATAGTTTAAACCATGAAGTATAGGAATTCCTTCTTGTCATTTCAAGTCTATCATTAGGTTTAGATCCGTGCTACTCATAAAAGTTTAACTCTTTCATTTTGATGTCTAATATATGTGTAATGACTATAGACAAAGAAATAATAATGAGATATGAATGATATATGTGACTAAATTATATGCTATAGAAATGGGATGAAAAGGATAAAACATGTATACAAGAAAATGATTACATATGTCTAAAAGTGTATAAATGAATATGTACATGTGTTTTATTAGGAATAAATTTTCCATTATATGATAATGGTGATTGATGCCATAAAAAGAGAAACGATATCTAGTAATGATCAGTATGAGAATGAAATAAATCAGTTACATTATATATACATAAGTATACAGTATGAAGTATGTGAATTATATTAAGAAATTTGCGGCTTAAATGCTATCATGTAGACTAGAAGAATAAGAAAGGCAGGGATTTCTCTATCATTGAGGTATATATTAAGTATAGTCAAAGGAGGAATATTAATCTAGTGTGATTTCAAAAAAGAAGGTATCATTCCTATTCAAACCTCTATTGTAAGATGCTTGATTAATTCTGGTGCTACGCATTCGTTGGTATTACCATATTTTGCTAAGAGTTTGGGGAGAGATAAAGAATTAATGAATGAACCTTTAATAGTGTCAACTCCTTTAGGGGAGATTATGAAAGTGAAATGTGCATTTAAGAACTGTGAAGTAGACATTGATGGGCATAAACTTCTTATGGAGTTGTAGAACTTGATGTATTAGAATTGGAAGTGATCTTAGAAATGGATTAGCTATGTGAGCATAGAGCACATATTGACTATAAAGAGAAGCAAGTAGAAATTTGAATCAAGGATGGGAAGAAATTTGTGTATCAAGGAGATACCTATGATTAAGGTCCACTAGCATAATCATAGAATGGATGAGTGTACTTGGGAAGCTAAGGAGGGGATGCAGCAGAAGCATCCTAGTTTTTCAAGAGCGTATGAGTAAGTATTGAAATTCAAGGATGAATTTCTTTTAAGGGGGGAGAATGTAACAACCCACACCCACCCTAGGAGTTTTCATGACCATTTATTCGAATTTAGAGCTATTAAAACAAAATGTGTGCTTTTATAAAAATTCATATGTTATGTGATTGATGAGTAGGTGGCATGATAGATGAGTTCTGATATACATAGTATGAATTATTATTGTGGAATAAGTCATTCATATGAAGTGCATATGCATAAAATAATTTATTTCACGTAAAGTGAATTTTCATGCACAAAGCGATTTTTGAGTATAAAATAATTTTTATGAGCGTTTTTAAAATATTTTTAAATAAATATTTTGGAGGGAATTTCAATGAAAATAATAAAAAAATATTTTATTTTTAATTACTTATAATCAACTCATAAATTAAATAAAAGGCCCAACTTACCAAAAGCCAACTACACACCAAAATACTCATAACCTAGCTTATTAAGGGTAAACTTTGAAATTGCACCCAAAACCCTAAATATTTAAACTAAATTTCAGCCAAACCTTTTTAGACAACCACCATTTTGTTATTATTCACAATTTTGATAGAAAAATTGTCTCAAAAAATATTCTCTCAATCGAAATTCACAAGGTGTTTTCAAACCTTGTGATTTTCCCGACCATTTTCATAAGTTTTTTTCTTCTTTCAATTTACTATTTGATTTTTATGAAACTAATCATAAGAAAACTATTTTGGGCTATCTATTTACTAATTTCTATTGCTAGTCAATAAATCATCATCTAGGTCATAATTGTACATATAGTCTTTTGACTTGAGGGACACTATACCTCATCATCAGTAGTTGGAATTTATTACTACTTACATACTAATGCTATTCAAGTATTGATGTATGGTATGTGATAGTTCTAACTAGTTATATACGAAGGTAAGTAATCGCCAAGAGAGAATTTATTAACTTGAATAAACAAGGAAGAAATCCTATGCTATCTAATTATTCTTGATAATCAAATCCTAGGCCAAGGTAGTAAAGATTCACTAGAAAGGGTTTCTAGCAAGAATCAATTTTATCAAGAATTGAAATCAAGATATAGACATATGATCGAAGCATATTAGGGTTTTACAAATCCATGACCCTAGCTAAGATTAGGATTTCGTAATGAAAAGATTTTAGTGTATGTTAATTATGATCAATGGTCCATGAAATGAATAAGTGATTAAACACTCATATTCATTCTAATTAGGTAGTCATGATATGCAATGCTAGGCGTCACTCATGACTCATAGGACTAAAGGTGAAATAAGGATTTCACATTAGTAGAGAAAAGTGTTTTCTCAATCCCATTGCTAATTAGACATGAACCTAGAAAGTCACACATCTAAAAGTATTCACCTTCTAAGAATAAAAGGTTTACCATAATAATTAATTAAAGTATTTAATTAATTAATTAATGGTAAAAGGATTGAACTTGTAATTGAATTTACAAAGACCTTAGCATGTCTTGAAGTTTAAATCCAAAATGATTTCTTATTAATTAAATCCTAATTTACATATGATATAAATGAGAATGATTTAATTAATTAAAACTATGGATGAGTTCAAAGAATTCATTTTTAGCTTTGGACTAAACCCTAAATGGCGTAAGCCCATTTGTGAAATGGAGAGAGGTAATTTAAGGGGTTAGAGTTTTTCTCCAACCCTAAAGCCTATGTGATGGATTTAGGGGTTAGAGAAAGGTAACCAAGGTCAAAATAGTTTTTTAATTACTTAAGGCTTAATGGAATTTATCATAAACCATAAAAGGTAAATTGGTTTTTTCCATTTAAGCTTAAAGTGAAAAGCAAAATAAATATCTTATTTGTTCCTTAATTTTCAACATAGTTATTGGCTATAAAAGGCAAAATAATGTTGTGAATTAGGGATGCTTTTTGCACATCTTTTCTAATAGAAACCTTATAGAGTAAGTCTTGATAGAAAAAGGAAGGAGAAGAAGAGTTCTTCATAATTTCTTATTCTTTGTTCTTTGTAAAAGAACAAAAGTTTCTTTTATTGAAAAGATAGATCCATAGCAATTAGAAGAAATCAAATGACCAAAGATTTAGGTTAGAAGATCTTGTATTCTATTGGGCTACCAAGAGAGAGAATCAAGAACATCTAAATAAATCAAAGTGAGCCTTGGAGGTGAAGCTTGGTATGGACAATCTAGAGGCTCAACATTTGGGAGCTTTTGGAGAGGAAAGAAGAACTAAAGCTATTGGCTTCAAGAGGTAATTTGATTACCACTTGATCTTCTTTCTTTCTTATATGTTTTACACATTAATTAGATGATTAGATGAATGTTTGTTGGACCCATTTGGGTGTAAGTGAAATTTTAAAATTATTAGAAATTTCACCCACCATGTTGTTTCCACTTAATTTGCGACCAATATTCCTTCAATAATTTGATAATCAAGTAAGGGAAATAAGTAAAGGAGAAAGAAATACATAAATATGAATGTCAATAAGAATTAACATTGAAGTACATGACATGTATAATGATTAAATTCGATTGGATGCATTATAAGAGGAACTTGAAAATTTAAAAGAACATACATGCCTTATTGGGCTCAACAAGAAGACCTTACTAAGGAATAAATGAATCTTCTTTAGGAAGAGAAAAGGAAAAATCAAAGTATAGGATACAAGGAACTAAAAAGGAATTGGATTAGAATACTAGTGTAATTACATGAGATTTATTGTGATAAATTTACCAAGTAAACTAAAATGAGAAAGAGTATGGTACAAGATGAAATAGAATTATTCAAAGTTGACAATAGATATCTTGTCACTGAAGTTCTTTACTAATAATGCAATCTTTGAAATCCAAATTAAAACCACTCTGATTGATAAAATTAATTTGTTTAGTTGAAGTAAGTTAGAAAAACATAGGTCATGGACCATTAGGAGTGAACTTACTTCAACTTAGATGTCTTATATCTGATGCGGAGACAACTAGATCACCTTCTATTACACAAAAGGATAGAAATCGAAGAAGTTTGGGAATGTTTGCATATAGATGCATCAATACCATTTGTGAAATGATTAGTGAGAATTTATCTACTTTATTGTGTGTGTGTGTGTATAGACCCCTCCATATGATAGTGTGCAATGAGATCTATTATTAAGAAATTAGAAATAACTACCTAACAAAGGATTATGATTAAAGAAAAAATGAAGCACAAATATTGTTAAATCATTTCATATAAAATTGAAAGTCACTAGCGAAATACAAGACCTAATGAATAAGGAACTGCAATTGATGAAATTAAGGAAAAAGTGAAAAAGAATGACAAAGATGAACTATGTATGCAAGAAAATTATTATATATCTTACTTTATAAGTGTGTATATAGACATATATAAAAGCAAGTATGAAAACGACAAGAATATTAAATTCCAGAGTAATTGAGACAATTAGTAATGATAAAGTGTGAGAATGATAAAGATGAACTATGTATGCAAGAAAATTACTATATATCTTACTGTATAAGTATGTATATAGACGTATATAAAATCAAGTATGAAAATGACAAGAATATTAAATTCCAGAGTAATTAAGACAATTAGTAATGATAAAGATCCAAGAATATCTATATGCTAATTTGAGATTCTATAAAATTATAAAGATTCAGTGTACAACTATTAAATTGGTATGTGGAGATAGCACATATAAGTTAGTGAAGGATTTAAGCTGAGCTTTGTTATATTTTTCATTTGTAAATAATTATGTATATACTGTATAGATATTATACATTCAAAAGATGATAAAACAATTAAAGTTGTAGAAAAAGCTTTAACAAAGGACAAATTGATTGAAAATTTGGTTTGATAAACTAAGTAATCAATTCCTTGTAGACATATATGGTTAAGGATTGATTAATTATGGAATGAGTTCTTCAATAGTAAGTGAAGAGCAGAAATGGAAATAATTTATCTAAAGAGTTGGTAGTTGTAATTTGTAATGAGTATTAAGAGTGATTATGACCATCGGACATAGGATTATAGCATTTTAAGTTACTATTGTAAAGATTTAAAGTAAAACAATAACATCTTTGTATAGGGCTTTAAATATTATAATGCAAGATAAAGTGTCCAAAAGAATCATGAAAGATATTTATATTACCCTAAGATTGTTAAGCCAATAATGTGTTTGACATGAGATATAGACTTATAGTATGCAAATTGACAAAAGGGATATTACATAATTGTTTGTTTAGAAAATTAAGGTAACATTGATTTCATAATAGATCTTATGATATAAGAGTTGTTATTAAAAAGGAATTATCAGAAAAATTTGAATAATTAGGCTAGCGAGAAAATGATAAAAAATTCATTGGGATAATAAATGTGTATGAAAAAACAACTGAGACATTAAACCTAAGTATTATCATTTGCCTTATGAATCAGGAGTATCTATTTTAAAAATTTGAGGACAAATTTTCTAAAGGAGAGTAAAATGTAATACCTAAGGTTTCCCTAACCTATTAGAGTCAATAATAGTGACAATATAATATTCATCTACTGTAACATTCAAGGCCTTTCTAGTATATTAATAATCATAAGAATACCATAAGAAATCATTTTAATGAATAATGTGACAATGAGTAAAGAATGTAATTAATATGACCTATGTTAAATAATGTTTGACTTAATGTGACCTATGTTAATAATTCATATAAAATATGAATCTAAGATGCTAGTGAATAGGCATTAGCATCTCCTAAGTCATTGGGAGATAATAATAGTGTCATGAGAAATTGATTTCAATAAAAGTTACAATGGTACAATAGAAGTCAAACTTAGTTTGACCTAGTAAGTCTATATGAATTACATACTTAAACAATGCTATTGAAGGGCTAGAAAATGTGCACTATAGAGTGAATAAGATTTATTTAGCAATGTCTAGAGTGTGTAGTGATATTAGAAGGTAGAAATATGTATATTAAAGTGAAAGAAATAAAATGAAAAAATGCATTAATTTACCAAGTTTGAAATGTGGGAATATTGATTCGTTAATGGGCTTTTGGACTCTAAAGCTTAAGCCCATTGGATGCCCGACCCATAAAGACTAAGAATAGATGAGCATACACTTAACTAGAGTTAGAAATAGCTAACCATGGTTAAATGGGTGTAGGATGAGCTAGCCACAAAATTTGACTAAGAAGCCACCATTTTTAACTAAGACAAATCATTTTCTAACTTGAATTCTCACTTTTCCTACACCAAAGCTACATTCATTTTTGCTCTTTTCACACCATATAATGACTATCACCAAATTAGATAAAATTCTAGCCATACATTTTGATTAAATCCTAGTCGTTGGATTAAGTGTGATTAAATCACCACTATTGAACTTGCATATATAAACAAAAAGATGTGCAATTTTCTTCATTTTTTGCAAAAGCTATCACAAAAATATATCATAATATAGAAATAGACTTTAAATTCCATGCCACCACCATAGTAATTCAAAACAAGGCTTCCCAAGGTAAGATTTTATGCTCATATCTTCCTTTATGTGTTCTAAACATGACTTTAGTGTTATAGTTGTAAAAAGTTTCTTTTTTTTTTCCATCTATATGATTCGGCCAAAAGCAAGTATAATAAAAAAATATTTATTTATATGTTCTTTGATTAAATATGGGGATTGGGCTTGAGAACTTGAGGTATGTCAAGTAAAAACAAGCAAGGGAAGCAAAGAGCACATGTAAAGGAACATTAGCACTAGATTCAGCCTCTCTTTGATTTAGTGTAAAGAATTATTTTAAAATTTATTTGATGTTATCTAAGGTTATTTGGGATGGAGAATAGCGGTTTGGAAGCATCAAGTTGAATTATAGAAGCTTATTTCAACACTTGAAATTTTGGAGACATAACTTATGTTAAAAGAGGAAGTTCAAGATCTAGTAATTATTTTCCATGTTTGATTGATGATATAGGCTTTTTAATATGCTATTCTCATAATTTTATGATCAATTTGAAGATTGGATGAGGAATTAATAGTTTTCCTCAAATTCTATGGTTTATGGACGTATTGGGAATTTTGTGAACTAAACTTGAATTCATAAAATTGAAGGGGGAATTAAGCTTAAGAATAGTGCAACATGTTTATATAATGTTAATTTCAAAATTCAATTGATAGAATTGATTTTCTCCAAATTAAATAAATTAGGTTCAATTATGGAATTGGAAGGTGAAAGTAGAATTATTCCATGGAATATTGGAAATTGTTTAAATTAATTTTAATTAAGTATTATGAAGTTGAAATGTGAAATTGGAAGTAAAAGAATTATCTTTCCTTGAGTGAATACATTTGGCTATTTGGAAAACAATTAAGGAAAGTGTTAAAATTAGTGGCAAGCATATGTATATTGTTTCTTGACCCTAAAAGAAATAAGTTAGCACTACAATAAACAACATAAGAGTGTTAACAAATTAAGCTAAATTTAAAATAATGTCATAACAAGTGATTATTATGTAATTGAAATGCAAATGTGTAGAATCTAAAGACAAGGACAAGGACAAGGACATTATCTAAATTTGCGAGGAGCACTGCTAGCATTAAAGTTAAATGTAAATAGGAGCAAAGGAGTCTAATGTGAGTACTTAATAATATAATATGATACGTGCCATGTTTTAAAACCCATTTTTGATCAAACTATCCTTATTGAAATATCCTAATTTCTTGTTAAACATGAATTGCCTATTGAATGTTGTATTTAGGTATGATATTTCTTGGTGGCATTTGGCCATTGTGAACCTTTTCATATTGATTTCATAATATGACCCTTGATGACAATTATTCTTGTATTGGTATAATTTCCATTGAATTCCTTGTTATCCTTTCATTAAATTCCTATTGATAACTAGAAATACCCTTCTGGTGTAGGGTAATACATCAGACCTTGTGCACTTAGTATAAGCTTGTGGGTAGGGTGAGAGTACCTAACCTTTGTTAAGGGGAACACCTAACTGTAAGACCTGATCAATCTTGCGTAATGTGATACATGTGAGTGAGCAAGGGTTAGGCTACCACTCTTTAATTCATATGTGTGGGAAGCATTTTGCTTCCAATCAATTATTATTTTTGCTAAAGATATTGTTTCTATCTTAAATGAGAAATTGATCTATAAAGACAATTTTGATTAACATCGTGCCATTTTCATAATGAGCCCATCTTGATAAGAACCACCATACTCACCCCATATTGTATTATTATGTACTCACTAAATTTTGTCTCATTCCTTAGTTGTTTAAATTTTTTAGGTAAGATTGACAAGTTAGCAAGGTAAATTCCAAGTCCTATTCTTCCACTTGAAAGTTGCTCTGCTAATTTCATATGTTGTGAGTCTTGGTTATATGACTATGAAGATCATTGGTTTAGAACTCCATAGTTACCAAAGGTTTAGCACTAAAATGTTATTGGGCTTATATGTATTGTAATTACTATTATAATAGTGTATTAAGTTATGAACATTTGGATAATGACATGAAATATAAATCTAGAAATTTGACGAGTTGAGTACATAAATGGTATTAATAAGTAAGTAATTGGTAATATGTAAAATGATAAACTAGCAATGGGCAATAAGGAAAGATAATCAGGTTCCGATCTTGGGATAAAATTCAATATGATAAATGGTAAAGAATTATAAGTTAAATAGAATTCTACGAGTTTAGGTGACTTTATGTCTCCCTATGTCCTAGGACTGTTACAAATTAATAAGTGGGTTGTGACATGCGGTTTGAGTTAGTCTTGATTTTTTGATGAATTGGGGTTTGAGTTGTTCTTAATTTTCTATTTTGTGGCTTCGAATACAATCCCATAAAAATTATAAAGAGGAAAGAAAGGGATAGAGAGTGAACACGGAGAGATGGTGGTAGCAATTTGTTGATTGTTTAGTGAAATTCAACTCAATCCCATATCTTATATGAAAGTTATTTTTTTTTATTTTTGGTTTGTAATTTTAATAATTCAAAAAAATTATATAATTTTAACATTTTCAATTTATTATTTAAAAATATATTTTATTTTTTAAATTTTTAAATAGTTAAAAATTTAATTTTTTAATTTTAATAATATGATGTGGTAATATGACGTATCCAGCTTAGTTAGTATTTGTAAGTGATGTGCCACATCAGATTTTTAGTGAGGTTTTCATTAGAATTAGTGTAGTGGCCTGCCGGTAAAAAAAAAAAAAAAAAGCTTAGTAATCAAATTTAAAGAAATTAAGGTTTAGGGACTAAAACTGAAAACAGGGGAAATTTTAGTGATCACCAGTACATTTTATCCAGTGATTGATATTTCAAATTGAGTGTGTAATTGTGTAGTTAAATGGTTTAATTGCATGAATTGTACTTTAATTTGATTAATTGAAATGTAATTGAATATTTCCCCAATTTTTCCAAATTTAGAGATTTTGATCAAATGTGACCTTACGATACTATATTTAATTATTCAAATTGATTGTTTAGTAATGCAATTGAATGATTTAATTTCATTAACTAGGACTCAATTAGGTCAATTGATGATCAATTGGATGTTTTCTCCAAATAACCCCATTCAGCCAAGTTAGGGTTTCCAAACCTTTGATGTTTAATTCCAATTGCATGTCCAATTGAAATTCCCCACACTTTAATTGAATGATTTAAGGCTCAATTGGAGAATTGATTGTATAAAATGTGTTTTTTCCAATTTTTATGGTTGAGCCAATTAGGGTTTCCTTAGCCAAATGCAATTGAATGAGTTATTGGGCTTACATGAGATCTAATTACATGATCCTAGTGTCAATTTAAAATTTGATTGATGAATTAATGGTTTTCCTCAAATTGAACTTAGAAATTAGGGTTACTTGAATTGTAACTGATGATGTGATTGAGTGTTATTATGTATGTTTTTGAATTGTGAAGTGTTGAATTTGTGCAATTAGATTAATATGATGAGAATTGAGCACTTAGGCCATTTGGTCATAATGAAAGTGGGAGCCTTAATACTCCATCAATGAAAATGAACATGTTTTTAAGTTAACCTCTATGTATGACTCAATGTGGTTAATTATTGATGAGTTGTATAGCCTTCCTTACTGTGCTAGAGTTAGAGTAAGTTTAGTGTCACATCCTAAATTTTTGAGATATGATGGTCCTAGAATATGGGGAGACATAAGGTCACTCACGCCCATAAAACCCACTCATACATACAATAACATTGCCTAGGATCTTACCAAAACCTCATACATTAACTTAATTGTCCAATAAGAAGGAAAACTTTAACTAGCATAAGCATAATTTAAAGAAAATACTTTTAGATACAATCCATACAAAAAGAATATTTAAGACTCCAAGTAAATTATCAAATAAATAATATTCCAAAAATGAAACTCTCAGAGCATCTAAAAAGACTCTTCATATGATAGCATGATAATAAAATTTGGACAAGGAAATTCTCTAAGCGAAGTAGATTGCTTGAGCCATTACCTTGTCTTCTCATAATGCTCGCTTGGAACCACATAGAGAAAAGGAGTGAGATAGATGATCTTAATTAGTAAACAATATAACTTATACAATAATACATATCCCTTAGAAAGGGCTTATAGCTTATAGCTCATAGATTATAATTTGTAATTCATGACTGATAGTTTGCAATTTAATAAGGTTCGCAGAAATCACACTTATTACTTGTGAGTGAAGACCCTATTCAATTCACCTATGAGTGAAGACCCTGCTCAATTCACTCGTGAGTAAAGACCCTGCTCAATTCACTTGAATTTACTTATGAGTGAAAACTCTTACTCAATTCACTTGTTAGTAAAGACCCTCCTCAATTCACTCCAATACACTAAAGAAGCGTAAAGCTTATCAGGCCCCACAGCTAGAACCACCCCTTCTAGCTGAGGTGGATACTATGCCTCTATCTATTGGGTTAAGACTATGTGCACATATTTTGATGATTACCTGCTTTGGCACGAGGATTTCTACATAAAAGGTTCATGGGTACCATAGTTAGAGCTAATGGCAATCACTTATAACAATAGCACTTAAAAAGGCAATAACATATAGCACAATAGCAATAGCAGTTTAACTTATTGAATAGAAGATAAACAATAGTGTAGTTCTAGAAAGAAAGTAAGGTAAGGCAACAATTACACGGTTCTTTCTTATCACTGAATAAACATTTATAGTTTCAAACTAATTGTCCTTTAGCAACCCAAGTTTATCAAAGAATTCATATAATCATAATTTAGGATAGAAAAGAACTTGGGTCTCAAAGATCTCAAAGGTTCACATGACATGATAACTTATACATGTAACTTGAACATAATGTTTACTCACCTTGTGGTTCCTTTGCTCCTAGTACTTGTAGCCCTTTGAACTTCTACTACTCCTCAAGCTCTAATATAATATTTAATTCAATACTTAGCATTTGCTTAATCATCATGCTATCCTATCCCATAACTACCACATGCACATATAATATTCATATACACTTAGAGTTGTACATAGAAGCGCACTCATCACTTGCACATAACATGTTGACTTTCAAAGTCTTGCACACTTAGCCTTTATAAGCCCATATGAAATCACATAATAACTCATACCAAGAATCTTATAAAGTTAAACGTAATATATCATGACCTTAATATCAATTCAATTTAACATTCAACTTAGTACACTTAACACTTTCTATATATGTCAACTTAACAAGACCCTTCAAGTGTCATGCTTATCTCTCATGACCAATCTATACAATCAAACTCATAGTCAATTTAAGATCATTAATTCATTTTTAAATCATCATAAAACCTATTTCCTATATCACTTAATCATATTAACCATACATAGTAATAGAGTTAGGAAACCTTATGTATACCTAATTGTCTCTAGACTTGTCTAGAGTTATTCCTTCAACCAACATACAATTTTATCATTTATCATTCATATGTACATGTCAATAATCATTAAAATATATCACATAAAAATTATAGATATTGAGATTAAAATCCCTATGTTGGCCAAATATACCCATCAAAGAAAAACATGAATTTTCTTACTTTTTTCACTTTCCGTTTATTACAGTAATATGCAAAAACATAGTTTAAATCAAGATTTTTCATGCAAATATAACAAGAATCATTTTAGAACATCCTAATGCACCAATCAGCATCCATATGTGTATATATTCATGAAAATTTTCCAACTTTAGATTTTAGGATGAAAACCATGAATCTTTCTTATTTCCGGTACTTTCCGGTCATTACATTAATATATAAACACATTATTTAAACCAATATTTTTCATGTAAACATGAAAAAAATTATTTTAGAACATCAACATGTAGGAATTGGCAGCCCTTGGTAATTCATATGCATAAAAATTTCAATTTTAGGTTTTAGAGTGAAAATCATGAGTTCTGTTGCTTTTCGGTATTTTTCGATCATTATAGTAATATACAGAAATATATTTTAAATCAATATTTTTCATCTAAACATAAAAAAAAATCAGTTTAGAACACAAATATGTGCAAATCAATAGCCCCCCTTGTGTTTATGCATGAGATTTCAAATTTTGAGTTTTAGGGTTCACCTTTGGAGGATTCGTGAAAAAAAGTTTGTGTTTTCGGTGGAAAAATCAATTTCTCTTTCAAAATTCCACCTAGGCCAAATTTTTCAAGAAAAAATATAGTAAATACATAGCCCAAAATAATTTTCTCATAATTAGTTTCATAGAAATCAAATAATAATTTGAAAGGAGAGAAAAACTTACGAAAACGATTGCGAAATCGCAAGATTTGAAAGCACCTTCTAAATTTCGGTTAGGAGAATATTTTTTAGAGAATTTTTTTGCCAAAATTATGATGAATAATAGAATTCTGGCTGCTCCCTAGGGCTGGCTGAAATTTATGTTTAAATATGAAGGGTTTTGGCAAAATTCCAAGTTTACCCTTAATGAGCTTGGTTATGAGTGTTTTGGTATAGTAGGTTTTTGAAAAATTGAGCCTTTATTTAATTTATGGGTTGATTATTGGTAATTAAAAATAAAATATTTTTCTTATTATTTTCATTAAAATTTGCCCCAAAATATTTATTTAAAAATATTTTAAAAATACTCATAAAAATTATTTTATGTTTAAAAATTGCTTTTTGCATGAAAATTCATTTTATGTGCAATAAATTATTTTATACTCATGCACTTTATATAAATCACTTATTTCACCATAATAATTCATATTATGTATATTAGAACTAATCAAACATGCCACATACACATTAATCACACCACACATGAATTTCCATAAAAAGCACATATTTTGTCATAATAGTTCTAAATTTAAGAAATTTAGTCACAATACTCCTAGAGTAGGTGTGGGTTGTTATATTTAAATTATGTCTAAGTATAGTACTAAGTGTTGTATGAATGGTGTTATAGCATTGTAGAGAACAAAGAAAAGAGTAGTGATTGTGAGACTGAGAATATCGCTAAGTTAGAAGCAAAGGAGCTAAGGTGAGTACATGTGATACAAATAAGGCCAAATATAAAGGCAAGGATCCAACTCAGCTTCCCAATGGTCCCATTATAAGAGCAAGAATGAAGAAATTCAAGGACGCACTAAATGGGATGATTCAAGGCTTGTGGGATGATCTTGCCACAATTCAAGAATGCAAGGATGGACCATTCATCAAAATGGGGATTCAAGACTCAAATTAGAGTTTGGTGACAATAATCCAAGTGGATGAAGGCCAAAACATGGAGAGTCAAGCTTCAAACATGGCCATGAGATGAAATTGCGCAAGTGCTGAAAACTAAGGTTCGTCGTGACTACGACAAGTGTTGCGACCTTGACAAAAATAATGTTAGCCCTTTGTTGCAAGCGCAATGAATGTCAGGGTTGTGTAATTTGTTCTATTTTCCAAATTGGGTTATTTTACTTTATTTTTATTTTTTTTTTTATGTTTAGGGCTTTAAACTTATCATATTGAGTAGCCCAAATTAGTTATAAATTATTACTTGTTTAGGAATTAATTTCTAACTATGAATCTTTAATCCTTGTTTAAGAAGATTTTCTAATCTATAGTTGATTCTAATTTAGGATTGAGCCACTATATAAACTCAACCATTCATGTAAAATTCAATTAAGTTTTGATAAAAAAAATTTCAGTTTATTCTTAAGTGAGTTTTCGCTTGTTTTTTATTTTTGTTTGAATCAAGTTCATACAATCAAAGTTAATTACTTTGTGCGTATTATCCAAGGCTCTCTTTCACAAGTTGGTATTGTGCTGCAGAGTTCATATTCCAAAGTTGAACATAATTCCAAGATGCTCTATCACAAGTTGAATTTGCATCACGGACTTAGGGAAAATCTAATTTAGTTTTCCAAGGAGTTGCTTCCGAGTGTAAAGATATTGAGTCTCAAATTTAATATACTTGGAGTTCATATCAACATGTTATGCTAGCATCAATATGTGCATCAACACGTGTGATATAGGAAAACCACATGAAATTGTGAAATCCTAGCTAGTGTTACCACTATATACCTATACCCAAATTAATATCTTTTGCCATGCTATGATTAACCATTGAAGGTTTTATGTCTATTTCTACATTTTATAAAAATATGAGATTCATTGTAATCCCAATAATTGCCTTTCCAATATCCATATCATACTTAAAATGATATTTGGCCTTTAGCCAATAGCAAATTACATCATCTTATTGGAACTCTTTCTACAACTAAATTATTTATGAGATTACCAGCACAATTCTAGTAACCATTCTTTCACTATACCTTTCATATCCAAAATGGTATCCTTCTTTTCATGCTAAGACTAATTGATGAAGGCCTTTAGTCGAATTCCAAATTGCACGATCACATCATTGATACCCAATTGTGACATGGAATGTTATTGAAAACTTAATTGAAATCTTCAAACATTTTATCATCCATATATGCCATGTTACTCAATTGCTAAATGAGAGCACTATTGAAAACCCCATTAAATCATTGAGGCATAATTATTTTTGTACAGGCCATATTGTTCAATTCTTATGTGATATACACATTATATACGTACAAATCCTTTGAAAGCAGAAAACTTCGACTAATACGGGGTTATATTTCAGACCTGTGCATATGGTATCAAGCTCGCGGATAGGGTGAGCGTATCGAGACTCTAGCTAAGAAGGGTCAGAGGTACTAACCGTAAGGCTTGACAAATCTTACGCTGTGATAAGTGTTAGGGGTAGGTAAGGCACTAGCCACCACTCCTTTATAGTAAGGAAGCATACCGCCTCCAATTTACTGGTTTCTGCTAAAATTCTTACATGATATATATATTGAACCTAGATAATTAATCTCTATTGCTTTATTTATATCCACATGCATATTATATTAGTATAGCATATTCTCACTAAGTTTATCTCACCCATAGTGGTTTATGTTTCTTAGGAAGAGCTAGAAGGTTAAGCAAGATAATCATCTCAAGTACCTCACCAGCACTTGGGAGGTTGCATTGTTAATGATGATGATTTTGTATTAAATTTTTGTGAACTCCATAATCTAGTTAAAGCTCCGACAGTCAGATCATGGATGTCTGTAATTTGGAATTGTTATTTATTTAGTAACACTTATTTATGGCGTGTAATAATTATAAGACTATAACTGCTGGTATGAGTATTATAATGCATGAATTATAAGTTAATATTTGATTTGGGACAAATGATGGCATTAATGAATTTTAAGATGAGTAAGATGCACGAGTAATCGAATAATGAAATTAACTGAATATAACAGTTGGGCTACGATCTTGGATTACTATGTATCAGATAGTATGGAGTATTAAGTGTTCTACATATTTGAGTGATCTTATATCTCTCTAAGTCATAGAACTGTCGTATCTTAAAGACCAAGATGTGATATATACATTATGTAAAATAAAAATTACATCCAAAACAAATATGGAGCAACCAAACATAACCTAAAATGCAAGAAGTGACAGCACTGTTGCAATAGCTTCTGCTTAGATTTTTTGTTCATTGGAACCCTTTCCACTACCTTATAATGGAAACCTTTGAGTCATACATACTAATGTGAATATTTTAGTAATTTCAGATTGATTACAAAATTTCTCCGTTAAACACGGTCAGGCGGGGCCAGTGACATTGTGATAGGCCGGTGGGGGAACATTGTGCGAAAATCACAAGGCCTAACAGAAAGGATCAAAAGAGTAATTAATTTCATTTCTTTTTTTAATTTATTTTGATTGATTGATTGGTTGGCTAATAATAATACAAATAAATAAATAGAAAATTGAAAAATAAATAAATAATAGAATAGAATAGAGTAGAACAGATCCTCTCAAAAGATTGTCTGTGTCTCTACGTATTTGACCTCTTCATGTTTTTTATGGTTTGTTTTTGTTAAACCTCCCATATATATATTGTCCTCCATTAAATCCTCCCGATTTCATTGTTCTCTCTTATTTTTCCTTCTTTCTCTTCCGTCTGTCTCCATTTCCTTTCTGAAATGGCGCTATCTAACGGAGAACACAAGATTGCCGTCAAAGGTAATCCGCCGGAAAGTGGACTTGATGATGACCGGAAAATAAACGGGAACATTGAGGAGGAAATTCGGGCACAAAAATATTTAAATGATCAACAACAACGGGAAGAATTCACCGACGTCGAGATGAAGGAGACAGAATTAGCAGATAATACTAATAAGGACTTAACGGCCAAGATATCGGACCATATCGAAACTATCTCGCCCGATAGTCACGTGCCTCAGATATCGGATGATGCAGAGCCCCACAACAGTCACGTGTCCGAAAAGGAAGAAAATATAGCCGTTACAGACCACGATCATCTACAAATAATCCAACCTCTCTCTCAACTCCCAAAACCAGAGGCACCCCCAGGTCTTTCACCTTCTCCACCAAAACAAAGCGGAGAGTTTTTGAACCGATCCAAATCCTTATCAGAGAGTTTATCCGTCAATATGCCGGCTATCGGAAAATTCCTTAAAGAGAGAAGCAATAGTTTATCGGTGTCTATTGCAAGTCGATTATTGTCTCTAAGAAATGGCAGCAATGAGCAACTTGATGATGACGAGACAAAGTTGAGGTCCATGGACTCGGCCGTTACCGAATTTAACATATCGGGGCTCAAAGTCATAGTGAGGGTCAAGAACGAAGATGAACTGAAAGGGCGAATAAGTTTCTTCTCGAGGTCAAACTGCAGAGATTGCACGGCAATTCGATCATTTTTCAGAGATAAAGGATTGAAATTCGTGGAGATTAACATCGATGTGTTTCCAGAAAGAGAGAAAGAGTTGATAGACAGAACAGGGAGCTCCCAGGTGCCGCAGATTTTTTTCAACGATAAGCTATTTGGGGGATTGGTAGTGTTGAATTCGTTGAGAAACAGTGGAGATTTCGACAAGAGATTGAAGGAAATGTTAGGGAGTAAATGTTCGAGTGATGCGCCTGCAGCACCTGTATACGGATTTGATGATCCAGAGGAGGTGGAGACGACGGACGAGATGGTGGAGATCGTTAGGGTCTTAAGGCAGAGATTGCCAATTCAGGACCGTCTGATGAAGATGAAGATTGTGAAGAATTGTTTTGCTGGATCTCAGATGGTGGAGGTACTCATTCACCACTTGGATTGCGGCAGAAAAAAGGTACGCGCCTATCTATCCATTGTTGCTGTTTCCCTTATTTTATCTCGTGCCTCGCGATCTATTGTATTAAGCATACTCGCGTTTCTGTGGCCGTTAGATCACTTGTTTCCATGTGATTGGATGTTGGTATATGTCGTCAGTTTTTATGGTATTCTGGTTGACTTTCAGTCTTAGGTTGGAAAGTGCCCAAGTTCAAGTTGGAAGTCGCTGGCTATTCTGATAGGTAAGAGTAGTCAAATGCTAGAGGAAGTGACTATTGGACTAAACTTTCTTTCAAAAATTAAAAAAGAAAAAAAGATTAGCTTAACTTAATTTTATAATTTTTTTTTGAAGTTCAAATGCATCTTCATTAATCTTTCTATCTTAAAACCGTTTAAAAAAAAAAACTACATTAAATCATAGTACTTTAATTTATTTCAATTTGATAATGGTTAAATAATTAAATTTTATTTCAAATTGCATTGAATTGAATAATGTATACCTTTCATTAAATATGTTATAATTTTCTTGAAAAATAAAAATAATAAATTGGATCTAAACTTAATTTTAATTATAAAAATAGTAATCTAATTAGAGGAAGAAGGGATTAAACTTAGGGCTAGTGATTTGGTTTACAACGGAGAAAACATGAATGATGAGGAACGCTCAGGTGGCATGATTAATCACCTAGCTAGTTTGTTGGAATTAAATAGATGATTATGTCGATAGCTAGCCATTTTTGTGTATATTTTAATTAATAATATCCATATAAATATAACTGTTATAATTTGAAAACAGAGATTGCCCATTAGCACCAAATTATTTTTACTTGATCCAACAACATTATAAATCATATAATTATGATCTTTTTATTGATTTTTACTTGATACAGCAACATTATGAATGTATAATTGTGATCTTTTTCTTGATACAGCAACATTGTTCGAGTGAGTAGTCCAACCAACATGTCAAAATAATTGCAAAATTTATTATCAGTTTAAACTATGACTTTAAAAAATTATGATTTTTTTTTTATTAATTTACTAAGATTTAAAACAATCCTAATAAAATTAGAACATAAAATTATTAAAATTTGTGAAAATTTCACCCATTAGACTTAATTTTTATTTTATAGTTTTATTTTATTTTTTAAATTTTACAATAAATTAATATTATCAAATAGATGGATGAATGTTTTTTAATTATCCAGGCCACCACTGGTATATGTTTATTAAAATAAAAATATGAAGCTTTTACATTCTAAGTTGAGAAGGTGAAAGGAAATGATAGTAGTAACTGATTTATTTATGTTTTGAATGATGGACCAAACCCAACGTGTCAAAATGATAGCTCGGAAAGTTGAGAAAGAAACGTGAAGGCATGAGTGAAGAGTGTGATCACGTCTTTGCTACGCTCCGCTTCTCTCTTGTGAGTCTTGTCTCATGAAAAAGGCAAACGCGGCATTGCCCTTGACTTTGCCAAATTTTGTGGCTTTAATTGCTGCGGTCCCAATTTTGGTTTTATCAATCACTGCAAGCTTTCATTTTTCTTCTTCTTCTTTTTCTTTTTTTCTTTTTTTAAATTTCAACAGATAGGTATAGTTTAGAACAACTCATTTGAAAGAAAAAGTTAAATTCAATTCAATTTTATGAATTGAATTTTTATACAAAATCTGTTACAAACATTAATTGTGTATATAAATAATAATAAATTTAATTTTTTGAAATCATTTCTTTTCCATACTAAAAGAATTGAATTTTATAAATAATTATCTCATTCTAAATATGAGAATCAATAAATATAAAATTTATTTAAATTGAATTCTTGCAAAATGTGATGGAATTTTCAAACAGAGATATCCAAATGATGTAAAAATGGAGATGATTTTGTTAATTTTTGAAGTGGTCCATATCTTCGCTTACTCTGGATGATTTAACGGCTGCTTGAATGCGCTATAGGTACTATATATATATTCTTGCTAGATATGGTTTCAACTTTGAATAGTGTCCCTTACCATATGCCTCATTTGACTTTTCTTTAAACATTTGATATTTTCTTGTGCGAATATTTTAGTTATGTTAGACATGTCATCAACCTAATTAATTGATTTCTTTAATGAAATATTTTAAATTTTAAATTTTAGATTTTGTTTGAAAACAATATATCTTATTATGAAGTCGATCATCCTTTTTTCTTTTTTTTTAATATGCTAATGGATTTTTAAACTTTAATGGTTTAGGCTGTTGAGATTGGTAAGAAGCTAGCAAGGAAGCATTTCATTCATCACGTTTTTGGGTAAGAGTTATTATGCACCCTGAAACATAATTAAATATGAGTTTTAATTAATTTGCAGATAGAAAATTGAAAAAGTTTTGGTTAATTTGTGAAGGGAAAATGAGTTTGAAGATGGAAATCACTTCTATCGTTTTCTTGAGCACCAGCCATTCATTCCTAAATGCTATAATTTTCGAGGATCTACAAATGACAGTGCACCAAAGTCAGCAATTAAGATTGGTCAAAGGCTCTACAAAATAATGTCTGCAGTTCTTGAGTCTTATGCCTCCGATGACAGGTCCCATCTTGATTACGCTGCCATTAGCAAAAGTGAGGAATTTCGGAGGTATATTTTCTTTTCTTGCAATTTGTAAATGAACAAGTCACTTATGGTTGAGTTTGACAGCACTTTACAAAAAATCTGATTTTAGATTAAAAAATAAGGAAGAAATAACCATTTTTCCTTTAATTTTTTATAGGTTTAAAACTGATTTCCGGCGGCAAATAGCTATCAGATTTCTTATTTAGCTCAAAATCTTTTTTTTTTTCTAAAAGTAATGCTTAACCGGGCATATAATATAATAATATATAATTACTATCAGTGCTAATAATTATTATAATCACTGCAGATATGTAAATTTGGCTCAAGATCTTCATAGGGTGGATCTGTTGGAACTGTCTACAAATGAGAAAATGGCCTTGTTTTTGAACTTGCATAATGCTATGGCGATCCATGCAGTAATTAGAGTAGGGTGTCCAGAAGGGGTAATCGACAGGAGATCATTCTTTTCGGACTTCCAATACATTGTAGGAGGCTCTCCCTTCTCTCTTAATTCAATAAAGAATGGAATTCTCAGAAACAATCGAAGATCTCCTTACTCATTGGTCAAGCCCTTCGGTGCTGGAGACAAGCGCTTAGAGGTAAAATCCAATCCAATCCAACCATTTCTTTCCCTTCCTCAAATATCCCAATTCATAAGTCATCTTTGGCTGCATATTGATAGAAATTGAAAGTCGAAGCTTATTATTAAATGTGCATTCTGAAGTATAGTTTTTGAACAAAAATGGCAGATAGCTCTTCCTAAAGTGAACCCATTAATTCATTTTGGACTGTGCAATGGGACAAGGTCAAGTCCTGCTGTGAGATTTTTCACAGCACAAGGAATTGAAGCTGAATTAAAATATGCTGCAAGAGACTTCTTCCAAAGAAGTGCAATGGAGGTAGACTTGGATAAGAGGACAGTTTATCTCACAAGAATCGTCAAGTGGTGAGTAATTAATGAAGAATTTCTTCAAAATCAATAATAATATATTTGCTAAAGAAGGCTATGACATGACAATTAATATCAATTTGTTATTTTATTATGCAGGTTCGATGCAGATTTCGGGCAAGAGAAAGAAATTCTCAAGTGGATTATCAACTACTTGGATGCAACAAAAGCAGGTCTTTTGACCCATCTTTTGGGAGATGGAGGTCCTATCAATATTGTGTACCAAAACTATGATTGGTCTGTCAATTCCTGATGTGCCCACATAGTAGAAAGAGAGAGAGCTAGAGGGAGGGGGAGAGAGAGAGAGAGAGAGGAAGAGAGAGAGTGCATTGACCACAGGCATTTTGTATATAATACCCAATATTTGGATGCCGTCACCTGGCCAATATAGGGGATTTATTGATTTACAAGCGATATAAACTTTATTGATTTATTTTTTGATTTTCAAATGAAAACAAGATTCTGGTTATTCAAATAGGAAACCACTGCTCGTGGTTCTTAATTATACCCACGTGATACTGGAATAAGATGCCAAAGGAGTTATGGATTTGTTTTACTCTACCACATCTGATGATTCAGAATTTGGTGCTATTCTTTGTTTTTGCAGGGTTTTAATCAATAGTTTGCATGATGCAATTATTTTATTTGTAAAGCTGGTTGCCAGTATTTTTGCTAAAGTCACTCGTTCTTATGCTAGTGCTTCATTGTGGCACGTAGCTCCTGTGCATGATGTTTTGCTATTGATTAATGAAATTACATTTGATTAAAAAAAAAATTAAGGAAACCACTGCTGATTATATACACAAGAAGTTCTTTTTACACTTATATTAAATGAATATAGTCTTCAGTCCAAAATATACCAAATGAACAGAGTATATTTATATTTAATTCACTTTATATCTAAAATTCAAGAAAATAAGATAAAATGAAGAACAAACAATTTCTGAAACTTTCCAAGAAATTATTATAAAACATTTAAAACAATTCGCATCAACTAAAATATTAATTATAAGTAAAATTTCAAGGCAAAACAAACATGATAATAACATATTTTATAATTCGAACATAAAATATTGTGTTGATTTCAAATTTAAGGATACTAGTATAATTATCATACGAGTTTTTCCATAGATATTTATGCACACACGAAATTCTCCCTGCGGTCTTAATCAAATTGTCTTTCGAAATTCACAGCTCTCTTAGTTTTCACATTAAATTTTCTTTTTTTACACCATATGACAGAGAGAGAGAGAGAGCAATTGTCTGAGCAGTTAACCGGTGACACACTATTTAAGGTGACACACTATTTAAGTTGTTGAGTCGGAAAATTAAAAAATGTACATAAAGTTTTATTTATTTGATGTATGTAGTATTTTCATTGAAGCAACAGCTCAAATATAGAATTCAACCAGAGATATGAATAACCAACAAATCCATAAATCTATAGAAACAATAATAAGGAATATCCAAGATATATATAGACTTGGCTTTAGACAATTGGCCTCATATCGTCAACATTGTCAAGCCTAAGCCATCGGCTACTATCAAGCCCAAGCATCAAGGACAGGCTACCTCGTGCTTTGTCCTAGCAATCATCTAAGGGAACAAGTATATTGCTCTGACACCTCCTTCTAAACTTCTATTGATATCTCCAGAAAATGAGATTTACGTCATCTTATCATATGTGTTTGTATATATGTGACGTCCCAACTTCTGAGATATGACGGTCTTAGAATATGGGGAGACATAAAGTCACCGTAAAATCCACTTATACTTATACAAATACTGCCTAGGATCATACCAAAACCAACTTACATTAACTTAAATAAACCTTTTTTTTTTTAAACCTTAAGTTGCGAAAGCATAGTTAAAATATACTTTAAACATAAGCCATGAGAAAATAATATTTAGAATCCAATTATAACCTTAAAAGATAATATTTCAAAATAAACATCCGAAAATAAATATTCCCAGAGCATCTAAGGATAACTTTTCATAACATATTAAATTGATTATCTTAGACAAGGAATCTCCAAGCGAAGTAGAATGCTTAAGTCATCACCTTGTCTCCCCACATTACTCACCTGGAACCTCACAAGGAAAAGGGGTGAGATAGATGATCTCAATGAGTAAACAATAAGGCTTATACACTAACACATATGCCTTAGAAAGAGCTCATAGCTCATAACTTATAGTTCATGATTCGTAGTTTGCAATTTAGAAAGATTTACAGAAATCACACTTATAACACATAACATATAGAGTAAAAGCTGTTACCATAGTCACTCGAACACATAGAGTGAAAGCTATTGCCATAATCTCTCGAACACATAGAGTGAAGGCTATTGCCATAATCACTCAGACACATAGAGTGAAGGCTATTGCTATAATTACTTGAACACATAGTCGATGATTACTCGCATCAGTACGAAGATCACATAGCCAATGATTACTCGCATTAGTATGAAGATCACATAGCCGATGATTACTCACATCGGTACGAGGATCACATAGCCGATAATTACTCGCATCAGTACGATGATTTTTGCATAAAGAGTTATGGTATTATAGCTGAGCTAATGGTAATCACATATAACAATAACATTTAAGGCAACAATAACATGTTTCACAATAGCAATAGCAGTTTAACTTTTTGAACAAAAGATACAAGAACAGTGTAGTTCTAGAAAGAATATAAGTTGGGTTAATAATCACAAGGAATTATCATTGGATAAACAAAAATGGTTTTTGGACCAATTGTCCTTTGGCAATCCAAGCTTAACAAAGAAATCATATAATAATATTTTAGAATAGAAAGAACTTAAGTTTCAAAGATCTCAAAGGCTCACATAACATGATATCACATACTTGTAACATAACATAATGTTTATTCACACTTGGATCATAAATACAATGCTTAATCACTTTGTGGTTCCTTTGCTCCTATTTCACATAGCCCTTTTTAATCTCTAAAGCTTTTCAAGCTCTAACATAATATTTAATTCAGTACTTAGTATTCATTTAATCATGATGTTATCCTATCCCATAACTACCCCATGCACATATAACATTTACATACACTTAGAGTTGCACATATAAGTGCATTCACCATTTGCACATAATAGGCTGACTTTAAAAGTCTTGCACACTTAGCCTTAATAGGCTTATATGACAAACACATTATAACTCATGTAAATACCTTTCTAAGGTCAAGACAATATCATTATCTTAATATCAATTCACTTTAACAATCATTTTAGTTACACTTAACACTTCCATACATGTCATCTTAATAAATAACCTTTCAAACATCATGCTTATCTCTTATGACCAATTCTTTCAATCAATCTCTTCATAAATTCAAGACCATTAATTCATTATTGATTCATCATAAAACCTATTTTCATATTATCCAATCACATTCACATTCTAATCACAACATAAAGTTAATATATCTTAAGTATACCTTAAGTATACCAAAGTGCCTCTAGGCTAGTCTATAGTCATTTCTTCAACCAACATGCAATTTGACTATTTATCATACATACATACATGTCAATAATCATTAAAATACACTGCATAAAAATTATAGATATTGGGATAAAAATCCCAACAATGGCCGAATACTCCATTAAAGAGAAAATATGAATTTTCTTACTTTTTGCACTTTCTGTCTATTACAGTAATATGTAGAAATATGGTTTGAACCAAGATTTTTCATATAATCAAAATAAAAAAATCATTTTAGAATATAAACATGTAGGAATTGGCACATATATAAATCCATATGCATGAAAATTTTCCAACTTTAGTTGTTAGGTTGAAAACCATAACCTTTCTTGTTTCTGGTACTTTTTGGTCATTACAGTAATATATCAACAGGTGTTTTAAACCATTATTTTTCATTCAATCATAGCAAATATCAGTTTATAACATCGACATGTATGAATTGACAGCCATAGATCATAATTATGCATGAAAATTCCAAGTTTTAAGGTTTAGGGTAAAAATTATGAGTTTTTGCCCTTTTTGCGCTTTTCGTTCATTACAGTAATATATAAACACATGATTTAAATCATTATTTTTCATCTAGACAAAGAAAATATCAGTTTAAAACATCAATCACCACAATTCGGCAGCCATAGAATTATCAAACCATAGAATTTTCCAACTTTCAAGTTCTAGGGCAAAAACCTTGAATTTTCTTATTTTCTGAAACTTTTCAGTTATTACAGTAATATGTAAAAATATGATTTAATCCAATATTTTTCATCAAAATACATCAAAAATTAGTTTAGAATCTAAATATTCAGTATCTATCCCTCCTTAATGAATTTATGTTTGAAAATTTTAATTTTTGAGTTATAGGATTCACCTTTAGAGAAATTGCGTAGGAAGGTTGATGTTTTCGGCAGAGAAATTAATTTCTCTTTCAAAAACTCACCCAAAATGAATTAAATATGTAGAAATCAGTAAATAAAAATTTCAAAATAATTTTCTCATAATTTATTTCATATAAATCAGATAGGAAATTAAAAAGAAAGAAAAACTTACGAAATGGTCGCAAAATTGCAAAGTCGAAAGTGTTTTTGAGAATTTCAGTAGAGAGAAATATTTTGAGAGAATTTTTTTGCAAAAATAATGAAATAACAGAATGGTGACTTCTAGAATGAAGAGCCGGCTGAAATTTAGGTTAAATATTAGGGGTTTGGGTGAAATTTCTAATATTACCCTTAATGAGCTAGGTTATGAGTGTTTTAGTGTAGTAGGCTTTTGGATATTTGGACTTTTTAATTAATTTAGGGCTAATTATAGGTAATTAAAAATAAAATATTTTTTTTTGTTATTTTCATTAGAATCCCCCCCAAAGTATTTATTTAAAAATAATTTAAAAATACTCATAAAATTATTTTATACTTAAAAATCGCCTTTTTATATGAAAATAATTTTATGAAAAATAAATTATCTCATGCTAATATATTTTATTTAAACCATTTATTTCATAATAATAATTCATATTAGGCATATTAAAATTAATTTAACATACCCCAAACTCATAAATCACGTCACACATGAATTTTCATATGGTCACATAATTTGTCATAATAACCCTAAATTCAAATAATTTATCACTAAAACTCTTAGGGTAGATGTGGGTTGTTACAATACATATATATATATATATATATATATATATATATATATATATATAAAACAATAGTTAGTGCAAACATGTCATTTTATGATTTAGCTATAGTATGACATGACCATTTATCAATCAAAAGTGGCCATGTTGTTCACTTACTCCAATCCCCAAGATGGAAAGCTGTTTAAATATGACTCTCTACTCCTTTTCTAAAGGAGGAGGCCAACTATTCAAAGCCAGAGTCAAATACTCAAACAGGAAAATAAGTGGAAATAACTCTCTAAACCCACTCAGTTCTTTAATTTTTTAACTTCATAAATGTAGTCACTGACTTAATATTGAAGCACCTGCACGAGGCCATAAGTTTGGTCCTCTAATGCTTGACTTCTTTTTGCTTTCTTATGCAAGCCATAAGCCTAATGATAATGTAAGAAAACTCCAATTGCTCAAGTCTAGCACCTCCACCTTTAAGTCCTGGGTTGCTTTAGGTCTCAGGATCTATTAGGAAAAACTCCATTAGAGTTTGACGCCATTTGTGGGAATAATGTCCATGAGTACAAGACATATTTGTGTCCATAAGACCTCAAATTCTTTGTCTTGCAAATGGATTGAAATGGGTGGAGTCAATTAGAAGAAGGAATAAGTGCAAGCATCTTCTAAGGAACAACTCCTTAGAAGAAGGTCATGGAGAGCCTAGTGCCCTTAAAAAGCTTCATTTTTAATGATACATACAAGGGAAGCTTCAAGCCTCTTGGCATATGATGTAATTCTATGGAGCTTGATTTGAGGACGCATCATCTAAAGAAAGGGGGAATGATGTGATTCCATTAAAGTCAAGGAAGAATCTAGCATCAAGTTGGGCTTACAAAAAGATCAAAGGAAGCTTGGTTACACTGATTCAAACCCAAGCCCAAGATGAGGTCGTTTTCATTAAAAGGACTTGAAGATTTAAGATTAATTGCAAAGAATATGGTCTGTTTGTATATGTTCAATTATTCGATCAAGCCCATACTACTCAAGTCACTTTATTTAGCTTATTTAGGCCTATTATAATGTATTTAAGTCCATAGTTGAAAGATGTTAGTTTATTATTTAGTTATATTTAGTTTTGGCCCTTTTTTTCCCAACTTTTTTATTTTCAAAATTGTTTTGGACTATAATTTCAATCAAACAATTTTTATGACTTTAAATATGATTTTAAGTTATAAACACCTCAAATATATGATATTCAAAATTGTTTTGGAAATGTTCCAAATGTTGAACAACATATCGATAATTGCAATTGTTGTATTTATGTTTGTTGTTTGTTTGAGAGGCATGAATGGTTTATCATGGACTAGCAAAACATACTGTATGTTTTCTTTTGTGGAAATGTAATTAAAGGTTAATTACTTATTTAGGTTTTAATTAAATTCATTGAGCCTTATGAGCTCTTTTTTATTGTAATTCTCACCTTAGTATGCCAAAGATACAAATGTACATATGGTGATATGGAGATAAAAAAAACCAAAGGAGGTTCAACCTATCAAAATGCCTAGTGGGAGCATGAAAATTCAATTGTTGTAATCTCATGTTTATAATTTGATTAACCTAAATTTTAACTCATTCCTTATGGCTAGGAATTGAGCCCATAGCTAGTCCATGATTAAACTTATCTTTACATTATTCTTTTAGTGATATATATGTGATATATATTATACATGTGATGTATGCTAATATGTATAATGTGCAAAGTGAGACCTAATATTAAAGCCCAAAAATCTTCCAAACAAAATATTAAGTCATGGTTCTCCATTGGAATAATAATTTCTTTGAAGTTATTGGATAGCATGTGATGTTGCAAGTGTGAGATGCATAGCTTGGCAATAATGGCAATGAGTACCTAAGCCTTGCAATGTTCAATTCTCCATACTTGTTGGTCTAATGGGTTTGACTTAACTAATGTGTATGATTAATAATGACAATGTGTATCTGAGGTCAGAAACATTAAGAACCATATTGATTGAGCCTCACAAAGAGTTGTGATGAATAAGTGTTGTTCACTTATTATATATCAAATTCTCAATAATGACAATATGTATCTGAGAGTATTTGATAGTCTTATAAGAATTCAATCACCCACTAGAAATCCACCTCGATGGGATTTCCATTTCTTACTTGGAAGTGTAGGAATTGCAAAGTTAGTGGGAGCACCATTATGAATAAAGACCAAATCATTATGAAAGTTACTATTTACATGACAGTAATAATCTTTTTATTTTCTACAGTATTCTGTTAAAATGAGTAAATCTTATACCATCTCAAGCATACTTACTGATAACAAACTCACAGGACCTAACTTTGTGGACTGGTATCGCAACCTTAAATTTTTGTCCTTACTTACGAAAGGATTGCTTATGTAGTTGATTCTGATGTTCCTGGACCCTTACCTGAAGGGGCCTCTACTAAGGAACATACTACCTTAAAAAGGTGGAAAGAGGATCATATTTCAGCAAAGTGTATCATGTTGGCTTCTATGTCATATGATTTGCATAAGCAACATGAAAACTATGTTGAGGTTAGGGACATTCTTATCCATTTGCGTGAGCTATATGGAGAAGAAAGTAGAACTACTAGATATGAGATATTGAAGCAGTTGTTCCAAACTAAGATATAAAAGGGAGAGAAGGTTGGGCCACCTATTAATAAGATGATTAGGCTCATTGAGTAATTGGAGAATTTAGATTTCACCATGGATTCCAACCTTCAAACGGATTTGATCCTATAAGCCCTACCTAATTCCTTCTCTAATTTCATTATGAATTTTCATATGAATAAGATGGAATGCACTCTTGTTGAATTATACAATAGACTTGTGACTGCACAAAATTCCATGAAAGGCAAAGGTAAGGAGGTTCCTCTAGTTGCTTCTTCTAGTAGTAAGACTACAAAGAAGAAAAGCAAAAAGAAAGACTGCAAACTCAAGCCAAGTGGTGGAGTAAGCAAAGACAAGTCTACAAAGGCAGCTTCAGATGGTAGTGGAAAGTGTTTTGATTGTGACCAAAGTGGACATTAGAGAAGAAATTGCCCAAAGTATTTAGAATCCTTGAAGGGCAAGAGAAAGAATAAAGCGAAGGGCAAGCCTTCTAAAGGTATGTCTTTTAATTGTTCGATTTCTAATATTTCACATGGTTCATCAAAGGCTTGGATACTTGATAGTGGTGCAAGTTCTCATATTTGTACTTTTATGCAGGAAATGACAAGCAGTAGAAGCTTGGAAAAAGGGGAAGTGATCCTAAAGCTCGGTAATTGAGCAAGTGTTGTGGCCAAAGCCATTGGATTGACTTCCATTAATCTTTTTGATTATGTATTATTATTAAAAGATGTTTTGTACATTTCTAATGCCTATAAGAACATCATTTTTGAAACTAGTATAACTAGTATGGGTTATGAACTATGGTTTAAGAAAGATGTTTGTATTATCTATTATTGTAATAGAATCACTGGTATGGGTTATATACTTGATGGTCTTTATTATTTAGATAATGGTAATAATAATACAACTCCAAGCATAAGTAATATAAATGCCATGATAAAAATAACTCCTAGTTTAAAACATATTTGGCATCTTAGACTAGGTCCTATTACCGAAGATAGGATATCAAAATTGGAGAAAATGGGGATCCTTAACCCTTTGGGTGGTGTACCTACTTCAATTTGTGAGTCTTGTATCTAAGGCAAGATGACTAGGTCAACTTTTATTGGACAAAATGAAAGAGCCAAAGAAGTTTTGAAACTTATATATAGTGATGTATGTGGTCCATTTAGTGAAATGGCAAGGGGTGGATATTTATATTTCATTACATTTATAGATGACCTTTCAACGTTTGGATATGTATATTTAATGAAATATGAATATGAATCCTTTGAAAAGTTCAAAGAATTCAAAACTAAAGTTGAGAAATAAATGGGAAAAGGCATTAAAATCCCACAATCAGATCAAGGAGGTGAATACCTTAGTACTGAGTTTAAAGATTTCCTTAAAGAACATGGAATTATATCACAATTAACTCCTCCAGGAGCACCACAATTAAATGGTGTATCCAAAAGGAGAAATTGTACTTTATTAGATATGGTGCATTCTATGATGAGCGATACCAACTTGCCTATCTCCTTATGAGGATTTGCATTGCAAACTGCTATTTATATCCTTAATAGCGTTCCTTCCAAATCTGTTCCTACTACTCCATATGAGATATGGTATAATAGGAAACCAAGTCTTAAACATGTTAATATTTGGGGTGTCCAGCACACATTGAAAAGCTAAAGACAGATAAATTAGAAGAAAGGTCTGTAAAGGGTAGGTTTGTTGGATTTTCTAAAAGCAATTTAGGATATTATTTCTATCTTCCTTCTAAATAAACAATTTTTGTTACTTGGGATGTCATATTTCTTGAGAAATAGTTTCTTCAAGAAGGTGGCAAAGGAAGAAAGATAATATTGGATGAAGGGTCATCCAATGAAATCCAACAAAATGATCAAATGGAAATTGATTAATCTCATGATGAGTCAACACCAGTTAATGATATCTCCACACATGAACCTCAGAGACCTAGTAGAATATCTCATCCACCAAAGAGATATGGATTTCTTCACAGAAATGTGCAAGGGTTGTTCATTCATGGGGAAGTTGATCATGGTGATGATCCTACTACTTTTGAGCAAGCTATATCGGATATAGATTCCTCAAAATGGCTAGAAGCTATAAAATTCGAAATGGATTCCATGTATGCTAACCAAGTCTAGGAACTTATTAATCCACTTGAGGGTATAGTACCCATAGGATGCAAATGGATTTTCTAGTGAAAGATTGGCGCAGACAAAAACATAAAGACATTCAAAGCTAGGCTAGTAGCGAAAGGGTTTCGTTAAAGGCAAAGCATTGACTATGAGGAAACTTTCTCGCCTGTAGCCATGCTTAAATCCATTAGGATTTTATTAGCTATAGCATCATACTATGACTATGAGGTTTGGCAAATGGATGTCAAGACCTCATTTCTTAATGGTAACATTGAGGAAGACATATTCATGGAACAACCTAAAGGTTACAAATCTAAAGTATGTTCTAAAGTGTGTAAGCTTAAGAGATCCATTTATGGTCTTAAGCAAGCTTTGAGGAGTTGGAATCATCATTTTGATGAAGCAATTAAATCATTTAATTTCATTAAGAATGAAGATGAGCCTTGTGTGTATAAGAAGGTTAGTGGGAATGCAATCAATTTTTTTTATCTTGTACGTGGATAATATACTATTAATTGGAAATGACATTGGTATATTAACAACTGTAAAAATTTGGCTATCCAAAACTTTCTTCATGAAGGACTTGGGAGAAGCTACCTATATTCTTCAAATTCGTATTTATAGAGATAGATCGAATAGAATGATAGGGCTTTCTAAAAGTCAATACTTGGAAAGGGTGTTGAAACGGTTCAACATGCAAGATTCCAAGAAGGGATTATTGCTTATGAGGCATGGTATCCACCTTTCTAAGGCTATGTCTCCTAAAACACCTGAAGAAATGGTAAATATGGCTAAGGTTCTATATGCTTTGGCAACTGGAAGCTTAATATATGCTATGTTGTGTACTAGGCTGGATATTGCATATGCTATTAGTTTGACTAGTAGACTCCAATCCAATCCAGGATTAAATAATTGGACTATCGTCAAAGCTATCCTTAAGTACTTGAGAAAAACTAAGGATTTAGTTTTGATATATGGAGGAGGTGACTTAAGGATAGATGGGTTTACAGATTTTGACTTCCAGTCAAATATTGATGATAGAAAGTCTATCTTTGGATTTGTTTTCACCTATAATAGAGGAGTAGTATGCTGCAAAAGTTCTAAGCAATCAACTACTGCAGATTCCACTACAGAAGCCGAGTATATTGCTGCATCTAATGTTGCAAAAGAAGCTATTTGGATTCAAAGGTTTGTAATAGAACTTAGAGTGCTTCTTACCATTGAGTTGGCAGTTCCTCTCTACTGTGACAACAATGGAGCTATAGCTCAAGCAAAGGAATGAAGGTCTCATTAAAAATCCAAACACATAGAAAGGCGCTATCATATTATTAGAGAAATAATTGAGAAAGGCGAGATAGCCATACAAAAAATAGCATTAGCTGAAAATACAACAGATCCACTCACTAAAGCAATGAGTTAGCAACAACTAGAATTTCATCTTGAGAAGATGGGACTTAGATATTGTACTGATTGGCTCTAGTGCAAGTAGGAGATTGTTAGAGGGTATGCCTTAGAGCAATGTATAAGTTATGTAAATGTAAAACATTATCTCTAAATGGCAATAAAATAAATGTTTGTAAATGAAATTGTTCCATTGCATTAAATATATATATTTGAAGTCCATAAGTATTTTTCAAAAGAGGATCTATTCTCAAGTGTTAAGAATATGGATTGCAGATCACTCTTAAACAGATACTTTAAAATGTTCATAGTCATAGGATTAATGATTGGGCATCATTAATTCTGAAAGTCCACCACCTCTGTTTATAATCTATAATCAGTATGTGATACTTATGATTGTAGAGACAATGAGCATCATACTGTTTGACAATGTTGTCAATATAAACATGTGAATATTTGTATGATGAATGATTGAACTGTGACATTAGATGATGATGACATGGAGTTTTATTGCTAGTCAATAAATCATCATCTAGGTCATAATTGTACATATAGTCCTTTGACTTGAGAGACACAATATCTCATTCATCGGTAGTTTGAATTTATTACTGCTTACATACTAATGCTATTCTAGTATTGGTATATGGTATGTGATAGTTCTAACTAGTTATGAATGGAGGCAAGTGATCGCCAAAAGAGAATTCATTAACTTGAATAAATAAGGAAGAAATCCTATGCTATCTGATTATTATTGATAATTAAATCCTTGGCCAAGGTAGTAAAGATTCACTAGAAAGGGTTTTTACTAGGAATCGATTTTATCAAGAATTAAAATTGAGATATAGACATATGATTAAAGCATATTAGGGTTTGACAAATCCATGACTCTAGTTGAGATTGGGATTTTTTAATGAAGGGATTTTAGTGTACGTTGATTATGATCAATGGTCTATGATATGAATAAGTAATAAAACACTCATGTTCATTCTAATTAGGTAGTCATGATATGCTATGCTAGGCATCACTCATGACTTATGGGACTAAGGGTGAAATAAGGATTTCACATTAGTAGAGAAAAGTGTTTTCTCAATCCCATTGCTAATTAGACATGAACCTAAAAAGTCACACACCCAAAAGTATTCACCTTCCAAGGTTAAAAGGTTTACTATAATAATTAATTAAAGTGTTCAATTAATTGATTAGTGGTAAAAGGATTGAACTTGTAATTAAATTTACAAGACCTTAGCATGTCTTGAAGTTTAGATCCAAAATGATTTCTTGTTAATTAAATCCTAATTTATATATGATATAAATGAGAAGGATTAAATTAATTAAAACTATGGATGAGTTAAAAGAATTGATTTTGAGTTTTGAACAAAAGCCTAAATAGCCCAAGTCTATTTGAGAAATAGAGAGAGGCAATTTAGGGGTTAGAGATTTTCTATAACCCTAAAACCCATATGATGAGTTTAGGGTTTAGAGAATTTTTCCAACCCTAAAGCCCAAATGACGGATTTAGGGGTTAGAGAAAGTGTACCAAAGTCAAAATAGTCTTCAACTACTTAAGGCTTAATGGAAATTATCATAAACCATAAAGGGTAAGTTAGTCTTTTTCCATTTAAGGTTAAAGTAAAAGGCAAAATAAATATCTTATTTGTTCCCTAATTAACAACATAGTGGTTGGCTATTTAAAATGCAAATGATGCTGTTAGTTAAAGAATGCTTTTATTCACATCTTTTCTATTGAGAAGCCTAAGTAACTAAGTTTTAAGAGAAGAGAAAGAGAAGAAGAATTCTCCAATTTTCTTATTTTTCATTTCTTGTTCTTTGTTCTTTGTGAAAGAACAAAGGTTTCTTTTGTTGAAAAGATACATCTATAGCAATTAGAAGAAATCAAATCACCAAGGATTTGTCTTAGAAGATCTTGTATTCAATTAGGCTGCCAAGAGAGAATCAAGAATATCTAAACAAATCAAAGTGAGCCTTGGAGGTGGAGCTTTGTGTGGACAATCTAAAGGCTCAACATTTGGGGAGCTTTTAGAGAGAAAAGAAGAATTGGAGTTCATACGCTTCAAGAGGTAATATGATTATCAGCTGATCTTCTTTCTTTCTTATGTGTTTTACACATTAATTAGATGATTAGATGAATGTTTATTGGACCCATTTGGGTGTAAGTGAAATTTTAAATTGTTTGAAATTTCACCCACCATGTTGCTTTTACTTAATTTGCACCTAATATTCCTTCATATGATGAGATTGAGAAGATGAGCTATGACTAGTAGATGCTAGCTGAGCCTGCTCATCGCTGGGGCTACTGTTAGTTGGGTTAGGGCTGTGTGGTACAGACCAGTAATGGCCGAGCCCATTGGGTATAAGAGACTAATTATTGATTAAGAGAGCTAGTGTTGAAGGATTGGCTCCCTATATTAATGCTTAGTATGGTACTGTGGATTGTATTCCATCCATGTTTGTTTATGGGATTTGTTTATTTCTGTGACACATTGCACTAGCATGAACATTAGATACATGTTTATAGGACACCTGATTAAAATATTAGTTAGTATTATTCATTAAGTCGAACGCTCATTCCTATTCAAATTATTTTTCAGGTTGTGGAATAAGCTTGTAAAGGAATTTGAATTGAGTTAAACTGCCTTCTTGTCTTTTGACAGTGTTTGTACTTACTTATTAAATTATGTAAACAATATTTGTATATCTGTATTAGTATTTTAAAACTCTGCAATGCTACCTCTATTACCTGTAATATGGTTAATTGTTAGTTATAATATTATGAACCTCTTGAGTTGATATTTGTTTGTTAAGTAGAAGCTAATGATATGTAATATGATAATTTGAGATAATGATTTTATTAGCCTAGTGTGGCTTTGGTTTGAATTAATATTTAATTGGATCTGCTTAACATATGGGCCCATAGCCTTATTATGTGATAGTTTTGTTGGGTCATTTGATGTCAGGCTTACTACGATCACTGGTAGCCACGTGTATCACCCATGTCCTAGTGCCGACCAATGCCCTCAGGTTTGAGGTGTCACAATTGTATTTTTCAGAAGTTTTTTCTACATTTTCTTCATTCCCTGTGGATGAATAAGAAGACATATATATAGAAAAATATTTGGTAGTTTTATATTCAAAAGGACATGTTTATTAGATAAATGATATATATATATGACTGTGGGAGAAAAGATATGTCTATCAAAGAATTTTTCCTTGGCACCTTTTCAAGAATAAATGATAACTAAAATTTTGAAAATGTTTAACAATCTCTCTCTCTCGATCCACATCCCCCCCTCTTCAAAATATAGCTAAATATTTATCTATCTTCATTTCTGCAAATTATATGCAAAAATATTGGTATGTTACTATTTGAACCAATACTTAGTGAAAGTTCAATATAACAAGCTTGAATAATGTGCTAGATAAAACTTTGAACCAACTATTCTTATTGACAAGTTATAGAAATACATTTGCATATACAATTTAATACATAAATACTTATTCGTTGATGTATGACACATTTATAGGCTTTGTGTTCATACCCTTTCATGAATGTTTAAGAGCTAAGCTTTTGAACTCCTTAAAGTGGCCACACTTCACACTCATACAAGTAGATCTATCTGAAGTACCCTTGCAATTTATACTTTGACAAAGTATCCATAGATCTATTAAGAGACTTTGATTTACCTTTTCTTTTGTTAACATTGTTAACATACAAGTATCAAGCACTATTAACCTCAAGATGTAACAATAAATTAGCATAGTGCTTGCAACCACTCTAATGGTGTACTTTGACTATTTAAACTTGAGACTTGGCATAATATCAAGCCTTAAGTTGAGTTTCCATCAATGGTGATTTGGCACAGCGGGCTTGAGACCCATCTCTCTTATTGTTTTGTTTACTATGTCTCTTGGTAATGCCTTTATTAATAGATAAGCCAAATTCTGACTTAACTACACAAGTCAACTATGATGACACTATTAAAGATTAAATCTCTAACATAACCTGTTTGAGTCTAATATGTCGAGACTTACCATTATACATAAATATATGCTCTTGATAATGTTGCTTCACTATCACAATGGATAGATATTGGTGTAATCGATTTTGACGATAAAGGAATTTCATATAGCAAATTACATAGCCATTTTACTTCTTTGCTTGTTAATGCTAATGCTATAAATTCTGAAGTCAGAATGGAATTTGTTATGTATGTATATTTCTTGGAACCTTAAGAAATTGCACCACGTCTAAGCATAAATACCCAACCACTAGTGCTAGTATGAATCTTCACTATCAGTAATCCAACATACATTTGAATATCCTTCTAACACTGAAAGATAACTGCTATAGTTTATGCCATAACTCATTGTTTTCTTTAAATACATCAAAATTTTATTGATAGCATGCCAATCCAAGTTACTTAGATTACTTGTGTACCTACTTAGCTTTCTAATAGTAAATGTTATATTAGGTTTGGTGTACGTCATGGCATACATTAGACAACCTATCACTTTGGTATGCTCCAATTATGATATTGGTTTTCCTGTATTCTTAGTGTAATACTCAAGGTTTCCTTAGCCCATTAACAATGGTGCCATAGTAGATTTGTTTTTAATGAACAATGTGGCAATGAATGAAAAATGGAATCAATTTTGATAAGCATTTTTATCATAAAAGAAAAGCCAAACCGAGTTTGACTTAATGCGACTATGTTAATTATTTATTTGAAATATGAATCTAAAGTGCAAATGAATAGACATGAATATAATACTTAAATATCTCCTAAGTCATTGGAGATAATAATAGTGAAATGAAAAGTGAATTTTAATCAAAGCTATAATGGTACAATGGAAGCCCAACTTAGTTTGACCGAGTGAGCCTGCATGATTTACATACTTGAACAATGATATTGAAGGGCTAATAAATGTGCATTATAAAGTTAACAAAATTTATCTAATAATGTTTGGAGTGTGTAATGAAATTAGAAAGTAAGAATATGTACACCAAAGAAAAAGTAAAGAAATGAAAAATTTAGTAAGTTACTAAGAATGAAATGGATTTGTTAATGGGCTTTTGGACCCTAAGGCTCAAGCCCATTAGAATGGCTAGCCCATAAGGCCTATGAATAGGTGAACATACATTTAACTAGAGTTAAGAATGGTTACCTAAGGTTAAGTTTGACATTGGAAGATTTAGCCATTAAATTTGACTTGGAAGCCACCATTTTTTATTATGTCAAATCCTTCTTCAACTTGAATTTTCATTTTTCTTACTACAAAATCCATATTCATTTTTATTATTTCCACACCTAACGATGAATATTATCAACCTAGATAAGATTTTAGCCATCCAATTTAATTAAATCATACCCATCTATTATGATTAAATTATAGCAATTAGATTAGATGTGATCAAATCCTCACCATTCAACATATCATATATAAAAGTAAATTGATGCTATGAACATCATTTGCCAATCTCTACACCAAACTTCATACCAATAAAAGAAAATCCTCTCCATATTGACATCAACATAGAAGATCACAATCAAGGTTTTTCCAAGGTAAGAAATTAAGCTCATCTTCTCTTTTCCTTGTTCTAAGTATGATTTTGATGTTCTAGTTGCAAAATTTCCATATTTCTCCATTGATATAATTTGACCACTTTGATGAAGTAACTAAAGGAAGTGTTCAAAATTTATTTGATGATATCCAAGGTCATTTGGGATAGAGAAAAGTGGTTTGGAAGTATTAAATTGAATTATGGAGACTTATTTCTAAACTCGAGAACTTTGAAGAATAAACTTAACTAAAAGAGAAACTTTGGGTTCTAATGCTTGTCTTTAATGTTTGATTAATCACATAGGATTATTATCATGCTGATTTCATATATCTATAATCAATTTAAAGATTTGAAAATGAATTATAGGTTTTCCCCATATTTACCCAAAGTTGGAAGAATTGGGGTTTTATGAAATAAGATGAGTCAACATCAATTAATTAATTGGAATTGATTGTTTAAGTATTAATTTGATGAATCTATGACCAATTTGATGTTTGATGGGAAATTGATGGTTTTTCCCAAATTCTAGGGTTTATAAACTAATTTAAAGATTTTGAGAATTTGACTTGAATTCATTTAAGGGGTAATTAAGCTTAAAGATGGTGTAACATGATTTGTATGAAGTTAATTTCAAAATTCAATGATAGAGATAATTTTCTCAAAATTTAATGAGTTAGGTTCATTTATGCGATTAGAAAATGAAAGTGGAATTAGTTCCATTGAATATTGGGAATTGTTTAAATTAATTCTTATTAAGTAATATGAAATTGAAATGTGAAATTGGGAGGAAAAGAATTATATTTTTCCCTAGGTGAAATATATTTCACTATTTGGAAAACAACTAAGGAAAGTGTTAAAATTAGTAACAAGTACATGTATAGTGTGTCTTGACCTCAAAAGTAATAAGTTAGTATTATAATTAATAAGATAGAAGTGTTAACAAGTTAACTTAAATTTAAACTAATGACATAACGAAAAAGTGATTGGTGTGTAATTGAAATACAAATGAGTGGAATCCAAGGACAAGGACATTGTCCAAGAGTGCAAGAAGCACCACTAGCATCAAGGTTAAACCAAAATAGGAGCAAAGGAGTCCAAGGTGAGTACTTAATAATATAATATGATATGTGCCATATTCTATGAATCATTATCGATCAAACCATCCTTATTAGAATATCCCAATTTTTTATTGAATATGAATTGCCTATTGAATGTTGTGTTTGGAAATGATATTCGTCATGGCATTTAGCCATTAAGAGCCCTTCCACATTGATTTCATAATGTGAAATTTGATGAGAATTATTATTGTATTAGCATATCCTCTATTGAATTCCTCATTGTGAATTTTACATGAACCATTCTATTGATGCCTATTGATAAGTAGAAATACCTTCTAATGTACAGTAATACATCGGACCTTATGCATTTGGTATAAGCCTATGGATAGGCAAGAGTACTTAACCTCTGTTAGGGGGGATGCCTAATTATAAGACTTGATTCAGTCTTGCGTAATGTGATGCATGTGAGTGAAAAAGGCTTAAGCTACCACTCTTGATTTTATATGTGTAGTAAGCATCCCATTTCTAAGAAAATACTATTTCTGCTAAAGATATTGTTTCCATCTTAAATGATAAATTGAATCATAATGACAATTTTGATTAACATCGCTCCACTGTCACAATGAGCCACCCTAATAATGATCCATATACTCACCATATATTGTATTATTATATAATCATTGAGCCTTGTCTCATTCCTTAGTTGTTTAGATTTTTAAGTCAGGTTGATGAGTCAGCAAGATAAATTTTGAGCCCTGTTCTTCCACTTGGAAGTTGCTTTGCTAATTTCAAGTGTGTGAAGTTTAGTTATATGATTACAAAGAACATTATTTTAGAGCTCCATAGTTATCGAAGGTTGAGCACTAATGTGTTATGGGAATAATATGTACTAAGAACCGTACTATGATTATATTTATGTTAGTATAATTAGTATGAACGTATGTAAAATGAGATGAATATGAAATTGATATTAACGAGCATTTTGGTGTATATAAAATGACAAAACAGTAGTTGGCCATAAGGCAATTAGGTTATGATCTTGGGATAAGATTCATAGTAATTGGTAAGGAATAACAAGTGAAACGAGGTTTTACAAGTTCAGGTGACTTTGTATCTCCCTATACCCTATGACCATCATGGCTTAACAAATGGATCATGACACTTAGTCAACTTGACGCTTGGATCAAATGGAGTTGATGCAGGATACAATCTCCATGATTGAACTTCTTGAGAACTTTCTCAATGTAATGAGACTAAGTAGGAATTATGCCATTGTTATCTCTCAAGATCTTAATCCCAAGTATAACATCTGCCTCTCCTATATCTTTTATGGCAAAATTGCTTGATAAGAAATTTTTTGGTATTCTCAACTTGAAAATGTTTTGTACTATACCCATATCAAATATTGCCTTTAGATTGTAAGAGAAATGAAAGTTATAAAATCTAATTCAAAGTGTGCAGGAAATCCTACTCACCTAAAGGTAATATTTACACTATATTCAATTTATCTTTAGGATACAATGAAGACCCTAATTGTACTTGATTTTGTGAAATCAGAAGAAGGAACAAGTAATTGTATTTTTAGACTGTTTTCTATGTTTTCTTCATTTCTTGCAGAAGAATAAGAAGACATATACATAGAAAAATATTTGTCAGTTTTATATTTAAAAGGAAATGACTATTAGATAAAGGATATGACTATTGGAGAAAAGATATATCTATTGGAGATTTTCTCCTTGGTACCTTTTCAAGAATAAATGATAACTAATATTTTGACGTTCATTAGTAAATTTTTTGAACTCTGGTACCACTTTCCCTAGGACTGTCATGGCTTAACAAGTGTGTCATGACAAACTTAGTATTAGAGCAAAGGTTTAAGTCTACTCTAGACTTTATAAATATTATAGGTCATAAGTTAAACCATAGAGCATAGAAATTCCTTCTGTTATTTGAATTCTATCATTACGTTTAGATCCGCGCTACCTATGAAAGTTTAACTCTTTTAGTTTAATGTATGATATATGTAAAATGACTATAAGAAAAGAAATAAAAATGTGATATGACTTATATATGTGACTAACCTATGTGCTATGTAAATGGGATGACAAGGGTAAAATGTTTATATGAGAAAATGATAGCATATGTTTAAAACTCTATAACTGATATTAGGAATAAATTTCCAATTATAATTAATTGTTAATTATTGATATGGTTTAGTACAATTGATGTTTTAGAAAATGTTTAAATTGTGTGAATAATGATAAGGGTATACTAAATTAATTGCACTTATGATGTATATATGCGACAACTATTAGCTAGATGTTATTAAGAGAAACTTTAAATGTATTTTATGAAAAATTCATGTAACATGAATAAAGATATGAATATATTTACC